>CM062819.1:1882091724-1882291441 GCA_031772625.1 Pinus tabuliformis | reverse complement strand
TACAAGTCGTCGATCCATGTGAGAAATGTTCTGAATTCGAACATGGAAAGACATCGCTTGATTACTCTTCAATGATGTAAACCGTTAACAAGAGCGAGAGGAATCACCGATAATGATAATGACCCTCAAGGTACTGCAGTACAATTCACGTGGTGTGAATAAAGGACTTGCTTCGAACACACGCAAAATCTTTCGGTCGAAGGTCATTGATGTATACCTGTCGCCGGAATTGAAAACTTGCCATTGAGGCATGCAAGCTTCAAAGTACTGAAGGGGTTGTTCCTAGATCAACTTCTTGATAATGAGCTGATGTCGACAAGAAGCGATCCGTCAAAGGAGGCCTTGATGTATCCCACATCAGTGACACGGAACGGAGCAAATGATTTTGATGGAGGTGAAAAACGATCTGATGATATATGGTTCAAGGTGGTGGTCATGAAAGGATGAAGGATAATGTATGGTAGTGATGGGACATGGTTGACTTCTCTGGATTGACTTCTTTTGAACATATCGGCGACACTTGTGTGATGGATTGGTAGCATTTACCCCAAAGATGGATGGTATGGCGAGACCATGGCGATGTGACCGGTGAATGAAACAACCCAACCCGACTCAGGCACGGAGTGGAAGTGTCATGTTCAAGAGCGACTTGCTACCAATAAAGTTCTTTGAGTTTCTTCCCAATTTTTCCCCAATCATTGCTGACCAGTACCTCTTTATTTTTTTCAAGCTTGAGGAGGATAACATATGCTTGTTTCTATAATTTGCCCTTCGGGCAAACCCATCGCTATGTTTTAACGAGCCTAGCGATAGTGAAACTCGTTCTCGTCTAAAGACAAGTTTGTCGCTATTTAATGTTTTTAACGAGTCTAACGACAAAGATAACTCGGTCCTTTTCATTTTTAGAGAGTCTGAAAAGGTACGTAAAGTTAACTCCGAAAGTCCTTTTTCATCATCTAATCCCTTATGTCCGAAAAAGTATAAAACAATACAGAAGGGACGAGTTTTCGATAGTTTTAACAAGCCGAACAAAACAAGCGCTCGATCTTTTTGTGCAATAATCCCTCAGGTCCAAAAAGATTAAAATCTAGAGGAGGGATAGCTCTTCCGGTCACTTTAACGAGCTGGAAGGCCAAAACTCGGCAATCTTTTCATATTTTACGAGTCAGATGAAAAGAGCTTAAAGAAGACTCGTCTTTTGAGGAACACGAGTGATAAAACGGGTTAGCAGTTGATTCCAGGTAAGGGTTGGAATTTTCCAATCACGGCAGTGTCACAAGGATGGCTAGCGAAATCACTCTTCGCAGCTGTTCCTCAAAATGGGTAAACAATCAAATGGAGGTGAATGATCGGCCAATGGAAAAGTGGAGGTGACGGTGCAAACACGACCAAGGCTTTAATGGCTGATAATGTTACATTCACGGTGGTTATTTACCAGAGGATAGTTCATTTTTTAACGAGCTTAAACGCGGAAAAACACTGCTCGATCTTATGTTTATTTTTTAACGAGCATGAACTATGCGCTAAAACTGCTCGATCTTATGTTTATTTTTTAAAGAGCATGAACTATGTGCTAAAACTGCTCGATAATTTTGCATGCCCCCAGCATAAATAACTCAAATCGAGGTGCATGTCTCCCAAGCTTCATTGCATTCAACTCGGTGGTTGGAATGAAGGTTTACCTTTGAGATTTGGAAAGGGGATTTGTTTCATTTTTTAATGAGGTTGACACAGTAAAAGAACTATCCTCATGACTCCTTGTTTCATTTTTTAACGAGGTTGACACGAGATAAGAACCGTCCTTGGAGTCCAAATCCATTAGATATAGAAGGTTTCATATTCCACTGTGGCCACTTCCGCCAGATTACTCGGAGGCGGTAGGGCAAAAGTACCCATTAAGGCAGGGTCTTTTAGGAGACCTACTCCGATATTTTGGAGCGAATGATTGCTTCCATGGATCATTGGAATGCTTCCCGTAACTTGTGAACTGTTGGGGAGAAATGTTTGTTGGTCGACGATTGTAACTCCTCCTTGGAAGGGAAATGCAATCTTCCTGAAGTAGGTCGACACAACTGCGGCCATGGCATATATCCAGGGTCTCCCAATAGGATGTTGTAATCAAGGTTTCCGTCGATTACTTCAACATCTATTTCTACTGTTTTTCCCCCTAGTTCAACTTTCAAGTTATTTAGGATACCATATGGGGTATATGTCCTTCCGTCGAATGCTTTTAATGTCGTCGAAGATCGCGACAAGGTTGGAGATCCTAAAGTTTTCCAGCAACTCATTGACATAATGCATGTAGATGCCCCCTCATCAATAATTGTTCGGTGAACAGTTTTGTTGAGGGATTTCACTTGAATAAGGAAAGCTAGTTGAGCTGGTAACTGAGGGTCATATCCTTTATGATCAAAGGCCACAAGATTGGAATCCATTGGGTCAATCCCACCTATTGCTGATAATAAAGCTTGCTCTTGGGGGAGGCAATTTTGCGGTACCTCAAGTGTCGACATAGCGGACGGCGATTGGGCCAGGTCCTCTATTACATTATAATTTTGTGCTATTTTTGCACGAGGATTAAATGTCGATTTGTGCACTACTCCCTTTGGCGACTTTATCATTCATTCAGGAATGATGGGTGGCACAACTTTGGTCAAAGTTGTTGTCGAACTACTAGGTTGTTCATTAGCCTTGTTATTTGACACTTGTGGATTCCCGTAATCTTTATTCCTTGCCAAAGCATCATTTTGCTGCTTTGAGATAGACAACATAAGCACTTGGGATCGGGAAGCATTTTGATTAGCAACCAGTTTGGTTCCCGGGCTTGGAAACGGATCAGTCAATACTGCTGGGGTTTTTGAACTCTTAAAGAGTTTCTTAACTTCAGCTATATGTGGACAATCTCTCGTCCAATGATCCTCATCGCATATATGACACCCCGCAGGGGGTTTCCTTTTTCTCCCTTTCTTTTCTTCTTGCCCCCTGGTTGCTTCAGTTGTTTGCCCTTGTCGGTCGACACGGCATTTACTTCCGAGGCAAGAAGTTCCTCATTTGCATTTTGATTGGAAATCTTACGGGCCTTTTTAGATGTAGCCTTTGTCGATTTCGTGTCTGTCGCGCCAATCACACCATCGATGGCATGAGAGTCATTGTTTGATTTAGGAGGAGGAGGAATTGAGAATTCGGTCTAGGGGCGTCAGGTATTTTGTCGTAGAGCGTGCCAGACTGAGTATAGACCAAGTCCAGATATTGCGCACGAGCGATGACTTGCTCTTCCGTTACGACTCCCCCCTTTTCCACATCTTCCGTGATTGTAGGAAGTAAGGACTTGATAAACCATTCAGCTAATAGCTGATCGGGAACGTACGTTTTTACCATCCTACGACGACGTCGCCACTCATGTATATGATCAGATATGTGAGTGGCCATTGTCTGTTTGAAGTTGGTTAGGAGTTTCGTTCCCGTTTCATACCTTATCGGTAATTGAAAATGGGTTAAGAAGGTTGTGGCTAAGGTACTGAAGTTGTCGAACGAAGCTCTAGGCAATTCAATATACCATTTTGCTGCCGGACCAGTTAACGTCCTCTGAAAAAGGCGAAGCCTAATCGAATCATCATTTAGGGTGTTTGATGAACACCACAGATGAAATGTCATCACATGATTCGACGGGTCTTCACCCGGATTTCCATTAAATTTAGGAATATCTGACGGAAGTTTATGCAGAATCGCTGGCCACCAAGGGGCATAAGCAATTGGATCATTCGTCAGCTGGTTTAGATCTGGTAGTTCTAGAGTTGCTACAAAGGGCAACTGTTGATTCAGGTTAGGCGAAGCATACCCAGGATAAGATGGAATCGCCTGAGCAGTGGGTCTTTGCATACCAGCATAATGTATTTGATGCTGGAAACTTTGACAAGGTTGATGGGCATAACCATTATAATATGGTTGTTGATAACCGCTTTGGAAGTGCGATTGCCCATTACTTACAAAGACTTGTTGCTCAGGTCCTTGATATGATTGTTGGAATGGGGGTTGTTGAGTTTGAACCAGCTCTGGTTGTTGGACCATTTGCTGTTGACCAATACTGGATGATTGACCAAGATGAGGAGTCACAGTACTTGTTTGATCCTGAGTCACTCCAGATAAGGAGTCACTAACCTGAGGTTGTGATTGAGTTGTCGAGACAAGAGGTTGTTGTATTGCAACCTGAGAAACTTGGGGTTGACATACAATAGGTAGTGCTTGTAATTGCGATGCAGTCACCATAGCAGGTATAGTGGGAGTATTCGACACAAGGTGGACTAGTTGCATTGAATATACAACCCTTGGTTGCTGAGGCAGTATTGGTACCCAACCGCTGGATGTAATTCCAGTTTGACCTGAACTTTGTTGTAAACTCTCATATGGTTGTTTTCTGGAGGGAACAATGAAAAGGCATACTGCCCTCCATATGGTGGCAATCCAGTACTTAAAGGGTAGATTTGCCTTTGAAGACACATTGGATCAATTTGTTGAGTTTGAACATAAGAAATACCAGATGATAATCCGGATGAAGAAATAGGAACTAACCATGTCGTCGAAGCAGTCCCTGATTGGACTCCGGCTTGTTGTTGATAACTTGCCGGGACAGATGGCATACCATTGGACATCGTTGGAGTAGCAGTAGGAGGCTGTGCCACTGCTGTGTCGGACGACACTGTCTTGGATGTCGACGGTTGTTCAGACATATCTAGTCTATCCAAAAGATTTCCTAGCAATTCTACAAGAACTTACGATGAAAAGAGACTAACTTCGAAGATCAACGAGGGAATGGTGATGATTATTCCGTTTAAAATAAATTTTAAGGACGCTTAAACACAACCTGCTTTTTCAATTTTAAAGAGTCGAGAAAAAGCAAAAGATGACTCTAGTCTCCTTCGATGTTTTAACGAGCCCGAAGTGACAAATGCTCGGATGGACTTTTTCCATTATAGAGTCTGAAAAAGGCCAAAAGGAACTGCTCTGGAGTTCTAGGTAGAGGGTGTGCCAAACTTTTCGCAAACCGCAGAATACTTTTTAAGGTACGGGCGATCAATCTTCCTAAATGTTGTGTTCAGTGCATTGCGATCAGTAGGGTGGCCGACACGGCTTCCTAAGGATAAAGGTTTTATTCCTATAGGGGTCTCCCAATATATACTCGACGGTACGTGGAGCACAATCCGTACTGGCGCTATCGTCCCTCAGGAGGAATCACCCACCATCAGCGAGATCGACAGTCACCAGGCTTTACGACGCCGGAACGCGTCTCTAGCCTAGACCTCTATGTTGTGCGTTATGTTACAAAGCGTTATTAAGTTCATTCAGTTTATTTTATGTTGATCTTTCTTAGAAGTTTGCCTTTTGAGGTTCACCACGAGATGTATAGACAACTTCCTAAATGCAATCTAAAAGATGATAAGAAAATTTTATCTCTTTTTCAACAATGAAAATCCTAGCTACAAAGGGAAAAGAAAGACACCATCTTTTCTCAGAGAGCAATCAGCACACTCTAAATGCACTTTTCCTAAATCAATCATGCAAACTATCAAGATGCAAATGCACAATGCAAGTGTTTGTTTTCCACTTTCTTAATATTGATGCCTAAAAAGAAAGCTTTTTGTACAACTTTCAATTTCTTTTAAATGACAAATACAAACAAGTTTACTTTTTCGAAATCAGAAAGGGTAGAAGAGATTACAACACTTAACGATTTTTGAAATGAATACTTGTTTTGACACTCAAAAGAGACAAACTCAAACCAAAAGCAAAAATGAATGTATAACCAACTGTAAACAGCCTATGAACTCTCTCCTAAGATCACAATCAACAGATCTGAATCAAGGGCTACAGGATGACTATTTCACTCTTGCAAAGGAAAACTGTAAATGACGCCACAAACACATAAAAACACTCACAGTCTTTTTGTACAAAAGGAGGCGGAATTTAAGCAGAGAAAAGGAGTTATCAGATAGGTACCTATGCTGGTTACAGGCTGCAAAAATCAGAGATCAAAACAAGGAAAAACAGAGCAGAGAACCCCAGCTGCACAAGGCCTAACTGGATCAACGCACCCCTAACACAGAGGTTTTGACATTCAGCGCAGGTAGCCTTCACAAGACCTGTGTTGAAATGCAGAACCTCTTCACAGAGTCTGCGCTGAAGGAGAAACGAGAGTTCCTCACTGGGTTTTGGGTCACAGTTTGCTGATTAATCTACGGTTTCAGGCCAAATAAAAGCAACAAGCAAGGTACAATCAAAGGGATTCTTTGAAGAAGGACTAAGATCTATCACAAAGGATCATCAAATCATTTGTGAGTCCATTGTTTAGATCATAGACAAATCCAGTGATTGGATCAAAGCAGCAGCTGTCTACTTTGCATCTGAGAATAGCAGATGCAGTTTGATTGTTGCTGTTGAGTCTATGAAACAAACAATGATAGAAACACAAATAAAATGACTAAATAGATCTCCCCAGCGGAGTCGCCAATTTGTTGTGGGGAAAAATGCCTATGTAGGACGATCCTATCCACCTAAGGTGTGACAGTGCCTTAGCAACAAACAGAAACAACTATTCTAGTATTCTTCCTTTATGAATTAAGAATGAAGAGAGATGGATGGACTAACCGGTGTCTTCCGTTTGTCCCTCGATCTGGTTTCTCTTCTCTTTGAGAGTTCCCAACTACTTGCCTTCTCGCTCGCCCAAGCTTCAATAGGTTTCTGCAAGATCACAAGAAGAGAACACTACACAAAGACATAGATTCATAATCATAACTAGTTCAGGATTAGAAATAAAATAAACATACCAATGCAATCATACATCAAAGATACATCAGTATATAGGAGAAACCAAGATAGATTTATTGATGAATAACAAGGTTCAGGAAGAGATACAACCCAGAAGGCTCCAATCCAGCATCTCCTTCCCAGCAAATGAAATTCCTATCTTCACCTTCCTTCAAAGCATTAAGCACCCAATGATTCCAATCTCAAACCAACAGCAATTCTTTGCAATAACAAAATTCCAGCCTCTAACCTCTGGATCTCTGGGATGAGAGATCTATATATAGATATT
The DNA here is from genome assembly GCA_031772625.1 of Pinus tabuliformis. Classification (NCBI taxonomy): domain Eukaryota; kingdom Viridiplantae; phylum Streptophyta; class Pinopsida; order Pinales; family Pinaceae; genus Pinus; species Pinus tabuliformis. The sequence continues at coordinate 1,882,284,351 of CM062819.1, read as the reverse complement.
TTCAAAGGTGTGAGTTAGCTCTGGGTTTTTGATTAGTGTCTTCTCTCTGATAGTTCTTGATGCCACTTGGAGATTTCATTGATCTCTTACTCATCCTTGGGCGATTTTGATAGGAAAGTGTCCCATGAGAAGTTTCAGGAAGATTCCATGATCATCCACCTCGCAAACTGTCTCCGCCACTTGTCTTTTTCTAATCAGCGCACCCTCACAGTGTATTTAGGTTCACTGAAACGCATTTCCCGTGTGTACAAGGTGCACTGAAATGCAATTCCCATGTGTACAAGGTGCGCTGATCCAGTTTTGACCAATTTTGAGTAGTTTCTGGTGGAGAACTTCTGGGAGAAGCTGTAATTTGTTGACCTTGTTCCTTTAGGAGTTGTAACAACACTTTTAAGGACTTAGGAGCCTTTAGTTTATGGACATTTCATGCTTGGAGCTGTAAGGCACAAAAATGTCTATAACACTTGAGCTCTGGTTTCTACCATACACAGATCTTGGTCACTTGTCGTCACTTTCAAAAAATTTGGGACTGCCCAAAAATTGAAGCTGAAAAGTGACTGGTAACACAACAATCAACTTGTCTTCCTGATTCTTATGGGCTAAGTCTCTCATATGTGTCCCAGGAAAGTCTTGATTTTCTTTTTATTTATTTTTACTCTGAATGGAGTTTTACTCCCCACTTATCAATACTGCAGTGGCCAAATTCCAGAAAACTTGATCCTGCCTGATGTCCTGTGAAAATCACCCTAGGCTATAGGAGCCACAAGCCTTACCACACAAATGGTCAAATCTACCTACAAAACCCCCAATTTCTGAATGTGAGTTGGACTGCAGTGGCGACGGAACCCAACTGCTAGGTACTATGGTGGTAGAACCTTAACTGGTGGATCTGATTATTGTTGCGGTGATAGAACCCCAACTACTAGATCTGATCTGGAAAATAATATAATGGGAATTCTTCATAGATTCGAGGGAACTATGGTCTTAAAGGAGTGTCAGGTGCTACAGATCACAATATGCATAAGGGTCCAGCAATAGTACTCAGCCCAATATTTCAAGGAATTAACGATCGAGGATCAACTGTACCCTTAACCGTACTAGCCGACTACCCTATCATACGCACAAGTAATCTCCCCGAGTGCTGTTCTCGGTGTACTATAGCAGTAAGAGGGCCGATGATTTAGCTAAGGTGAGGTTTCAGGTGAGCCTAGGGGGCTTCCGATATACCTAGAGGGTACTTGGAAGGCAGTCTGTGTGTGGTTTTGTCTAATGCGCTACTACTCGAATGGGTACCCACAACGGTTACAAGGGAGTCCAACAAGCGTGACCACCTCTTGTATTTCCTGTGTCCATGCCTCCCCAAATCCATAGGTTTATGTGCTCAATGATAGATCCCGTCATTTAAAGACGTTGGAACACGTTTCTAGCCTAAAAAAAACATTCTGCAAAAAATGAAGGAACCACCATCCCTGGAAAGCGCTCTGATACCACTTGTTATGCTCTTGACCTGCGAGAAGATTCCACAATAAAAAATATGCAGAAATACAACCCAAAACATAGAACAAAATGAGGAAAACAACAAGTTTTTTATTATTCAGAGATGAAAGCAATGTTCACTTGCCTCTTCGAGGGGGCAACCTCCAGTTGAGCAAAGCTCGATTACAAAATAAGACATGACATTCCACAATGGGGAGTCTCCATCCTTTATATAGGATTCATACATACAATACCATGGGTCATTACCATGGTTCTCTCAATACCATCTATCTAATACCATGGCCCGTTTGCAACTAACTATGGTCCCTTTCTTAAATGTGGTTCAACAACTTACAATTATTAATATGGGCTTTAATGACTCTCTAACTATAACTATGACTCAACCCTATTACATAAACAAAGGGGTTAGGGTTGGACCCTAATAGATTTGAATATTGTGGTAGAAGAAAACATGAAGAATGACCCATATGACAAAGCGAATTAAGTGCATCAAAGTTATATTGAGGTTTGGTTCCAGAAAATCAACAAGATGAAGCACCACTCTCTTCTTCAACAATGTTTGATATCATCAAAGTAAAATAATTCTTTTCTCTAAAATTTAGGTACATGTCAAGGCATATATTTATAGCCTACACATGAGCTTATTTGTCATATTGATGTGCACATGGATCCATTGGAAGTATTCCTATACTTAAAAGAGATCTGGTGTTTCTTCAAGTAGACTAGGATAGAAAAAAGAAATGAAAAACTTAAAAAATAAGAGAAAAAATAATATCTCTAGTCAAAAACTCCTTTGAGGTGCCTAATATTGCCTCATTGATTGAAAACCTCCATGAGGTGGTCAATCGTTTGGAAAAATAGAAAAAGGAGAAAAGAAAATATCTTAGGTGAAAACCTCCTTTGAGGCGCCTAGGGAGACCTACTAGTTGAAAACCTCATTGAGGAAGCTAGTAGGACTAAAAGAGAAATTTGAAAAGATGAAAAAAAAAATCATTCCATGTATTTCTCTGGGATGAATGACGATGCTCTCCAACCTTTGGAAGCAACAAGAACACTTTAGCACCAAAAGAAAATATTTATCAAAAACCTAGTCAAAGGAAGTCGAGCTTGGGTTTCCTCCCAGATGCTACAATAAGACCAAGGCCATGTCATTCCATAACCCTCATACATTTCCAACATACACCGATCATTTACAACCCTTTCCTATTCATATTCCATCCTGTACTAAAATGCTACAAGAGGGTTTTGTTTTGCTACAAGAGGCAAAATACACAGGGAATAAATTGTTTTTACCATATCTTGAAAACCATGCATTCATTTCTCAAGTTGCTTCATGGGGAGATGAATATGAATGATGGACATATGCTAAAGGAATTTCAAGAAATTCTAGTGCACACTTTTTTAGAAATTGGCCTCTATAACCTACAACCATTTTAAATTTTTCTCGAGATTCGTGCATCCATTGGCTTAGATTTTTTATGATGAGGTGCATAAGGATGATGGAAACATGTTCAAACAATTTTAGGTCAATCCAATCTACTCTTTGAGATATATGGATAAAAAATTATGTTATAGGAGCATTCAAGAATTACTACAACACCATCCCAAAATGCTATAAGAGCAACCAAAAGTGCTACAGGAGGGAGATCAACTTGGAAAAAGAGCCCCAAAGGTCCTATTTTCCTTGGGAAATGTTGGGATAGGTCCACTCAAATTCCTTCACCCCAATCACCACTCCATTTATCCAAATCCATCACCAATATTCCACCTCTGACCACACATGAAAAAACACAAAAAAATGACTTTGCCTTCATATTTTTTTCCTTTCCCACAACTTTCACCACCTTCTGAAGATGTTATTCTTGTCCCTAAAACCCATTATCATTTTTCCAAGTCCCTGAATGCAGTGTGATATTGTGAGAAGAAACTGAATGACTATTACAAGAGGAAAACAATCCTATAATAGCCTTCATAGATTCATCATAAAACATGATTGAATGATTATTATTGCTCGAAAATGGAGAGTATGCCACCCCTGAATCTTGAGGAAGCCACACCATCCCTGAGGAGGAGTTTCAAGGTCACCCATCCACTCCAACACTAATAGAATGAAAATTGGAGAGATATATCTGTTAATTTTTACAACTGTGGTCAAATTCCACCTTAGACAAGTCAAATGAAGTGATGACGATTGCATTAGATTCCTCTTTTCAAGAGGACAAAAATCGACCAAAAGATCACCTTATTTGGATAAGCGAAAGTTGATTTTTGAGTTTATTTATTCACTCATGTATATTGGGTTAGGTCGTCCCTAAGCACATGTTAAATTAGACAAGTTAACCTCAACCCTAGGTGGACTCTCATTAAATTCTATAAATATGAGATACCTCAAGCTCATTTGTACACATTTATCAGGCCATATTATCTTCTCTTACTGTCTTGGTTCACACAAGTCTGATGGAGGAAATCTCGAGCAAATTGTCAGAAACTACACAGTCGAAGCTCGCAATGATCTAGGCTTTTATGATTCCTGGATGTTAGCACAGAACTGTGCATTTTATTCCCTGGACGCTGGCACAAAATGGTCCTGAAAGTGTCCAGGGAGCCTTGGACGCTGACACATAGTGTTTATGGGAGCGTCCGTGAGCCTAGCATTTCCACTGGTCAGTTTGGTCCCTAGACGCACACACAATATGGTTCTGAGAGTGTCCAAATTGTCATAGATGCTCACAAAGAATCCTTATGATAGCATCCATGGTTTGAGCCAGATCTGGGTATGTTTGACCTCAGACACCCTCATCTAGTTCACCTAGAAGCCTCCAGATCTGTTCCGTACGTAGTCTTAAAATTCTTCACAGACCGTGCAAGATTGCTATGGATGCTCACACAACTCCTCCTCCCTACGCCGGAACTCAAAGATGAGATTTTAGTATTTGAATATTCCACTTAATGAAAGTAGTGTTCAACACAGTCACAGTAGTATCCAACAGTTGACTACAGCCAATGACAACACATTACAACCATCATAACGAGAGTTTTTATTATAAGCATGATTATATTTGTTTCACGGATATCATAGTTGTTGTGTTGCATAGATAAATTTATGGATCATTGTACTCTCTTTTGGTGAATCATTTGATAATGATCTTGTTGGCATTATGATTCAGGTGTTGTCCTTGATGGCAACTCACTCAAATGACAGATCACAGTGCAGTAGGTGAATAGCAAAGAATTAATGTCAGACTGCAAAGAATGAAGAAAGAGAGGTATACGCAAGTTAACCTTGACAAAGGAGCATATACACGTGGGTTAACAGAACAAAAGGAGCATATAATGTACACACGCACTTTCACAAGAGGGAAAGCGCATACATGTTGGAAAACTAAGTTTTTGGTCCAAGGTATGATCCAAAAATGGATCTTGGATAAACCTCTAAGTCTAAAAGACTTCATGCAAGAGGTGAAAGGTGCCAAATGGCATAAATCCTTTGTAAATAAAAGGAAAATGAAAATCATAGGCTGCTCTTGGAAATAGTCTCATTGTAGAGATCTTCAGATTCTGAATCCAACACAACTTAAATGGGTCAAAACAGACTCCGGATGAAGGAGTTATTGTAAAATGAAAATTGCCCAATGTCCTTAGAAAAGGAGGCAATTTCATGAAATTATGAACTATATTGAAAATTTTGATTTTAGTATAGGGTCATGGGCCAATCCACAGCTGACACATGGCAGGCTGGGATTGGGCCACGTGGCCCTACTTGATTGGTCAAAGAGGAAATATCGCATCACAATTATTTCAAAGGGAAGGACTTTGGGCCATCAGCGATTGCGATAAGAAATTGCCGCTTTATTGCATCACACAGATCCATGGGAGAAGGACCAGTGCCCCGAGGCCTTAAGATGTGTGATGGGCCGATTACGATGAGTGAATTAAATCCATCGGATTGGCAAAGGGAAGCAATGATCAAGATCTAATCGCTGATCGGTGATCGGGCAATCAGAGGAGCAGAGCACCAAGCCTTAGACCCATGTGATATGCGATGGTGCGATCGCCGAAATCGGCAGATCGCAATCAGAGCATTACAGAGGAACGACCATATGTTATATATATATATATATATATATGTATGTATGTATGTATGTATGTATGTATGTATGTATGTATGTATGTATGTATGTATGTATGTATGTATGTATGTATGTATGCCCAATGCAATGGCCAGACCCGACAGGGCTCTAGGCAGTAAGCGATATAATTTGAAATCCATCCAAAGGTAGTTTTACATGCATTTTCATCATTTCAATGTATTTTAAAATACAAAGGGAAAACCATGGAGCAGGCCAATCGTGATATGCGATAGCGATTCCCAGGCGGACCCAATGGCACTATAAAGCGGGGTTATGAGAATTTCAAGTCTGGATGAATAGTGTTTTGCAGATTATCACAGAGACATAGCCCAAGAGTTGTGGGTGAACTCCAAATTAATAATGTTGTTCATGTGTTTGCTTCATTGTTGCATTATCTCTGCTGTTTATTTACTGTTATATGCATTTATATATCAGTTTCAGCACATTAATTTATAGCACATAATCAGTTAAAATAAATATAAACATACACCTATATTTTCAAGCATTTCTTCATTCCGCATTGGTTAATCAAATAGACTTGGGAAAATTCAAGATTTGGAAGTGGAAGAGGTTCTTGTAAGTTAGACAATAAGCCTAAGAGCCCCATTTTCAAATCAGGTGGTATCGAATCTTAAGATTGATTAACCACACCTTCAAGGAAGGATTATATCAGAATGCTTGATTGACAGAGCAAAGACTGCTTAACTGAAAGGTGTTTGAACAACAAGAGGCTAATTGTATGATTGTTTAAAGACTGACTATTTGTTGAGTTTGCAGAGGTGAAGGGAAAACTATTGATAGCTTAGCCCAAGAAGGACAAGAAGAAAGAAGGGCTGAAGGCATTCTTCTATCCCAAGGACCCCAAGGCAATCCAAAGCACAAGATTTTTGTTGCAAGAGGTTGCTTAAATAAGCTCTTTATTTATCTTGTTGAAGTTCTTTTTGTTCATTGGCATAAAGACAACTTCTATAAGTGGGTCCTCAAATTCTACTCTCTTCACAAGACTCTTTGATGAAGACATGAAGCAAGAATTGTCCACCATGATGGATATGGTGAGAGAAATGTATGAGGATGGAAGGAAGAGCAGTATGCTTAGAAAGCAGCTGAATTCCATGAAGGAAGAGAAGCATATGCTTGCTAACAAATTGCAGGAAATGCAGAGGCAACTTCATATTGCAAATATGAACCTGAAGAGGATGCATGAGTTGGAAACATAACTCTTTGTTGCCCAAGAAGCCTTAGTCAAGTACTAGCTTGAAGAAGAGGTAAGCCATTCCAGTTTGTCTTCAAATTCCTTTGAGAATGCTTATATTGGTTCTTTTGAAAAACATATTAAAGGCATAGGTTCCAAGCTAATGTCCAAGATGGGTTATGAAGGAAAGGGCTTGGGAAATCATGCACAAGGTATTGTTGAACCAATAATGGTTGAGGAAAGGCATAAATATTTGGGTCTTGGCTATGAATAGTATTATGGAGAGAATTCCAAAGCTGTCATGAAAGCCAATGAAACGGTCCCAAGAAGGAGTTTCATTTTATGTCCTCTACCTCAGAAGTGTGAAGGTTGTATCCAAGAGGAACACAATAGCTTGAAACATCAATTGCAAGATGTAGATGTTCAGAAGCACACACTTGAACCAGAGAGTTGGGTAGACTCTAATAGCCTTGAAGGGTTTGATGGTGTTCCAAAGGGAGCCACTTCTTCATTTGCTTCACCTCCTCATGAAGGCGATAAAGGTGAAAGAGGCATGTATAAATCTGGTTCTAAACACATTCCTTTTGATTTTGCAAAGTATGATAAATTTCCACATAAGTATGGGGAAAGAGTTTCATGTTCCTTTTGTGGTTTGGATAACCATGATGTTTCTAGATGTTGGACGAGAATGGCCGCATACAGGAAGCAAAAGAAGGAAAAGAAGAAAGAAGCCAAAGGTCCATTGGACAAGGAAAATCATGCTATCGAGAGGATGCACATGCAGTGCACTTACTGCCATAAGCAAGGACATCTTGCTACAAAGTGTTGGACACTAAATCCAACAATTCTTCCACCGGATCTGAAGAAAGTGGAAAGAGAAGATGGCAGAAATGGAAGTGAATATTCCATGAATGATGTGTCTCAAAATGATTCACATGATGATGCTGATGTGTAGGCAAAGGTAGTACCTTTGAAAGGGATTGGTAAGGAACAGATAGAGTTATTATCCGATTGAGATTGCATGTCTATTGATGCATCTGTATTATATTTCATTTCAACTTTGAAAGTACAGTGTGCTTAAGTGAAAATTCAGGGATGAAATGCATGCATGAGCTTGAGATGCATGAGCACAGGGATGTTGATGATTTCCTTGTTTTTGAACATGTATGTGTAATTAACTTGCAGGGTTGCTTTCTTTGACATGCATGTGATGCCATGTTGACTTGAAAGAAGTTAACTTGGTCTCCAAATGGAGATAATGATGAAAGTTTCATCTTTTGGGAAAAGGAGTAGCAATGGTATTTTTCTACATGCTTGACTTGAAGGGTCATTTGTTTAAAGATATGTTTTGCGGGCTTTTTATCTAGTCCATCATTCGTATGCAGATATAAGACATGGAGGTGTTCACAAAATGTGAAAATCTATTTCTTTTGTTGAAGCAGGAGTTTAGTCCATCCAGTTGTTGTCTATATGCCTGTTGTTGTTAACAATGTTGTTGGCAGCTTGTCAAATAGGTACAAATGAAACTTTTGTGGAGAAAATGTACTTCACATTTGTTGAGCCACCTTGGATCAATGATCAAGGCAGAGAAGCTCAAACTAACTTTTATGACCATTTCAGTAGAAGTTTTGCAGGAAGGGAAGGAGGAAGATAATTCTTCCCAGGAAGACCAGCCCATCCAAGAAGGGAAGTGGTCAAAAACTTTGGTTCAAAGGCACTATGCAAAGGCAAGCGTAGGGAGGTTGAAAGAAGAGGGTGAGTCACTCTCATTTACTATTCAGATTAGTATATCAGTCTTTTGGAGACCAAAAGTTCTTTTAGTGGGAAGGTGTGATCCAAAAATGGATCCTGGATAAACCTCTAAGTCTAAAAGACTTTATGCAAGAGGTGAAAGGTGCCAAATGGCACAAATCCTTTGTAAATCAGAGGAAAATGAAAATCCCAGGCTCCTCCTAGAAATAGTCTCATTACAGAGATCTTCTCATTCGGAATCCAACGCAACTTGAATGGGCAAAAACGGACTACGGATGAAGGAGTCATTGTAAAATGAAAATTACCCAATGTCCTTAGAAAAGGAGGCAATTTCATTAAATTCTGAACTATATTAAAAATTTTGATTTTAGTATAGGCTCACAGGCCAATCCACAGCTAACACATGGCAAGTTGGAATTGTTCCACGTGGCCCTATTTGATTGGTCAAAGAGGAAATATCGCATCACAATTATTTCAAAGGGAAGGACCTTGGGCCATCAGCGATTGCGCTAAGCGATTGCCGCTTTATGGCATTGCACAGATCCATGGGAGAAGGACCAGTGCCCTGAGGCCTTAATATGTGCGATGGGACAATTGCGATGAGCACATTACAGTCGTCGGATTGGCAAAGGGAAGCGATAGTCAAGACCTGATTGCTGATCGGTGATTGGGCGATTAGAGGAGTAGAGCACTAGGCCTTAGACCCATGCGATATGCGATGGTGTGATCACCAAAATCGGAAAATCGTAATCAGAGCATTAGAGAGGAATGGCCATATGTTATATATATGCGATGGACGGACTCGACAGGGCTCTAGGCGGTAAGTGATATATTTTGAAATCCGTCCAAAGGCAGTTTTACATTCATTTTCGTCGTTTCAATGTATTTTAAAATACAAAGGGAAAACCATGGAGCAGGCCAATCGCAATATGTGATAGCAATTCCCAGGCAGACCCGATGGCGCTATAAAGTGGGGTTATGAGAATTTCAAGTTCGGATGAATAGTGTTCTACGGACTCCGTGTAATGGCAGCATTCTCTATGTAAACATAAAGCGACTGTTTCAAAGGATTGCAAGCACTGATACACCCCTTCCATTACCAAATAGGTGGCATTCATCCCTAAGGGCATTTAGAAATGATTACTAATGCCCAGAGATGGGATTTGAATGGAATGTGGCAGGAAGATAGAGAGCCCAAAAGGGAAAACCAACAGGTAATGTGATTTGGCTTTTAAGCCGTGAATGTCAAAGACTGGGGGCTGCTGAGTTGTTGAACGATGGCCAAGTTATTTTTTGCTGCTAAAATACTGAAAGTTGAGTAGCAAAGAGCTGAGAGGGTTACTGAGTCGTTGAACGGTGGCCAATTTATTGTTTGGTGCTGAAATAATGAAAGTTGAACAACGGAGAGCCAAGAGGGTTGTTGAGTTGTTGAACGGTGGCCAAGTTATTATTTGTTGTTCAAATACTGAAAATTGAACAATAGAGAGCCGAGAGGGCTATTGAGTTGTTGACAGTGGCCAAGTTGTTGTGGGAGCTGTTACTGAAGCTCAGCACAAAGAGGCAGCGTAGAAGCCAAAGAGGCAGCGCAGAAGCAAAAGAAAAGCTGAGGGAGGCTTTGGGGGTCACTTGAAGTTCAAGTGAAAAGCTAGAGTGTGTGAAGGTTGCAGAAGGCAAAAAGAAGCTAGATTCGAAGAGCCAAGAGCCAAGAGCTAGAGCCAAAGAGCCAAGAGTCAGAGCCAAGAGTCAAAACTGGAGCCAAAGAGCTAAAGTCAGAGCCAAGAGCCAGAACCAAGAGCCAAGAGCCAGAGCCAAGAGCCAGAGCTCCAAGAGCCAAAGGGGATTAAATGATGTCTGAACCCACTATTTTTTGTGTAGGATAGTAGGATTTGAGTCAAAGACTTGGTAAAAAAGACTTACACCATAATCCCAGAGAACCAAGTCAAATTGACAAGAGCTCATGGAGACGTAGCCCAAGAGTTGTGGGTGAACTCCAAATTAATATTGTTGTTCATGTGTCTGCTTTATTGCTGCATTATCTATTTTGTTTATTTACTGTTATATGCATTTATATATCAGTTTAAACAAATTAATTTACAACACATAATCAGTTAAAACAAATACAAACATACACCTATGTTTTCAAGCATTTCTTCATTCTGCATTGGTTAATCAAATAGACTTGGGAAAATTCAATCTTTGGAAGTGGGAGAGGTTCTTGTAAGTTAGACAAGAAGCCTAAGAGCCCCATGTTTAGATCAAGGTATTTGGTCCATGGTATTCTGATCCATGGTATTGGTCTAAGGTATTTAGTCTGAGGTATTGACCATAGGTATTTGGTCCAAGGTATTGGTCCTAAGTGGTTTTGGTCCATGGTATTAAGAAAGGCCTACAAACTATAAAAGGAGGAGAAGATCATTAGGGCAAGGTGTGCAAGTATTGAATATCTGATGAAGTGTGAGATCCATCATGCAGGTTATGGGTTTGTGATGCTTTGCTTGATTTGAACCAAGGATGCACCTATGTGGATTATGATGGATGATGGATCGGGATCTTAAGGCTTGGAATGTATTATCATTATGTGGTTTGATCATGAATAGACTAGATCTAAATATTGATGCACGTTTTATTCTACAAATGTTATGATCTGGGTATGACTGAATTATGAAATAGCCGTGAAGTCTTTAAGTTAGTATTTGCAGATCTATACGCGGGTTCGCTTTGATAAAAGCGCGTATACACACTAGTTCGGCTCATCAGAGTAGCGTATACATCATGAAATATGATATCTGAATTTGTAATTGGTTCTAGTAGTTGTTGCAAAGTTCTGGGTTCTGCTCTGTGTTTTGGTGACTGTGTTTTGATGACAGGGTTTCAGTGATTTAGTTGTTGGGTGATTCAGGGATTGACGATTGTGTATTCAATGATTGGTTAATGCAATGGTTGTATTGTAGTGGCAATTGCTTTTGAGCTTCAATGTTTTTGATGGGTCCAGTATGAAAATTGGATGAAACGTGGCCTTCATATTGTGGTGTTGTGTTCCAGGACTATCCAGCCTGAAAATTTATGAAACGTGGTCCCTGGAGTAAGAGAGAAGGTTGTAGCCTTCTATAGGCCAACACCTACATACTGGCAAACATATCGGCCAATATAAGAGCCAATGGGATGGAGCTCCCTTCCAATAGCTGCTGGAAAATGAGTGAAGGTTGGAGCCTTCAGTAGGTTGGCGCCTACTTATTAGTAAACAGATCAGCTAGTACAAGAGCTAGGGGGTTGTAACCCCCTTCCAGTAGAAGTTGGAGAATGAGAGAAGGTTGTAGCCTTCTGCAGGTAGGTTCCTACGTACTGGTATGAGTTCGTACCAGTACAAGATTGTAAACAGGTTTTTCTTATATTAAAAGAAGACAACAGCAAGTGGTTTTTGTCCCACATTGGGTTTCTACCTTAAATCTTGGTGTTCATGTGTGTTTCTTATGTGTGATGGTCTGTTCTGTTTTTACTGCACCTGGTTACTGTTTATATGGTTATTGAAGTACTGATGCACTGATTAAAGATCAACATATGACGAATCATAAGTTTGCTGGATATACAATAGTTTCCTTAAACACAGTTGCGTGTACACGCAAGTTCCTTTAACTGAAGTAGCGTATATAAATCTCATTATGGAAATGAAAAATTTATTGATTTTCTAATACTAATTCACCCCCCCCGCCCCCCCAGTATTATTTCCAACAATTGGTATTAGAACAGGTCCTTTGGTAGAAGCTTGATTGCTTGAAGGAGATCCATAGAAACAAAGGGAAAGAAGCTAAAGAAGAAAGCACCTCAGAAGAAGAACACAACTCAAAGGGACAGTGACAGCAGGAGAGACAATTGGCCATTAGGTGGAAGCAAGGATTCAGATTCCGAATCACCTCAGATTGAAGATGAACAAGCTAATGAAGCATCAGATAAAATCAGAGATCAACAAAATCTATTTAACAAAAGGGAGTGTGCCTTCAAAGAAGAAGTTACCACATTAAAAGTTCATCTGGAGGAAGGAAACAAAGTAAGGAAGCAGCTGCAGGATGAAGTGATATCATTAAGAAATGAAATAAATGATCAGAGTTACTATGTAGCTAAGATCCTCTCTCTAAAAGAAGATCTTGAAAATAAGCAGAATGAAGAACAAGAAAATGAGATTCTCAAACTAAGGCAAAAAGTGGAAGAAGGACGAAAGGTTGAAGAAACCTTGAAGAAGCAATATCTGGAAAAAGAAGAACAACATCAAGTTGAGGTAAAAATCTTAAAAGGTAAATTAGAAGAAAAGGATAAACTATTACGATTTCAAGATAGTACTAAGATTTTGGATAATATTGTTAGTAGTCAAAGGTTTCCTAGGTTTCCTACCATCAAAACCGGTCTTGGTTTTCATGAATTTGTTGAAGGTGAATCTAGCTCACAGGGTGAGGCAAGGAACTCTAATGCAAAATCGGAAATGCTCAACATGGAGATGAGAGGTCTACCCCATCAACAACCAAGGAAAGAAAGTCTTCAACGAAAATCTTTTACTCCTAACTGTGGAAGTGATAGATGCTTATTTCCTCCGATGAATAATGTTGAATGTTTCATATGTCATAATTTTGGACATGCTGTAGCTAGATGCAGAAGTAGAATGGTTCAAGACCATCACACAGATGCAACAACCCAAATAAACGAGTAATTAATCAACTAATTAACATCAAGTTCAAACTATGAGTAGCACTTACCTGTGGTTGAAATCTGCTTACTACAACAAGATTTTGGGGACGACTCTCCACCCAACCATAGGCTCAATTGTGCAAGGACTTGCTACAACTAGCCACCCCCGAGCCCTCAATCAATGTATTACTACCAGTGACTCCTCTGTCTTAGAATACTATTCTCCCAAGAGAATGATTGATAGAATCTTGGAATGATGGAATGCCTCCCATCTTCCTTGCCATCTAATAAATAGGGCAAACATTGGAAGGGGAACCACATGCACACTCTCCATGTGTCTACATGCAACTTTATTGCTTTCTTGCTTTTATTTCTTTTTGATAGCTTTACTGATTTTTTTTACCATTTTCTTGTTTTATTTCTATTTATATTTATTTAGAGCTTTAGTATGGTTATTTATTATTTATTACTATTTTTATTTTTGTTGTTATTTTTCATTGTTTATTTATTATTTATTATTAGGGGATTTATTATTTATTATTATTATTATTTATTATCTTTATTATTTATTACTCCATGTTCGCTCGACACCCTCTGTTGAACTACTATAACCAGCAGGCATAGAAAGTTCACAACACCCAGGAAATCCCAAGCAATCTTTGTCCTTTTTCCCACTTTCGGCACCACGCATAAGCCTAACTCGGTCTGTATCCTAGTCCAAGGCTGGCCCCAAGGCTCGCGCCTGACTCAGACCTCATCTGCCCCAAGGCAGCCATCCAGTACGGTACTTAATGACTCCGACATCTCGCAAGGTTGGCCCACTCCCTCCACAACCACTAAGGTGCACAACCCCAGGCATCGAAGTCCTTACACCGCCACCAAACTTCGACATCCCAATCCAATAACAGGCACCTAGCCTAGAACATCAAGCACTTGGCCTCCTCAAGATGGTCCCATAGCCCTACAAGATCTATCCATCAAGAGCTACACAAGACAAAGGAACCACTGGCATATGTAGTGTTGATTGAGTTTGTCCCCAGCACATATGGTGTTACTTATTCTCCCTCATGCATATGGGCTCGCACGAGATCATCAAATAAATCAGCCCTCTCGGCCCATTTGTGGAGTCCTGTGAAACATCACACCTCAACATGCAACCAATGCATTAGCTATACCATCATAGTATCATAGAAAATAATCCACATGCCAAGTCTGCATGTCATCATATAAAATTCATCATTTTTAATCGCAACATTATGAATAATAACGAACTGCATGCTCATGCATGTCATAAATTTGTATGCGACTATCACATTCTTCACCTCATGAAATACCATCATAAGTTATAACATCAACATATTTTCATCAAAGACATATCATGACTTCACATAATAAATGAACCACATGTCAATAAATCTCATATTATAGCATTATAATTCCTATGCCACATTATGCATTTCATAATCATCATAAGGATACATCATCAGTAATGTAACAACTATATAAATATGAACCACATGTGCATGATCACTCTCATACCATCATATCATAAAACATGACAAACATCTCAATACTTAACAAATATAGAATAACACTCTATAAGCATGATTCATCAGAAAAATGAATTTCATTTACTTTACAAACATTCAACTATGAACTAAGATTATTCATCATCCATCTAGGATCTATGTTATCTCATTAGTGTTATTAATTTTATGTTTTAATCAAGATACCAATTAGTTTTTCAATAATCATTTCCACTTTTTTCAACTAGGGAGTTGACCATTTACACCATAGGTATAATCATCTAAGTACATCGTTAAATTTCACATAAGCCTCATCATCTTGAGTCTTAATCTCTCATCATATACTCTTCCTTCCCCAAGGAAATTCTGGTGAAATTCATTGTTAAGACATTACAAGTTATACAATCATTATTTAAATCATCTTTCTCAAAATTAAAATACCTTGGTTTTACATCCATTTACCCTTTGGCTTATTGATTCCAATACCGCTATATGCAGTTGCATATAAACACTAGGTCATCATGATTTAATTTTATATCATGCTTAATTTACTTGCATGAGGTTTCTTGATCCATGTTGACTTATACATACATCACTTAACCATTATCATTTTCATCCACAAAAATATTTTCTTATCTCGTCAAGTTCCTATCTCAATAGCACTTGATTGCTTTATTGTAAATTCACCCTTCTTCAAGTTGGACAAGAGACTCTTTCATTAAATAGTATCATTATTTTAGATTTTGAAACAGTTGGAAACACTACTACCTTCATTGTCCATGAAAAATTTAAATGTGAGGTGTTGTGTGGAAACAACCTCTTTTAATGTTATGGGAAGTCCTACTCATGAAACAATGAGTGCAAATCAATCAAGTACAACCTCTATTAATTGATTCTCATTTCTTTTGTCAATATGTACACAATCCTTCTCAAGGTATCCTTATAAAATTTCTAGCAACATTCCTTCCTATACTTCACTATTATTTTAAACATCTTCCTCGTTTATCATCACTGGTCATTATGAAAATTCTCAACTTCATATCTTCACATTCTTAAAATATGTAGATCATCATTATGACCATTACCAATCATGTTTCTCGCTCTGCTCATCAACACCCTTAAAACAACTTTCTTCTTGATAGAACATCCCTTCATTTTCTCCTACCAGATATTCATAGATATATTTTTATTTTTCTCCTAGCCTTAATTTCCTAATATTCCATGTCTACTAGCTTTACAAATGGAAACTTCTTCACTTACTTTGACTTTAATTTCTCACCTCCAATCATTGTGGTTTATTTTCTTCCTCTCTTAAAAGCATAGCATTGATATACTTTGGAAATTTTGTTACTATTCCCCAACTTGGTTAATACCCGATAAATAAATTCATTAAGATGGCTACCAAATGTAATAATAAAATTGCCTAATCATACATCTTGTTATCCATAATACTTATGGGAAACTTTACAATGTGGCTCTCCCATTAGAGGGAAAACTATTATAGATGTTCTCATGCACATAACTTATCTCCTCCAATCATTCTATTTTATTATACCTTCTAGGTTCCTTAAAAATGACCTTCATTATTACCATGATTATTCAAATTCATTAGTTGATTGCCAATATTTTCTTCTTTATGTGCATCATCCTTAGATAGACCTTATGGTGATACCTTTAGAGTACCATGTTATGATTATACCAACTCTTCTGTTATGTTCTAAAATAGGTTGCCTCTTCTTACTGATTTCTTACCCCTATTGTGACACTTCCTCACAACATCTTAATCATCAAGGATTTGCTATCATCGTTAGAAGATCATATTCAAGAAACTGCCATCGCTAAAGGACAATGAGAACAGCCAATCCAACCCAATTAATTAGTGAATAATATGATCAATATTCAAGGAATGTTATCTCTGTGTTTTTAGATCAAATTGAACCATAAAATAATGAATAGATGCAAGTGAACAAAGACCATCTAAAGATAATAAGATATGCACTTCAATTGGTGACAAATTTCAACATCAATTATCCAAATACTTCAAGCGCTATGTAAACTGTGTTGTAAAATGAACCGGTGGTGAGTAGTTGCACCAGAATTAAAGATTTGTTCCTCCACAATATATATATATATATATATATATATATATATATATATATATATATATATATGTCAGTATACCATATCAATAATGCTCAAAAATTTTAGTGAAATGCCATCCAATGTGGATCGGATCATGTTAGTTGGCGTATTGTTCAATCACAAGAAATGAATGTTTAGGATTCTCAAGGCAAAATTAATGTGAAAATAAGCTAATAGACAGAAAATATACCGATCTTTCAAAGAATTATACATCGTCAATTATGTGTCGATTATCACCATCCAAGATTACATGATTACAAAAAAACTTTTCCAATGAATCAATGAGTCATGTAACAAAACTATATACCTTTGTCTATGCCTTTGTCTATATAGTGATGTGTGGTTTAACCAGATATGTATTAATCATGCCAAATTTATTCAACAAAGTTTTTGAAGATTCTTGATTTATTTCAATCTACTGTTTTGTATATTTTTCCCCTACTGCATGGCATGCAATCAAACCATTGCCAAATTTGAAACTGTTTGATTGATCATGCAAATTATCAATAATTACTAATTTTGTAGTATTAAATCATGGAAAACATGAGTTGGAAGGTAGTAATGGTGTCTAAATAAAACTTAGAAAATTGTCTCAACATAAAATCAAAATTCAAATTAATAAAGCTTAAGAATATTGGTGGCATTATTGTTTTAGGAAGGTAATTGAATTCTGAAAGAAAATTTATTCATCATGACTTTTGAAATTATATGTCACACCAATATTAAGTCTACAGATTCATGACCTTTATGTGCTAGGATAAATTGAAACTCTGTGTTGTAGAGTGAAATATTTTGAGAAGCTGTTTAAGCAATCATAACTTATGTTAGAAGAAAAATTAAATGCACTGTCTTTAACAAAATAAATCGTTAAACAAATTTATTGAATGTATTATGACCATTAAATGATTACTCTAAGGGCTTTAAGAATTTAAACAATCGAGGAGACATTCCAACAAAAACACACCATAAACAAGAAGAGACACCGCCACCCGACCCAAAACTGGATCGGATGACTGGGAAGGTTATCCCTTCCCAAAACACAAAATAAAAGCATTTTATTAATAAGATGGCCCACCTGCAAGCACACCTCTGAAGGAAACACCATATCAAACCCTTAGAAAAGCTTTAATAGCTACTGGGTTTTACATTCATTAATTACAACATAAAGATTGAAACAAAACTAGGAAGCTCTGAACAAACCTATTGGCTACAATGATTTTAGTGGTTTGAATTCTGAACGAGATAACCTCATGGATCATATTTATCTACAAATGGTTGTAACCTAGATGCTACACAAGAAGATTACACAAAACCTAAATTCCCCAGCTTTTTCCACCGGGTAAAATATTCCATGAGCTAAATTCCCAACAAGATCATGCAAACTACAATATACATATATTTTCATTTTATTACATATCCTTTAAAATTTTGTAATATTTTGTTACCGAAATTTTACTGTTGACTTTTTACTGAACTTCAAGGTCGTCGAAGTCAAATTGGAGTTCAAACCAAGTGACTTAAATCCCCACCAAATATTGGATACATTAGAGGCAACAAATCAGCGTGCATCTATGGACAAAGAATGGCATCAAAACTGACTGAGAGATCCATGCTTCAGCCCTCAAAACAAATTCATTATCACTATTTCAGAATTTTTATACTTACAAAAGTTAAAAAGTTTTCTCACTTTACTCCCAAACTTCTCCTAGCAATGTCTCAGCTTTCAAACTTCTTGTAACTGAACAGTGAACTATATTGCAAAAAGTAACAAGGACACTGGGAATAAAGCTTATTTGTTAGATAATCACGATTGCGTCTTAAGCAAAACTTCTATTGCCCAACGTGCAGTCACCCCATGTACACAAAAACAATAAAAAGATTACTGCAAAATAGGAAATGACTAAGTTATTGATAAGTTTCAATCTCTAGCAACCAGAAAGCCACATAAAGTGGAATAGTGAATCTTAAAGTAAGAAACAATAGGTTTTATGTCCCCATGTGTGTAAGAGAAACTTGTTAAGCCAACCATATGTAATTAACCAGGTCCATTTCTGATATTTGATGAATAATGTCCTCAGGTGCCTAGCCAGAGCGATTCATATCCCTCATAAACCTCTTGACAAGATCAAAGTGAACACCTCCAGTCACAGAGACCCAGAGATCCAATAGCGGGCGTAACCTTTCACTCAAAGCATAGATACCCTAAATGAAAACAATCCTAGATGATGGAACATCGACATCTTTGTATCCAGTACGACCACTGAGCTTAAAATCATAAATGGGAACCTTCACAACTTTTCCAGCTTTTAAATCATGAATGTCCTCTTCCAGAATTTTTCTTTAAAATGCACCAAATATAAGTATCAGGCTTTTAGAAACTTGGAAATTTACTTAAGTTAAAGCATTATCATATTTCCAATACTTCAAGACAACTTTTAAATTCATGAGTTTCCTTAGTGAGATTGAATCTTGGATCTATGCAAAGGATTAAAGAAGAAAAAACATTAGATTTTAATTTGAAAAAAAAAATTGAAATCATTTAGTAATATAAGCAATGAAAGAGTGTGACCTGCAAAAGCTAATGAATTGACAGCAGACCATTTACCATTAAGTCGTTTAGCCTACATTTAAATTCTAGAGTAGCAACAATTTGAAAATCCATAGAACTAGGTTAGCTGACTTTTTGAAATGGTAATTTCCGAGCAAAGGAAAGGTTGAGCGAGAAACAACGACCTTTTTTCTCATTTTCGAAATGGTAATTTCCGAGCAGAGGAACCAATTTCTGCTTTTGAGCAAGAGCAAGCTCAGAATCAAGAAATCACCCAATTAAAATTGGAATTTTAGCATAGATTGTAAGAAAATACTTCTGCTACATCCAATTACTGGTATAAAATCAGTAAAACAGAAATTCATATTTAATTGGATTAACAAGTAAATATGATTGTTTTTCGTTTCTTCCCCACAATTAACCCTTGAATTCATATAACATTAGGCAAACCATGCATACCTGCATAACTTCATATCTGCCTAACTTCACTAGCAATTGACTGTGAGACCTCCAAAAAGAAAAGGGAAAAAAGAGATGACGATCGCAAAACCACCTGGAATTTGCCGGCCCCAGCTACGGCCTCAGCAGAACAAATATAAAACCACCCGTAAACTCGTCGCGAAATTATGAAATGGCATGAGAAGTGTAAAATTAAGGGTTTCGGGACCAATTCCAATAGGCCGAATGGTAATTCAAAGAGAATTCATAGATAGGGCGGTGGAATCCATTACAGGTTTTCAAAAGAAACGGTGAAGTGTGAAACCAAAAAATTACATTGTATATTAAAATGTTTTTTTGAGAAAAAAGAATTTAAAATTCAAGAATATTTACATTTCAAAATACATGAGATGTTGTGATTTTTAAACATATAAATATTACTTAAATGTTAATACATTTAATGACATCATAATAATATACAAATAAAAACGCGCTTCTGAAGAAAGCTTTCGTTTTCAAGAAATACTTTTTACATGAATTAAAGATCGGAACCCACCTCATGAAATTGATTAAATTAAGGCAACGATTTGTTCCGATTGATAAATTGAACGTAATTCTAAAATATATTTTTTTATTTTGTGCAGAACATCTTAGGGAGAAAAACTATGTAGCATAACTCTCTTGCAAACGACTAATTTCTGTGTGAGAAATCAACTAAAGAAACAGAACATCACCATATATTTATAAATATTTTTTCTTTCTTTCTTAGGACAATCGAAATTTGTCCAAAAAGCTTATTGAAGTTCTGCTACGGCTAGCAGGTCTTAAGCTTTGGATAATGAAAAACCGTTTATATATATATATATATATATATTATGTATGTAAGATTTATTTTCAATAGATTTATTTTATTTATTTAACAAAATTAAGACTATGCATGCATGCATACAATTCTTTGCAAATAAAAACTTCCAAAGTTTATAGTAATTATTGTAAAAAAAACGGGTTAAGTCTGTATTTATTTCTCTCAAATTTAGTCTGACTAAATTTTTCTTGATCATCACATCCCCATAGAAGATACAAATCCATAACTTAGATCATATTTTCCCTTGTGATTGTATCCTTAAATTAGAAAAATCAAAATTGTTGAATGGATCGAAACAAATTTTCCAAATATACATTTTAAACATTTATCATATCATAGTCTCTCTACTTTATTGTGAACCCTAAGAGAAAAATCAGAGGGTCAAACACTTCTAAATTCCAACCAAAAAGAACTTGTGTGGGCATGGCATGGGCTAGGCATGTTTGTGATCGAGTCTAATGCATGGGCTATATGATCTTTTTAATACACACACACTTTCCTGACAAAATACAATTAGGCTGAAAATAGAACAAGCTTTACCTTCTTTAAAAAAAAAATTGAGATAATCTGATAATTATGAAACATTCATCTCAACAAAAACAACCATAAAAGAGAGATGGAATAACCATTTAAGACATGCGGCATCCTGGAAGTAACAATCCTGTGACTTTCAAAACAAGTCAAGTTCAAAAATCCCAACAAAACAAAATAAAAAAATTTCTCTTTTTTTTTTTTTTTTTTAAGATGCCCATAGGCCCTAAGGGCTAGACCTAAGCTCTGATACCATATGTAACAGCCCAAATAAACATGTAATTAATCAACTAATTAACATCAAGTTCAAACTATGAGTAGCACTTACCTGTGGTTGAAGTCTGCTTACTACAACAAGATTTTGGGGATGACTCCACCCAACCGTAGGCTCAATTGTGCAAGGACTTGCTATAACTTACCACCCCCGAGCCCTCAATCAACATACTACTACCAGTGACTCCTATATCTTAGAACACTATTCTCCCAAGAGAATGAATGATAGAATCTTGGAATGATGGAATGCCTCCCATCTTCCTCACCATCTAATAAATAGAGCAAACATTGGAAGGGGAACCAGATGCACACACTCCATGTGTCTACATGCAACTTTATTGCTTTCTTGTTTTTATTTCTTTTTGACAGCTTTACTAACTTTTTTTACTGTTTTCTTGTTTTATTTCTATTTATATTTATTTAGAGCTTTAGTATGGTTATTTATTATTTATTACTATTTTTATTATTATTATTATTTTTCATTGTTTATTTATTTATTTATTATTTATTATTAAGGGACATTACAATAGAAAGATCATCACATTCCAAGTACTTTAAGGGATATTGTTTTGCTTGCAACATGTTTGGTCACAAAGCCATTGACTGCTATAGAAGGAATATGAAACATATGAGATGTTATGCTTGTAACAAGTTTGGACCTATAACAAAGGAATGCATGAGAAGATTTCGGGCACCATACCAAAAGGAGAAAACATCATCACAGTCGAAGATATGGAAAAAGAAGGAAGTACAGTCAGAAAAATGTGGCATAGCACAATATACAAACATAACGGACTCAAGGGGGGATGAAATTGTGAAACCTTAGTGTTCTAAATCTCATACGCAAGTTTCATGAAGACACGTCACGTATATATGCAAGTTCGAAGCTGCACAGTCGCGTATATGTTAGTTTGAAGAAAAGCAATGGGATAGACTGAGGAAAAGGGGTCTAATATAGTTCAGTCAATTATCTACTCTATTTGATAATGATTACAATGCGCTGATGATGTGTGGAAACCTGTTGGTACCCATAAGATGTCATTTAGAAGTGCTTTTGATCCTCACAAGTTAACTTGATGTATATCTGATTGATGATAATGCCTTGATACTTCTTACGGATATATGCATGATCAGATCTGACAGTGAATATATGGAACAGGTTCAAGAGGAGAATATGCTTCGAATAATGCATTGTTGTCATTATGTTAGAGGATATTGGTACTTGAAAATGCTTATATTACTTAATCCACATAATTGTTTTGATTCAGGTGACTCTTTGGATGATGGAAATGTACAAGCTATTGATCCTGATGCTGCTGATGGTGCAGATCCCATATGGTGTATGATAGTTGCTAATGACTATCATGGTCTTGTTTAGATTGGGCGTCCTTATTATAAATGTTATCAATTGATGTAAAGGTCATGAAAATACCTAATTTGTAACCCCACTATGCATGGGAAGGATGATGTAATAATTTCCATTTTCAATCATGTATAAACATTTTCTATATCCCCACTTGGTTGGGAGATGGATGTATGTATGAGTCACTAGTGATAGGAAGGTCATAGAGTCATGTTATTCTTTTGGAAAATATTTTTTGCAGACTCAGCTTGTGCTCAGGGGGAGCATGGATCTCAACACGTACAATTCAACATGTACTCAGGGGGAGCATGAACAGCATAATGGATGTCAAAGGGAGAGAATATCTTGGCCCACCCTTTGACCTTGATGTCAAAGGGGGAGAGTGACTTGGTGTTGTTGTTGCCATCAAGAACAAAGGAGGAGATTGTTGGCATTATGATTCAGGTGCTGTCCTTTATGGCAAATCACTCAGATGACAGATCACAGTGCATCAGGTCAATAGCAAAGAATTAATGATCAAACTACAAAGAAGGAAGAAAGAGAGGTGTACGCAGGTTAACCTTGACAAAGGAGCGTATACATGCAGGTTAACATAACAAAAGGAGCATATAACGTACACACACACTTTCACAAGAGGGAAAGCGTGTATATGTTGGAAAACTAAGTTTTTAGTCCAAGGTATTTGGTCCATGGTATTCTGATCCATGGTATTGGTCCAAGGTATCTAGTCTGAGGCATTGACCCTAGGTATTTGGTCCAAGGTATTGGTCCTAAGTGGTTTTGGTCCATGGTATTGAGAAAGGCCTACAAACTATAAAAGGAGGAGAATATCATTAGGCCAAGGTGTGCAAGTATTGAATATCTAATGAAGTGTGAGATCCAGTATGCAGGTATGGGTTTGTGATGATTTGCTTGATCTGAACCAAGGTGCACCTATGTGGACGATGATGGATGATGGATCGGGATCTTAAGGCTTGGAAATGTGGATGATGATGGATGATGGATCGGGATCTTAAGGCTTGGAATGTGTTATCATTATGTGGTTTGATCATCGATAGACTAGATCTGAATATTGAATTCTGCAAATTTATGATCTGGGTATGACTGAATTATGAAATAGTTGTGAAGTCTTTAAGTTAGTATTTGTAGATCTATACATGGGTTCAATTTGATAAAAGTGTGTATACACACTGGTTCGGCTCATCAGAGAAGAGTATACATCATGAAATATGATGTCTGAATTTGTAGTTGGTTCTAGTGGTTGTTGCAAATTTCTGGGTTCTACTCTATGTTATGGTGACTGCGTTTTGATGATAGGGTTTCAATGATTCAATTGTTGGGTGATTAAAGGATTGATGGTTGTGTATTAAATGATTGGTTTGGCTGTATTGTAGTGGTGATTGATTTTGAGCTTCAATGTTGTTGATGGGTCCAGTATGAAAATTGGATGAAACGTGGCCTTCATATTATGGTGTTGTGATCCAGGACTATCCAATCTGAAATGAAACGTGGTCCCTAGAGGAAGAGAGAAGGTTGTAGCATTTTGTAGGTCATTGCCTACATACTGGTAAACATGTCAGCCAGTACAAGAGCCAGGGGGTTGGAGCTCCCTTCTAGTAGTTGCTAGAAAACGAGTGAAGGTTGAAGCCTTCAGTAGGCCAACAACTACGTACTAGTAAACAGATTGGATAGTACAAGAGCTAGGGGGTTGTAGCTTCCTTCCAGTAGAATCTGGAGAATGAGAGAACATTGTAGCCTTTTGTAGGTGGGTGCATGCATACTGGTACGAGTCTACACTAGTACAATATTGTAAACAGGTTTTTCTTATATTAAAAGAAGACAGCAGCAGGTGGTTTTGTCCCGCATTGAGTTTCCACCTTAAATCTTGTTGTTCATGTGTGTTTCTTATGTGTGATGGTCTGTTCTATTTTTACTGCACCTGGTTGCTATTTATATGGTTAATGAAGTATTGATGCATTGATTAAAGATCAACATTTGATGAATCATAACTTTGCTGGATATATGCTAGTTGCGTTAAACACAGTTGCGTGTACACGTAAGTTCCCTTAACTGAAGTAGCATATATAAATTTGATTATGGAAATGAAAAAGTTATTGATTTTCTAATATTGATTCACCCCCTCCCCCCCCCAAGTATTATTTCCAATAGATATAAGAAGAATAAGATTTGCAAGGGTTTTCCCCATAGTGCGTTTTTCCCTAGTCTCAGACCAATCCTGGTGTCTATATGTGTGTGCATGATTTTCTTCTATTGTTCCTTTATGTTCCACTGCTTTGATGATGATGATGTTTTTCTTTCTTTATAATTTCATATGCAGTTGGAGAGAAACCCTAGTTTATGGAAACAATATGAGATATGGAACCTAATTGGTCAATGTGAAGATGCTCAAGCACTTGATAAATATTTGATGAAGCCCTAGATGGGATAATCCCTAGCGGATCTAGTTGGATAATTGAAGGCAACATTGGTATATGGACCATGGAAATTGATAGCTCTTGAAGATTGGTTCAAGGGGGAGAGGATCAATTCTCATTGAAGATAAGTATTATTTACTTATTATGCCTCTTACTTTTGTTTAGACCTATGGATCTGATTATTATGTTTATTGCTTATACTTCCTGCATATATATTTGAGTATATGGATGTTTCTAAACTCCTTGATGAGATGTGATGATTAGATCCTTCTTGACGATCATTTGAGATGTAGAAAGAAAAACTATATCTAGAAACAGGTAAAGAGGTTCTTGATAAAAAGGTCACAAGCACTACAAGCTGCCTATGAGAAGGTGCATAGGTATTTGAATACCACAAGGTATGCATGGTAGGTTGTATTTCAACAATAACATTGATGGCTAGGTAAGCCCAAAGACATGATGAGAATTTCTCTTTCTTTGATGGCTCATACATGCATATGAAAGTGACTTGGATTAATGTTTCCTATGATGAAATGATGCACTTAATGTTGAACATTTTGATCTTCTTGAATTCTATGATGCTATCTAATGTTGATATATTGATACACTTGATGTTTAGCTAACATCGATCCATTGGACATCTCACCAATAGAAAATGATGAACTTAGTTACCAAGTGACTAAAAACAGTAGTCACCACAGCTTTTCCAAGTCAATTACTACCAAAAATGAGCAATCTTAAGTGAACCAACCAAAAACAACTAACAGAAATGACTAAATTAGTCTCGGGTTAAAATATATGACTAGATAATAAGTAATGCAACTAAAAATTACTAACTTTAATGACTAATTTAGTTAAGGAAAAAAAATACAACTACTTAAAAAGTACTTCAATAATACAAATTAGTCATTTATGTTAGTTATTTTAATTGTGTCACTTCAATGTAAGACTAGCCAATCTAATGAGCAAATGGTTTGGAAATTCTTAGAATCTTGGTATGTTAACACCATTGCCTTAGTTTTGTTTGAAGTCTTAAAAGAACTTTCTTGCATTGGCAATATATTTTTCTATTACCTTTCTCTTTAATGAGGAAAATTTGATACCCTTTGGGCAATTTTTGGCCTGTTCTGATCATTTTTGTTTTAGTAGATATTGTTAGGATAGTATACTATATGCTTTGATTTATGATATATTTGGCTTTACCATTCTCATGCATGATGGAAAATAGATGTATTGGGGTGCTACAATTTAAGGATGAAAAAGGATATCACTGGCTTTATTAATATGTTCAATCTAAACACAATGGTTGTTGATATGGAACCAATCACCTTAGCAACAAACTCTCTCATTTTGGATTACTTATTAAATCTCAGGGGTATCCTAAAGCTCAAATTTATAAGGTCTTTTATATGACTAGATCACTAGCACTGAAAACCATCTTTACATTGGATCGTTCAACATCTTGATGATCCATATCCTATTGACCGCAACTTTTGTATTCATTATTGCTTTCATCATAGCACCTCCAATAAATATTGAAGGTGTTCATGAGCCTATTTCTGGTTCTCTTATTTACAGAAACAATATCACCTTTGACACCATTATTCCTACCTTTGCAACTATTAGCTTTCACTTGTATCCCATTCAGGAAGTAGCTTTTATCAATGAATGGATACACAACAAGGACCCTCTGAGACAATTTTTTGTCATTGATTTAGTTCTCACACGACGCAAACATTTGATGATCTATCGTAGCCAGACACTCTATAATGGTTTTCATATATGCCCAACTTATAAAAATGAGTTGCATTCTATTGCCAAAGACTGTAAGAAATGAAAGGATTCTATTCCAACCCATTGTGGCATGTTGCACTCACATGCTTATCTGAGTGTTGAGAATCATACTTTCTTCACACTATGCTTTATCCTCTCCTTAAATTATCACCTCAAAGGAATGTTTCAATTAAATTTTTGAGGTGTGATATTGATATCCTTCTACAAAATACCAAAGACATCTTTTATATCCTAGTTAGATTTATATTTTCCCTCATTTTCCTCATTTCCTTTTGTTATATGTATGTGTGGAGATGCAAATACCTATGTTATATTTTATAGGAGGATCACAACATTGTAGGTGAGTAAGGAGGCCTAAACTTTTGATTTGTTTTCATATTATTTGATCTCCTTTCGTATATTCTAATAACATTTCTCACCATTGGTGTCACATAATCATGGTCTCTTGTGCTCCTAGGAGGTTAATCATTCTTCATTCTATTACGTTAATTTGAACATTAAACACAATTGGAAATATCCTTCAAATGTGTGAATATTAAAAAATATTGGCAATATACTCCATCCAAGGGCCACTTTGATTTTCTTGATAAATATTAAAAATAATTTTAATTTGAAAACATAAACTAAAATTATTTTTAATTGATTAAATATTTTTAATTTTTTAATATAAAAAATAGATTAATTATTGAAAATCCAAATATTCTAAAAAAAAATATCCCGCCAAGCAACTTTTAACTAAACCGAACCAAAAAAAAATATGTTTTCTTTAATATTTACCCTAAAAAGTTAACCGATTTTGGTGGCACTTAACAGAGATTTAAGATTATAGGAGGTGTTGGGTAGCGGAGGCCCCGTGTAACGGTTTTGGGGCTTAAAGCCCACAATTTAGGGTAATGATATTGTAAAAGTTCCGCGAAGTGTGCGGAGGGCGAATTGTACTAGGTCGAATCAAAGGGTTTTCCACCCAAAAATAATGTAAATTAATAGAAAGTGAGTCGGCCTGCCCATGGTCCGCGGACCATGGGAATGTATAAATAGAGCAAGGCTCTAAGGGTAGGAAGTAGCTTTTGGGGGAAAAAGACCTGAATGTTATGGGTTTGTAAACGTAAGATTGCTCTAAGTCTGTAAGTTTGAGTCTTGGGTCGTAGTAGGAGATAGAGGCTCCACAGTTGTGCGCGTAGAGGCCTGGTAGAGTCCACAGCTGTGTGCTTGGACCCCTGCAACTGTGTGAGTAGGGCAGGAAGTAGATTGTACTCAAAACAAAGACATTAATAAAGATAATTTGGTTCTGAAATATTGTGGATCTATTTATATTCTGGTTTATGCATCTATTATGGTTTATGATTTTATGAATTATGGTTGCACACACTATGCTTGAATAAGACCTTAAGAGTTAGATCAGATCTATAATAAACACATTAATGATAAGAATCAAAGTGGTGCCTCAAAGCCGAGCTATGCAAAGGCCAGACAACCTGTGCATAGTAGAACGAGTGCGCAGGTTGGTTCGCGACCCTTCCAGTCCTCATCAAGACATCCCTAGGGTGTGGAAACCTAGTTCCAGCACCCTCCCATACTACCTCAGGTGAGACTTTAGTCTACACTCCGAGGATTGTTGCAAAAAGGGCCGGTAGTGTGGGATTTGTTTGGCTAAAACACTTCCGAACCTAGTTCAGGACCCAACAAGCCAACAAATGGCTCCATTGTGAGGACCAGGATCTGCCTAAGGGATGTCTGATGTAGGAACGTTGGAACCCTATGAAGAAAGAAATCGAAGATTGGTTGGATCAGAAGCTGCATGAGTTCGTGGTACAGGAAAACCAAACCACACAGATAGCCTTAGCGCACTCCACTTCCACCAAACCAAAAGTTTAACATGGCGAGCACGATCAAGTTGCCTGTATTTAGAGGAGTGGTAAGCGAAGATCCAGATCAGTTTTGGTTCATAGTAAGAGTAGTGTGGGAAGTGCAGAGAGTTATGGATGATAATATTAAAAGGGACACCTTGGTGAGTGCGCTACAGGATCGCGCACTGACTGGGTATATCAAGCACTCTAGCAATCATCCAAATGCCAGAATAGTAGAGATCTGGGATGCATTGAACAAAGAGTTTAGCTGGCCAAAATAAAAAATGTAGTCGATCATCGCGTTCATGGAGATCACAATGTTGTTGGGTGAAACCCCTTGGGATCTAGATCAGAGACTGAAGAGTATGATTTGTGAGGCTAACATGACATTGATGGATGCGCAGCACCGCACATGGTTTGTGGCATCTTTGACACCACATCTGAGGATGGCACTGTCACAGCAGAAGATCTCAACCCATGCTAAAGCATTAGAGGTAGAGATGAGGTTGCATGACACTCCAATCCAAGATCCTAGGTTGGGAGTTCAGCAAATCCACACGCAACTACAAAACCTATGCTTGGAGATGCAGATTTTAAAGCAGGATAAGGCGCGAGAAGAGGTGTAGTGCATAAAATGTAAAGGCCAAGGCCATGATAAGGATCATTGCCCAGTATTCGCAAACTATGTGGCAGGGGGAGGACCGATGTCATTGAGACCAAAGGTGCAGGCACTGCCAAGTGTGGTGCCCGCGCTCTGGTGCGCAATCTGTCAAGCGGGAGGAAAGCACACAACAAACAATTGTCATCTATTGCAGAAGTTTACACAGACCCCCCAGCAGCTATTTTGCAATTTTTGTCGATCGTTAGGACATGATGAGCAAAACTGTCGAAGTTATGAACTGCTAATGGACCGAACACCTGCCTACAGGATGCAGGTGGAGATGGAAGGCCTTGATCCAACCGCGCGGATGGTACATGCTGGGTTTCAAGGGCAAGGTTGAGGATGAGGAGGAATGGGGCCAGGAAGGGGCTGCAGATAACTAATCTGCTATAACTAGTAGCAGCTAGAAAACGAGTGAAGGTTGGAGCCTTCAGTAGGCCGGCAACTATGTACTAGTAAACAGATTGGCTAGTACAAGAGCTAGGGGGTTGTAGCTTCCTTGCAGTAGAAGCTGGAGAATGAGAGAACATTGTAGCTTTCTGTAGGTGGGTGCCTGCTTACTGGTATGAGTCTACACTAGTACAATACTGTAAACAGGTTTTTCTTATATTAAAAGAAGACAACAGCAGGTGGTTTTGTCCCGCATTGGGTTTCCACCTTAAATATTGTTGTTCATGTGTGTTTCTTATGTGTGATGGTCTGTTCTGTTTTTACTGCACCTCGTTGCTATTTATATGGTTAATGAAGTATTGATGCATTGATTAAAGATCAACATTTGATGAATCATAACTTTGCTGGATATACGCTAGTTGCCTTAAACAGAGTTGCGTGTACACGCAAGTTCCCTAAACTGAAGTAGCGTATATAAATTTGATTATGGAAATCAAAAAGTTATTGATTTTCTAATACTGATTCACCCCCCCCGCCCCAAGTATTATTTCCAATAGATATAAGAAGAATAAGATTTGCAAGGGTTTTCACCATAGTGTGTTTTTCCCTAGTCTCAGACCAATCCTGGTGTCTATATGTGTGTGCATGCTTTTCTTCTATTGTTCCTTTATGTTCCACTGCTTTGATGATGATGATGTTTTTCTTTATTTATAATTTCATATGCAGTTGGAGAGAAACCCTAGTTTATGGAAACAATATGAGATATGGAACCTAATTGGTCAATGTGAAGATGCTCAAGCACTTGGTAAATATTTGATGAAGCCCTAGATGGGATAATCCTTAGCAGATCTAGTTAGATAATTGAAGGCAACATTGGTATATGGACCATGGAAATTGATAGCTCTTGAAGATTGGTTCAAGGGGGAGAGGATCACTTCTCATTGAAGATAAGTATTATTTACTTATTATGCCTTCTACTTTTGTTTAGACCTATGGATCTGATTATTATGTTTATTGCTTATACTTCCTACATATATATTTGAGTATATGGATGTTTCTAAACTCCTTGATGAGATGTGATGATTAGGTCCTTCTTGACGATCATTTGAGATGTAGAAAGAAAAACTATATCTAGAAACAGGTAAAGAGGTTCTTGATAAAAAGGTCACAAGCACTACAAGCTGCCTATGAGAAGGTGCATAGGTATTTGAATACCACAAGGTATGCATGGTAGGTTGTATTTCAGCAATAACATTGATGGCTAGGTAAGCCCAAAGACATGATGAGAATTTCTCTTTCATTGATGGCTCATACATGCATATGAAAGTGACTTGGATCTATGTTTCCTATGATGAAATGATGCACTTAATGTTGAACATTTTGATCTTCTTGAATTCTATGATGCTATCTAATGTTGATATATTGATACACTTGATGTTTAGCTAACATTGATCCATTGGACATCTCACCAATAGAAAATGATGAAATTAGTTACCAGGTGACTAAAAACAGTAGTCACCATAGCTTTTCCAAGTCAAATACTACCAAAAATGAGCAATCTTAAGTGAACCAACCAAAAACAACTAACATAAATGACTAAATTAGTCTCGGGTTAAAATATATGACTAGACAATAAGTAATGCAACTAAAAATTACTAACTTTAATGACTAATTTAGTTAAGGAACAAAAATACAACTACTTAAAAAGTACTTCAATAATACAAATTAGTCATTTAAGTTAGTTATTTTAATTGTGTCACTTCAATGTAAGACTAGCCAATCTAATGAGCAAATGGTTTGGAAATTCTTAGAATCTTGGTATGTTAACACCATTGCCTTAGTTTTGTTTGAAGCCTTAAAAGAACTTTCTTGCATTGGCAATATATTTTTCTATTACCTTTCTCTTTAATGAGGAAAATTTGATACCCTTTGGGCAATTTTTGGCCTGTTCTAATCATTTTTGTTTTAGTAGATATTGTTAGGATAGTATACTATATGCTCTGATTTATGATATATTTGGCTTTACCATTCTCATGCATGATGGAAAATAGATGTATTGGGGTGCTACAATTTAAGGATGCAAAAGGATATCACTAGCTTTATTAATATGTTCAATCTAAACACAATGGTTGTTGATATGGAACCAATCACCTTAGCAACAAATTCTCTCATTTTGGATTACTTATTAAATCTCGGGGGTATCCTAAAGCTCAAATTTATAAGGTCTTTTATATGACTAGATCACTAGAACTGAAAACCATCTTTACATTGGATCGTTCAACATCTTGATGATCCATATCCTATTGACCGCAACTTTTGTATTCATTATTGCTTTCATCATAGCACCTCGAATAAATATTGAAGGTGTTCATGAGCCTATTTCTGGTTCTCTTATTTACAGAAACAATATCACCTCTGACACAATTATTCCTACCTTTGCAACTATTAGATTTCACTTCTATCCCATTCGGGAAGTAGCTTTTATCAATGAATGGATACACAACAAGGACCCTCTAAGACAATTTTTTGTCATTGATTTAGCTCTCACACGACGCAAACATTTGATTATCTATCGTAGCCAGACACTCTATAGTGGTTTTCATATATGCCCAACTTATAAAAATGAGTTGCATTCTATTGCCAAAGACTGTAAGAAATGAAAGGATTATATTCCAACCCATTGTGGCATGTTGCACTCACATGCTTATCTGAGTGTTGAGAATCATACTTTCTTCACACTATGTTTGATCCTCTCCTTAAATTATCACCTCAAAGGAATGCTTCAATTATATTTGTGAGGTGTGAGATTGATATCCTTCTACGAAATACCAAAGACATCTTTTATATCCTAGTTAGATTTATATTTTCCCTCATTTTCCTCATTTCCTTTTGTTATATGTATGTGTGGAGATGCAAATACCTATGTTATATTTTATAGGAGGATCACAACATTGTAGGTGAGTGAGGCCTAAACTTTTGATTTGTTTTCATATTATTTGATCTCCTTTGGTATATTCTAATAACATTTCTCACCATTGATGTCACATAATCATGGTCTCTTGTGCTCCTAGGAGGTTAAACATTCTTCATTCTATTACGTTAATTTGAACATTAAACACAATTGGAAATATCCTTTAAATGTGTGAATATTAAAAAATATTGGCAATATACTCCATCCAAGGGCCACTTTGATTTTCTTGATAAATATTAAAAATAATTTTAATTTGAAAACATAAACTAAAATTATTTTTAATTGAATAGATATTTTTAATTTTTTAATATAAAAAATAGATTAATTATTGAAAATCCAAATATGCTAAAAAAAAATATCCCGCCAAGCAACTTTTAACTAAACCCAACCAAAAAAAAATATGTTTTCTTTAATATTTACCCTAAAAAGTTAACCCGATTTTGGCGGCACTTAACAGAGATTTAAGCTTATAGGAGGTGTTGGGTAGCGGAGACCCCGTGTAACGGTTTTGGGGCTTAAAGCCCACAATTTAGGGTAATGATACTGTAAAAGTTCCGCGAAGTGTGCGGAGGGCGAACTGTACTAGGTCGAATCAAAGGGTTTTCCACCCAAAAATAATGTAAATTAATAGAAAGTGAGTTGGCCTACCCATGGGCCGCGGACCATGGGAATGTATAAATAGAGTGAGGCTCTAAGGGTAGGAAGTAGCTTTTGGGGGAAAAAGACCTGAATGTTATGGGTTTGTAAAGGTAAGATTGCTCTAAATCTGTAAGTTTGAGTCTTGGGTCGTAGTAGGAGATAGAGGCTCTACAGCTGTGCATGTAGAGGCCTGGTAGAGTCCACAGCTGTGTGCTTGGACCCCTGCAACTGTGTGAGTAGGGTAGGAAGTAGATTGTACTCAAAACAAAGACATTAATAAGGATAATTTGGTTCTGAAATATTGTGGATCTATTTATATTCTGGTTTATGCATCTATTGTGGTTTATGATTTTATGAATTATGATTGCACACACTATGCTTGAATAAGACCTTAAGAGTTACATCAGATCTATAATAAACACATTAATGATAAGAATCTAAGTGGTGCCTCAAAGCCGAGCTATGCGAAGGCCAAACAAGCTGTGCATAGTAGCACGAGTGCGCAGGTTGGTTCGCGACCCTTCCAGTCCTCATCAAGACATCCCTAGGGTGTGGAAACCTAGTTCGAGCACCCTCCCATACTACCTCGGGTGAGACTTTAGTCCGCACTCCGAGGATTGTTGCAAAAAGGGCCGGTAGTGTGGGATTTGTTTGGCTAAAACACTTCCGAACCTAGGTCAGGACCCAACAAGCCAGCAAATGGCTCCATTGCGAGGACCAGGATCTGAGGACCAGGATCTG
The DNA here is from genome assembly GCA_031772625.1 of Pinus tabuliformis. NCBI lineage: Eukaryota > Viridiplantae > Streptophyta > Pinopsida > Pinales > Pinaceae > Pinus > Pinus tabuliformis. Next base: position 1,882,249,939 of record CM062819.1, on the reverse strand, counting down.
CCTAAGGGATGTCTGATGTAGGAACGCTGGAACCCTATGAAGAAAGAAATCGAAGATTGGTTGGATCAGAAGCTGCATGAGTTCATGGTACAGGAAAAACAAACCCCACAGATAGCCTTAGCGCACTCCACTTCCACCAAACCAAAAGTTTAACATGGCAAGCGTGATCAAGTTGCCTGTATTTAGAGGAGTGGTAAGCGAAGATCCAAATCAGTTTTGGTTCATAGTAAGAGTAGTGTGGGAAGTGCATAGAATTATGGATGATAATATTAAAAAGGCCACCTTGGTGAGTGCACTACAGGATCGCGCACTGACTGGGTATATCAAGCACTCTAGCAATCATCCAAATGCCAGAATAGCAAAGATCTGGGATGCATTGAACAAAGAGTTTAGTTGGCCGAAATCAAAAATGTAGTCGATCATCGCGTTCATGGAGATCACAATGTTGCCGGGTGAAACCCCTTGGGATCTGGATAAGAAACTGAAGAGTACGATCTGTGAGGCTAACATGACATTGATGGATGTGCAGCACCGCACGTGCTTTGTGGCATCTTTGACACCACATCTGAGGATGGCACTGTCACAGCAGAAGATCTCAACCCATGCTAAAGCATTAGAGGTAGAGATGAGGTTGCATGACACTCCAATCCAAGATCCTAGGTTGGGAGTTCAGCAAATCCACACGCAACTACAAAACCTATGCTTGGAGATGCAGATTTTAAAGCAGGATAAGGCGCGAGAAGAGGTGTAGTGCATAAAATGTAAAGGCCAAGGCCATGATAAGGATCATTGTCTGGTATTCACAAACTATGTGGCAGGGGGAGGACCGATGTCATTGAGACCAAAGGTGCAGGAACTGCCAAGTGTGGTGCCCGCGCTCTGGTGCGCAATCTGTCAAGTGGGAGGAAAGCATACAACAAACAATTGTCATCTATTGCAGAAGTTTACACAGAACCCCCACCAGCTATTTTGAAATTTTTGTCGATCGTTAGGACATGATGAGCAAAACTGTCGAAGTTATGAACTGCTAATGGACCGAACACCTGCCTACAGGATGCAGGCAGAGATGCAAGGCCTTGATCCAACCGCGGGGATGGTACATGCTGGGTTTCAAGGGCAAGGTCGAGGATGAGGAGGAATGGGGCCAGGAAGGGGCTGCAAACAACTAATCTGCTATAACTGCGGAGGACCAGGGCACTATGCTCATGACTGTACCAACCGGACTAGAATATCGTGCCCTTATTGTAGTCGTTTGATCATGAAATGATAGATTGTCCCATGCTGATAGCATAGATACAAGAGAAAAGGACAGCACAGCCTACACTGATGTCAACATCCAAATGATGAGGTCCGAACCATGCGAGGAAGTCCCCAACGTGAACATGATGCTCAAGAGTGGTGCAACAATAGGGGAAGATAAGGCGAAACAAACCGAGGAAGACACATGGGTTCGCAAGGCCCCTACAAAGCAGCCTAAGTTACTTGTAATGCATGAAGGAGACATTTATGGAAGCTAAGAAGAGCTTCGCGGAAGTCTCTACTTTAGGTAGCAAGGATCAACTTGAGCCAGAAATGGATCCCTCTATGCTAAATACCTTTCTAGAGATATGCATGAAACTGCTACATGACAATAAGGTAGTTAAGGGATTACAAGAGCTGATAACTTGGTGCGCAGGGTCAGGTGAACCCCGCGTGATTCAGAAACTGGGAAAACATGCTCTGCGCACCGGTTGGGAAATGTGATTAACGATGCAGATTGGTGACTATGAGATGGATCAAGTCATTTTAGACTTAGGTTCGGACGTGAACATACTACCTAAACAGACATGGGAATTCATGGGTAGGTCCGCATTACAGTGGTCTTCGATTCAATTATGGATGGTGAAGCAACAAAATATCTTTCCCATGGGGAGATTGCAAGTAGTAATAGTGGACATCGAAGGCGCAATCAAACAAAAGGATTTTGAGGTAATAGAAATTTTGGATGACAGCAACCCTTACCCTGCATTGTTAGGGATAGATTGGGCCACAAATATGAATTGAGTCATTAACTTAAAGAAATGAATGATGATACTTGAGAAAAAATCCCTACACGTAGTTATTCCGCTAGATCCAACTGAAGGGGCGTGCTATGCTGAACCTGTACACGACCAGGGAAGTGATGATGACTTGGAGGATATCTATAAGATAACTGCGCGAGATCAGGATTGGGTAAATCTGACTGCAGAAGGAAGAATATCATGGGAGCTTCCAGAGTCCTACACTGCAGATTCATATGAAGAAGACAAATGATGGCATAATCAGTTGAATGGAGTAACAATGTTAAATTGCAACTTGATGACTAGGTCGCTGTGTTGTGTAACAACTTAGGATCGAGATCTACCAACATATGATGGGCTGACAGTGGTGGATGAATTCTTGAACAAGTTTGAGAACACTGTACCAAAGCACCAGAGGTTTGATGCATTAAAATGGCCGTTGTGCGCGATGCCTGCGTGTTGGTGGGGAACACATGAAGGAACCTTTGAAGACTAGCGCAGTTGCAGGAGAATGATGCAGATAAGGTTTGGGAAGCCAGAACTACAAATAACCAAGAAATATGATGGACGTGATGACCCACGCGTGCACCTCACAAAATGGACCAAAGCCTATGGAGAAGAACCCCAGCCGGAGTGGGTACACTTATTTTATCATACCCTGGATGTCATCCCAAGGAATTGGTATACTAAGATAGAACTCTGACATGGTATAAGCGAATGGGATATCTTACTTGAAGAATTCTTATTAACATTCTTATTTGAGGACCAATGGATGGATACTGTGGACGATGCGCTACAAGTTGTGAAGGCCGCCATTTTCAAAATACCACTAGAACCAGAAGAAATAGTGCAACCAGTATGGTCTCATCAGTTGAGCCAGGCCCTAGAATGTTACAATGTGCAGGTAGAAGATGATGATGATGACCCCAGAAACATCAATATTCTGGAAACAGTGGGGAGTCATGAGGTTTGCGGATCACCAATCGAGGATCTCGACATCACCGCACCACTGAAAACGAAACAAGTGAATATTGGTACGGAGGAAGAGCCGAAGTACGCAATGCTTGGGAACTATTGGGATGATGCCATGGTTAATAAGGTTGTTGGGTTACTTTACGAGTATCAATATTTATTCCCGACCAAAATAACCGAGTTAAAAGGGATCCTCAGTGACCTAGGGATGATGAAGATAACTTTGAAACCAAACACGAAGCCAATTAAGCAGCATCCTTATCATTTGAATCCAAAGTATAAGGAAAAGGTCCGCGAAGAATTAGAAAAAATGCTTGCAGTGGGAATTATTGAACCTGTGGAAGAGTCTGATTGGGTGAGTCCTATGATATTTCAAGAGAAAAAACATAAGGGAAAAATTCGAATCTGCGTGGACCTCCGAAAACTGAATGATGCCTGCGTTCATGACCTGTTCCCGATGCCATTTACAGGTGAAGTTTTGGAGAATGTTGGTGGACAAGAAGCGTACTCATTTATGGATGGGTTTTCAGGGTACCATCAGATCAAAATTGCATCATAACATAGAAGAAAGACCACCTTCGTGACCGAATGGGGATGCTTTCAATATATTGTTATGCCCTTTGGGTTAAAGAATGCCCCTGTAATATTTTTGCATGTAGTAGTGGTCGCGTTCAAGGAATTCATCCATAAGTTTTTGGAAGTTTACTTTGACGATTGCACTGTATTTGGGCTAGTCAAGAAACATATAGCGAGCTTATGGTTGATGCTGGATACTTGTTGACGACACCAAATTGCGTTGAACCTTAAGAAGTGTACCTTCCTCATCCCCTTCAGAAATTTTCTCGACCATGTGGTCTGTAGACAAGGCCTGATGGTGGACCCTATGAAAATTGTTGTCATACTCAATCTGCAAGCACCGCGAAGTGTCAAACAACTCCGCACCACATTGGGGCACACTGGCTACTATCGCAAGTTTATTAAGGGCTATGCACAAATCATGGCACCAATGGAATAACTGTTGAAAAAAGATGCTACATATTGTTGGAATGATGATTGTAAAAAGAGTTTGGAGATTCTCAAGGAAAAAATGGCATCCGCCCCCATTTTGGTTTTCCCAAAATGGGACATTGAATTTCATGTCCATGTTGATGCATCGTGTATCGCACTGAACACTGTACTGACACAGGAAGGAGTGGTAGGAATTGATCACCCGATCGCGTTTGCGAGTCAACGATTGTCCAAAGCTAAAAATAACTACTCCAATACTGAGTGTGAGGGGTTGGTGATGGTATACGTGCTCTAGAAATACTGCCACTATCTACTCAGTGGGCACATTAAGATGTATATTCATCATTCCGCGTTGAAATACTTAGTGAATAATCCTATGTTGGGGGGGAACATTTGTCGATGGTTGTTACTATTTCAAGAATATGATTTTGAAGTCATTGTGAAGCCAAGATGCTTAAATGCAGGCCCAGATCACCTGTACCGAATTGAGAATGGTGAAGAACCAACAAATTTAGAGGAAGGACTACTTGATGCACAACTCTATGCAATGCACATCACGGATGGCCAGTTCAATGATATCATCTACTTCTTAACCACAGGGACCGCGCCACAGGGATATTCTATCAAATAGAAAAAAGAATTGGTGATATGCATGATGGACTTTACTGTTATTGCGGGGCATCTCTACAAAATGGGAAATGACGAAATATTATGAAGATATGTACCTGAATTTGAACAAGGACAGATCCTCACAAAAGCACATGGAGGGGTTGTAGGAGGACATTATGTGGGAATGGCAACAACACAAAAGATCCTTCGCGCTGGACTATGGTGGCCAACCCTACATCAAGACGCAAAAGCGTACTATCGAGCCTGCGACGTATGTCAATGGACTCGGAAACCATCATAGATGGACGAAATGTTGCTCAATCCATAGATGACACTGCAACCGTTCAAAAAGTGGGCAATCAAATTTGTGGGGCCTATCACACCTTAAGGAGAGACAGGTGCGTGCTATATCATCACCATGATAGAATAGTTAATTCGATGGGTGGAAGCACAACCGATTAAGGACTGTACGGCCGCCACAACTGTGAAATTTTTGTTTGAGAATGTGTTGACATGGTTTGGATGTCTGAAAATTCTAATGGGCATACGTGAAATGCACTTCCTAAATCAAACTATCAGTTCTCTCAATGAGGAATTCCAGGTATATCATTAGCAAAGTACGCCGTATCATCCGCAAGCGAATGGGATAGTCGAAGCATTCAACAAGATTTTGCAGACTGCGTTGACTAAGGTCTATAATGCACAACGAAAAGATTGGGATTTGCAAATACCTGCTGTGTTATGGTCATACTGAACCACTTGCAAGAAATTGATGGGTCAGACACCTTTCTGGTTAGTCTATGGCACCGAAGCCACCATGGCAATGGAATACATTGTACCCAGTTTGCGAATAGTAGCGACGATAGGCATGGCAAACCTTGGAGCATTGGAAGAAAGGCTCACACAACTGGAAGAACTAGAGGAGGAATGGGTTCTAGTGGGATTCCATTAGCAAGTACAGAAGCAGCGCAAAAAGGCTTGGCATGATCGCCATATCAAGTTGCGCACATTCAAAGAAAATGATTTAGTATTGTTGTATGATAGTAAGTTCAAGAAATTCCCTGGAAAACTCCGGATGCATTGGTTGGGACCATATGTAGTCAAGGAAGTCACAGATGGAGGCACGATCCAACTTGGCAAGCTTAATGGAGAGCCCTTACCAAGAAGAGTAAATGGTAGTTGCCTGAAGCTCTACATGGGTGGGCCGACTACCTGACTAATTGACCGAAGAATGGTCTCACCACTGCAGACAGTTGAAAGAGAGCACGGATGATAAAGCAGTATGTGGGGAAGCTGCGCGACAACAAGGGTGTGCGTAGAATTGGTATGTCACAAGGGTCACAGTTGCACAGAAGGGGCTGCACTGCTGCGCGGACAAGCATGGAAGTGACCGTTACTGTCACTGTTCATGCAAAGATGTATGAGTTACGAAAAAAAGGAGTGGGCGACGAGAAATTAAGAGATGAAGTACAAGCCAGATACGAATCGATTTACCGTAGACTTAATGTTAATGCGCCAGAAAAGGAGGGAACAACTGAGTTTGAATTTCAACAAACCTATAAATCATAGGGGGGCATCCACCGAACAATCTATGGTATCGGGAGGAGTAAGCTATTGTGCCATCCAATTGGTGTGGAACTGTTGATCATAGACGCTGAAGGAGTAAGCCCGAGGGTTTTAATATGGCTAATGGAGATGCATGACCTTCAGGATAGTGTGATGTCGATGGATGCGGATGCCGCACTAGGTTCAACATCAATGGTAAGGGATGTACCATAAATTCTCAAACACGAAGCAGAACTAGTCTAGATGCCGCTATCTAAACCATGGGTTGGCTGGCGACCCATGAAAGATAAGGGAAAGAGGGTGAATCATGAGAAAAATGATGGAATTATAGTTAAAATTTTATCTCTAATGCACCATGAATATTCGGATCTCACAAACAGTAACATCTTTCTTGCAAAAATGCAACACAAGCTGCAACAGACAGTGCATATAGTAGACCAAAAATTGGAGACTTGCTGCTTTGGCACGAAGAGTTCCTGCATGCGACACCCCAGCTTGAGCTAAAATCCTATGAGGGGGTGCTCTATGCTAACCAAGCAGATCAGAATGAGCATCATTGGTTGCGTGAATTAGTAGAGGCAATGGAGCAGGAGCTTCAAGAAGAATTACAAGTGACAAGGAGGGAGCAGCACAATGTAGTGCATCACTCACAGGGATGGTGGACTCGATAGTTGGCTATCACATATTTTCAATACCATCTATGGACAGTGAAAATGAAGGAGTAGAAGGATACAAACAAATTCCTCCTGCTTATAGTACTATATGTACAATAGAGAGAAAAATATCGTGTTCATAGGGATCACAATACTTGTTTCCATTTTTCTCATTCCATGGTTCTACATGAATCAAGGTAATTTAATTTCTATCATCTCCCCATTTTCATGTTTCCATTTCTCTTACTTTCACCTATTTTTCTCAAATGTTGTTGGGGAATTTTGTGAAACATTTCACATGCATGCAACCATCCTCACGTTCTTCTTCTTTATTTTAATGCATCAACAAACAATTCTTGAGGACTTGCATTGCAAATGGCAGAATTTTTCATCTTATTTGAGAGGTTTGATGGGTGTTGGTTTACTCTACCAAAATTGAGCTCAACTTATAGCCAACCTTAGTCCTTTTAGACAATTTCCCATTGAAAACACAACCTCAATAGGCAGCTTAACATTATGTCAGTTGTTTTTTAAAACGAAAAAGAGTAATTTTTTATTTTTGAAAGTTACTACAACATTACTCAGAACATAATAATACAATAAGAGGAAGGACTCTCTCATGGTGTATAGTTCAGGAATTGTCCAAAAACTTAAAAGATTAACTACAAATGAGACATTTCTATCCTTTGCAGAGGATGTCCAAAATATTCTACTATTGTAAACCTATAAAAGATGCTTAAAAGTAGACAATTTTACAAAGCATGATAAAACCTACAATCAATTAAAAACATGCTTGTTGAATGCTTCCTCTTGTTCTACATGAGAAGGTCGAGAATCCTGATCCATACCAACATCTTAGGGCATCTAGTGAATAGAATGGTCCTCATTGGTTTCTTCACTACCTGAGCCAATAGACATTCTGAAGGTGGAGATGGCTGACTGAGAACTCCTAGCCAAACTTGAAACCTGGTGATATAACACGTAGCACTCTGCCTCTAAATTTAAATTTGCCTCTTATACCTTGACAGAGCCTCCATTATGATTGCAAACTTCATTGGTATGATTTTTCCTCTGAGCATGAATTCTACCTGTAGTAGAGAAAATGGATGTCCTATTGTCTGCTATAAGGGCCACTTGTCTTTTTAAGACATGATATATGTCCATAATCTCATACAAAATGTAATAGTGAGGACAATTATTGTTTTTGTGCATTCCAACCTTTAGAGAGACTGTGAAAAAAAATTTCAATTATGGTTTTAAAAATTATTTGTAAGCACTGAGAACCACTTAAATCCCAACACTAATTTGATGCCATAAAACAAAGGGGAAAGGCTATAACCAAGTGACTAATATCCACTACTGCCAAGGCTGAGAAGGGATGCTTCTAGGTAAACATCAGACACAGGTTGAGAAGAGGCATTTCTGGGTCAAGAGTAAGCTCATGGGTGAATCATAGACAACTACCACCCAATGCATATGTGAAGTAATTGGGCTCCATTATCTCGCTGGTGCTTGAAGTCGCAATAAAAGTTAAAACCCAATTGAAAAGGCCTCCCCTCCACTAAACTCAATATGTCTGGTGGTACAGGGATTATGATCACCTACGGTTTCCATCCTCACTTTGTAAATTTGATATGCCACTTGGCTTGGATAGTGAATGGCATGCAAACCTTTGGTTTAATGATTCTAATGAATTTAAGGAAATGGGGAGAAAGATACACCCTCGCTTGACCTAAGGATTCCACTAGCCGGGCGAGAGGCCTTATTAGCCAATTGATCAACCTGGCAATTCCGATCTCTTAAAACATGAAAATTCTCTATAGATTCAAAACAAGTGGCCTCTTTTTGGAGTGTAGAATGATCTTTGCTAGATTACAATTGGATGAAGAAGAGCAATGAATGTCTTATAATTATTATGGAGTCTCCAATGACTATCAAGTTTCTTATTTTCCTTGGGTCAAAAATTTTAAGCCCTTGATAGAGAGCTAGCACCTCAACCTGATTTTTAGTAGCTCCGCTCAGGCACCACTTGAAACTTTGTTTTATATTGTGTTCAAAAAGGATCCTCCGTGCACTATACCTAGTCCAAAAATACTATTATTTTGGAGGACGAATTAAATTCAAAAATAATATCTAAACATTTATCAAACACTTTGTTAGATATGTCATGAGAAACATGAAATGGGAGTGAAACAAGGAGTGAACCCATTGGGTTCGTGGAGATAATATATTTGTGTACACCTCTTCTCCCAACATTTATTATGTATAGAAAATTGATTGATAATACCAATGTAGTGCCAATAAGGGAATGCAAACATAGACATGAATGGAAATGTTGTGTGAAATGGGTTTGATGGTCAAGTTTCTAGAAGATGGTTTCAGAGCATATCTGTACCCATGTATTTAATAAATCACTTGGAATAAATGTATTCATTTTTTGAAAGAGATAAATTTAACTGTATTTAGGTGTTTTGTAAAGAAACTTGTCAGCACATTTGTGCCAATTTATTCCATCAAAAAGTGGTGACAGATGCATTTTTGCAGAGCATCTTTGGTAAATTATTTTTGATTATGTCTACTCCAGTCATTTGCCAATCACAAAAACAATAATTTAGAGTTTTTCTCTCTGTTCCATAGCTTCCTTAAAGTCTCGGTAGCTTTCTAGTAGGCCCTTTATATGAGTACCATACAAAGACGATCTTAATTAGTGGGTTTTTTCACATGGCAAGGTCTGTGAGCATTGTTTCATAAGGTCACTAGTTATAAATTCACGTTGTTGTACTTGTTGTGGGAATACAAACCTAATAGGTTATTGTTTTTGTTTGAGAAACACCTTGATTCTCAACTAGACCAATGTAGCTAATGTTATACATTTTGTGAGGCCATTTCTCATTTGGCGTAACCCATCAATAATAATGTTTTGTTGTAAAAAGACAACATTGTAATTAGGGGATATCATTTATATTACTCTTAATTAGTTGTCATTGCTACTCACCATTTGGTGGAATGTCTCTAAGATGGTTATTTTTCTTGTATTTTATCATATCCTAAATGCTTATTGATCATTTTTTCATTTATGGGATAATTATTGTATGATATATTTTAGTTATTAGAGTATTTACAAAAGTGTTACCTCTATGATATACAAGTTCAGGGGTAGTATCACCCGAGCTTAGGATTTATCTTTCTCTTTTTCATTTGTTGATGCTACCTTAAAAATATTTGGCTATGCTGAATAGCATCGTATCATCATGTCATGTGTTGAACCCATGGCATATCTATAGTCAAGATCATAGCAAGCATTGCTTCCACCACCTAGGAAAATTGTTTGTCACTTGCTCTTGATAACAAATTCTTTACCTTTGTCATACTTGAATGTTTGTTGTGAAAAAAAACTTCATTTCATACTTATCATAACTAAGGAAAGAAAGAAATGTACTTGTAAAATATAGCTCTAAGTTCAAAAGGAATGAATATCCACTTGGGAGTGAATTCATCAATGTCAACTAATAAAGTAGTTCAATGATCTCATTAGTACATGCTCAAACCTTTACAAAAAATATTTATTAAAACTTGAAAGTATTCTAAATGTAGCGTGGGTGGACAAAGGAACTAAAAATGATTAAAGAAAAATGATAAAATAAACTGTATACAGTCACTGGTTCTGGGCTTATAACAAATTCCTTCATATGAAATCAAGGTCAATAGAGTATTACTTTAAGTTGTTCCTCCTTTATTTTAGATTGTATTTTCTGGATTCTAGAGAGGTTTTCTATTCTTGTTTAGTATGGCTAGAGATATTGTTGGTTCAAAAAATAAACACCTGGTTCACAAATACTACTATTTTGGAGGATGAATTAAATCAAAAAACAATATCTGGACATTTATCGAACACTTTATCAGATATGCTGCCAGAAACATGAAATGGGAGTGAAACAAGATTAAACCCATAGGGTTTGTGGAGATAAGATATTTGTGTACGCCTCTTCTCCCAACATTTATTATGTGTAGAGAATTGATTGATAATACCAATGCGGTGCGAATAAGGGAATGCAAACATGGAAAAGAAAGGAAACGTTGTGAGAAATGGGTTTGTTGGTCAAGTTTCTAGAAGATGGTTTTGGAGCATATATGTACCCATGTATTTAATAAAGCACTTGGAATAAATGTATTCATTTTTTAAAAGAGATAAATTAAACTGTATTTAGGATTTTTGTATAGCAACTTATCAGCACATTTGTGCCAATTGATTCCATCAAAAAGTGCTGACAGATGCATTTTTACACAACATATTTGGGAAAGTGTTTCTGATTATGTTTTCTCCAATAATTTTCCAATCACAAAGAAAATAATTTAGATTTTTTTCTCTATGTTCCACAGCTTCCTTAAAGTCCTACAAGATTTATACTAGGCACTTTATATGAAGATCATACAAAGACAATCTCAATCAGTGGGTTTTGTCATGTGGCAAGGTCTGCGAGCATTGTTTCATAAGGTTACTAGTTATAATTTCACGTTGTTGTGCTTGTTGTGGGAATACACACCTAGTAGGTTATTGTTTTTGTTTGAGAAACACCTTGATTCTCAACTAGACCAATGCAGCTAATGTTATACATTTTGTGAGGCCATTTCTCATTTGGTGTAACCCATCAATAATGATGTTTTGTTGTAACAAGCCAACATTGTACTTAGGGGGTGTCATTTATATTACTCTTAATTAGTTGTCATTGGTACTCACCATCTGGTGGAATGTCTCTGAGATGGTTCTTTTGCTTGTATTTTGTCATATCCTAAATGCTTGTTGATCATTTTGACATTTATGGGATAATTACTATATGATATATTTCAGTTATTAGAGTATTTACAAAAGCATTACCTCTATGATATACAAGTTCAGGGGCACTATCACCCAGGATTAGGAGTTGTCTTTCTCTTTTTCATTTGTTGATGCTACCTTAAGCATATTTGGGTATGCTAAATAGCATCATATCATCATGTCATGTGTTGAACCCGTGGCACATCTATAGTCAAGATCATAGTAGGCATTAGTTCAACCACCTAGGAAAATTATTTGTCACTTGCTCTTGATAACAAACTCTTTACCCTTTTTATACTTGAATGTTTGTTGTTACAAAACCTTTGTTTCATACTTATCATAAATGATGAAAGAAATAAATGTACTTGTAAAATATAGCTCTAAGTTCAAAAGGAATGAATATCCACTTGGGAGTGAATTCATCAATGTCAAATAATAAAGTAGTTTAATGATCACATTAGTACATGCTTAAACCTTTACAAAACATATTTATTAAATCTTGAAAGTATTCTAAATGCAGTGTGTGTGGACAAAGGAACTAAAAATTATTAAAGAAAAATGATAAAATAAATTGTATACAGTGACTGATTTTGGGCTTCTAACAAATCCCTTCATACAAAATCAAGGTCAATAGAGTATTACTTTAAGTTGTTCCTCCTTTATTTTATATTATATTCTTTGAATTTGTTGTGTCTCCAAAATTTCATCCACTTTCACCTTCATTTCCATCATTGTTCCCTCATTCTGTAACTCTATAACTCCATAACCCTACATTTAGTAACCATTTTCATAATCATATGGGTTTATTATTATTATTTTCCAAGTCATTGATTTTAAGTATTTTAAATGAATTTGTGATTAAATATTAGGAATTTAGCATATTTTCATCTATATCTAAAATTATTATGAGTTTTGTGATATTTTAGGCTGACTTAGAGATTCTAGAGGGGTCCTACTTGGCCACCCAACCACAAATTCGAATTTCAAATTCCAACTCATGAGGATTTGTGGAATAATTATAGAAGATGTGGATCATTAACTATGCACATCCAAAGGATAAGAATCATGGATGAGAGGATTTTGAGAGGATATGTATCTTACATTTTTAGATGATTGGTTATACCATAAGAGATAAATGTGGATTTACGAGATATTTTAGGAGTTATATTTATTGATCAATTATCCTCAATTTTTGTATAAATAGGAGTGCACCCCTCATACAAAGGGTTGTTAGTTGTTAGTTGTCAATTTTTAGATGTAAGTTAGAAGTTGTGAGTGTTATGTTAGTTTCTAGTTGGAGGTTCCAAGTTCCATCCATGTGGTTTGTAAAGTGAGGAGAGAGAATTGTTGTACTATCTTGTAACTCATTTTATGAAATACATACTATCACTTTGATATCCAAGATGTGATAGTTGTTAGGTGTGCTTGCTAAGGAATGGACGGCCTCCATCAACCTTTCAGTAAGTGTGATTTACTTCTTTTTTTTGCTGAGCCAAATGTCGGTCCTTCTCTTGCATTAACTGAACAAATAGTTTACAATATGAACAGAAATCTCCCCGCCGCTGAGGAGACGAGAAAACTTAGAAAAAGCCCAAAGGGCTAACCATTAAGCTGAACAGAGAAAAACAAAAAACCTGGCAGAAGATCCCATCAATTTGGGCCGTACAATCCGCAATCAAACTGACGGACGAGGTTGACCACGCTCCGACAAGACATCCGAATTTTGGTGGGACCAAACCTCCAAGCTGCAGGGAAAAGCAAGACCGTTGATTAACCTTTGCTACATCCTACGGTGGATATTTACATCGCACTGAGCAAGATGACCACATGATAGTGAGTGGGGAAAGGCGGTTTCCCAAACCACCTCCCTGCCACGTGTAGGAATCTGATTATGATCGCTCCGAAAAAGCAAAAACCGCTTCCCGAGTGAAAGTGGTGCGAACAGGTGAAAACCACCAGTGAAGCGGTTTATCCCTCCAAACCCCAAAAAACGGAAAATCCCTGCTGCCGGGAGAACTGGGATTCCTCCCTCGCTTACTGATTCTCCACTCCTGAACTTGGAATCTAGAAAGGAAAAGGAGCACTCCCATGAGAAAGGAATCGTGGTTACCATTACACTCACTCTGAAGAGCATTGAAATCCGTCTCGCTATCTTCAATTAATCATTTCCAACCCCGCGAGCCCAATAATCATAAATTTCCTTGTCCTCTGCGGCTTGAGCCTCGCAGATGGCTTTTAGCCTGCTAGGAGGCATTTCCTGCCATTTCATGTCTATTCTACACTCGGTATTAATTACTCCTTGGTTGGCCAGTAGATCTGCAAGTTTATTGGCCTTCCTCCGAACATGATTGAAGCTAACCGTTTGAAGGCATTGGAGATGTTTATGGATTCTCTGGTAAACTTGTATAAGTCTCCACTGTTTTGAGACCCTTTCAGGTGTTGTTCCATAGCTGATTTTCTTAACTGCATTTATAGAAATCTCGAAGTCTGCTTCTATGAGAACATAGTAGCTGTGATTGAGTTTAAGCAGCTCCAGACATTTTTCCAACGGCATTAATTCAGCCATGTTGTTGATGGCTTTGCCTAAATGGTAGTGGAAAGTGAAAAATATTTTTCCTTCTTTGTCTCATAACACACCTCCATAACCTGCTATTCCTGGGTTGCTTTTGAATCCCCATCAATGTTGCATTTTAGATAACCTTTTGGTGGAGGATGCCAGAATTCCTTTTCCCTTTCCAAGACTCTTACTTTTTTGTTAAGACCCTGGAGTATAATCTCATGAATTCCCAGCTGCTTGAGAGTTCTCAAATCACATGCAGTGGGAGGATTCGAGAGGTGATTGCGCATAGTGGTGGAGACGGTCTCCTTAATCTGCTTTAAGATTAATTCCAATAGGAAAATGGCAGTAGTTTTTTCCTCCTTGAAGATTCTTTTGTTCCTTTCCTTCCAAACATTCCAGATAATGAAGCTTGGTGTCAAGGTCTAGGCCAAATTAAGGATATCATTCTCTGAAAATTTTTCTCTCCACTTGTTCAGGGTATTAATGATGCTACCTTTACCTCTGTCTGTCTATCGAAAAATGATGTTGAAAGAATCCCACAACTAGTTGATATAGGTGCAGTTGTTGAGAATATTCTCTATTGTTTCCTCTTGAGCCTCACATAATGGGAATCTATAGGGCGCTATCACCCCCCTCTTCCGAATGTTATCGCAGGTTAATATTTTCTTGTGATGAACTAACCACATAAACAGTTTGATCTTCATCCATCCTTGGTGGCTCCAAAGTTTTTGCCAGGACTTTGCCGAAACGCAGGGATCTAGGTTAAGGGTAATTCTTTTTGCTTCATGGATGTTAAAGATGCCTTCTTTGTTTTGTCCCCATCTTAACTGATCCTGCCCATCTGTGACCAAGATCTTTCTCTGTTCTAAAATTTTCATAAGTTCTTCTGTTTTTTCCTTTATGGGGCCTTCCCCGCTACATTCTATTTTCCTCCAGCTTCTCCATTTCTCAGTGTTATGAGGAAGATTCCAGAAATCCCTGACTTTTATTAGTCCTTGGGAATCAGTTTCCTGCTTGATGCTCATAAAGTCCTCCCTTAACAACATTGGTTCTTGTTGCCATTTATCTTCCTAGAAGAGAGCTTGTTCACCTGCTCTGATTTCCCAGAAGCTATTGTTCTGAACTAGGCTTCTATTATCCCAGGCTTTATTCCAGATGTGAGAGCCTTTTATGTTCCCTGACATTCTAATGAGATCACTTGTTTGCCAGGAGCTGGCATATTTTTCTTTCTAGGTTTTAGCCCATTGTGCCTCTGGTTCTTTAACCCATCTCCACCAAAGTTTGGCTCCTAGAACATTACTTAGAATCTCCTGATCATCTAAGCCTAGGCCTCCATGACATTTGGGTTTGCAGATTTTATCCCAAGAAACGAGGGCCCATTTCTTTTTTGTCTCCTCCTTGCCCCAGAGAAAGTCTCTTTGAATGTTCCTGAGTTGCTGTAAAACCCCTTTGGGAGCTGGCAGGGTTGATAGAAAGAAAATAGGGATGGATTGAAGAACTTCTTTCGTCAAAATCAATCTACCAGCCAGGTTCAATGCTCTAAAAGTCCATCTTTTGATCTTGTCTTGCATCTTGTTGAGCACCGGTTCCCAGATACTTTTGTGCATTGGTTTATCCGTGAGGGGGATGCCTAGATACTTAGAAGGGAGGACCTTCCTTTGGAAGCCTAGAATTCTGGAGATGTTCCTTTGAATAGCAATGTTAGTGTTAAAGAAAAAAAAATTGATTTAGAGAGATTGACTTCCATACCTGAAGCCAAGGCAAAGTCATTGGTGGGCTCCAGTATTGTATCAATAATGCTACAACTCTTGGGGCTTCCTATCTCTAATTTTATCAACCCGGTAGTTCGTACAAACTTGGAAGCGACGGTGCTGTATGCACAAGTACTAGCTCTTGTCGCAGTTGTCACTTGGTCAGCTGGGACAAGTCCACTAGGGCTCAAGCCAACTTCTATATGCTCTCAGAAGAAGCTTTCTAAATGATGGACGAAGGCTATCTCAAAGGAAATTAATATACTTTGCAAAAATGAACTGAAAGCCAACCAAAACATGGAAACCCTAGTAAACCCTAATCTGACTAGCTTAATCTCTATGATGCAATGGTGGGAGTGCAAGCGTCTAAGAATGATGCCATTACTGCTAGTGATATGAAATGCATGAACTTAAACTACCTCCATTGGAAAGAACATTGTTTTTGTATTTTTGCTTAAGTGGTTGGAGTGATTATGATTTTGTTTCCTATTAGGGTTTGGCTGTGCAGAGGTGGTGCGAAGGGAGAGAAAGCTTGGGAAAGGTCAAGAGGGCTAGGAGAGGTTCCAGGGGATCCCTAACATCATTCCACAGGAGTCCACAACGTTCAGATGCTCGGCAACCGAGTTTGCAGGCTTCTACAGGATGTCTGCAGGGGATCCTACAGGAAGCTCGGGATTTCTACAGGAAGTCTGCTAACTTCTACAGGATGTGCTATGGTTGGAGTTTTGGGTGATGGAGGAGTGAAGGAGTGGTATGAGTGGATGGGTAAGGTGAAGGAGGAGTTTGTGGTGGCTCAGGGACAGAGATATGAGATGAGGAAAGAGTGGGTACAGTTGGTTGGTGAATAGAAGGGTGGAAGCAAGGAAAAGTTGAAAAGATGGAGCTACGTGAGAAGTAGAAGGGTTGGAAGGCTAATGAGCTGAACAGAGGTCGAGCAAGTGGCTTCAGGCGTGGTTGAGAAGAAGAAGAACACGATAAAGTGAAGCTATGCAGTGTAAAAGAAACAAATCCTCTATGTCTTGCACAAAACCAAGAATTACATCAACCTATTCTAACTGTGTTATTAAATCAATGAACAGCAATGTAAATTGTGGAGAGAAATCGTGCATGGTGTTGGAACGAAGAAGTATTGCTCAAGATCAGAATGCATGGACGGTTTTATAACTGAAATGACTGTGTGGCAGCTTGCATGAAAGCATAAGACTGCGTTTTTTGGTGGTTGGTACAGCCCACACCCCCAATCTCTAAACAGAGATGGCAGCGAGTGCACTATCAACCTTTTTTGGATCTCCAATGAATTACAATCCTCCTACTCTAATCTAAACAACTAAAAGCACTTGAACTGTAAACTGATCCTACTCAATCACACAAAAGAAATCGAATCAGCAGACTATAAATTCTAAATGCATGTCAAAACAGAGGAAATAAAGTGCTGCAAGGAAACAAGTAACAATACAAGGAAGAGGAGGTCTATTGCTCTCAGGTTGGGCCCTTAACCTGAGAGCTATAGCTCCCCTAAGAACTCAGAATCGAATCCAAATCTGACTACCTTTATTAAAATATCATGATCATGAGTCTAACAACATGCCAAAATTGGCTTACAAAGAGCAAAAACAGAGCTACAACATGACTAACCAAATTGACTCTATTAACATAAAAATAATCAAAAACATGCAATAAACCAATGAGAATGGTGGATTAAGTCAACTTAGGAGGTTGGATGAGCCCAAATAATTGTCCATTTTTGGGGCTCATCATCACCCCCCTACTGAAAGTGTTGCTCATCCTCTGAGCAACCAATCTCTCTCCTCGTCTTTGATGGCCTTGGTGGCTTCTTTGGCTAACATCTCGGCTGATTTCTCCTTTGGCTTCCCTCTTTTCAAACTTCCTGTAGAAACAGTTCTCTGCCTTCCTATAGAAACAGTCTGCTAGCAGTTCTCTGTCTTCCTGTAGAAACAGTCTGCTAACAATTCTCTGTCTTCCTGTAGAAACAGTCGGCATTGTCTTAGCCTGCTTGGCTGAGGGTGCTTTTCCTTTCAGCTTGGCTGTGGTAGCCTTCGTCTTCTCACCCTTCTGCTCTTCTTCCTCACTGTTTGCTGCTTTTCTTAGTGAATCCTCAGCCTTGTTATGAGTGCACAAGTATATGCAATCATATGGAAGAAATGGTGCCTTTGGCATTTGTGTTATTTTACCACCCCCTGCTTTGGCCTCAACAGCTTGTCCTTTTCCCTCATTCCTCTGCCTGTTCCTTTTGTGGTGGTCTTTCTTGTGTTTGTTACATCATCAATGAGACCCTCACTGTTGCTTCTTTATCATATCCATGAAGTCTACCTGAAGGTTAGATCTCCATGTGTGTCTAAACTGTGATTGCAACCGTGGAATTTTATTTCAAATACCCATTGAGAGATATCAAATTACAGTTCACACTGAGGTATGCAAGCTAATATAAATTGAATGCTGAGATCCTTGATCCTAGGACAGATCCTTCAACTTCATCTCTTTGATGAAAACACTTGCAGGTTGACAAGATGATGTTCATACATATTCCTAGGTTTATACATCCATAGATATTTCCTTTAATCATAGGTATGCTGAGTATCACATATATTCATTGTGATATGTCTAGACATATCTGAATATAGAACCAAGATGCAACCCTTGTTATTTCTGCAATATATATACATAGTCTTCTCTGTCCCTCAACTGCAAGTTTCACAGTAACAATCCTTCCATCAATGGTTTTGTTTGGTTCCTCACGGGCTCACTTAGTAGCCTCCACAGTCTCGAGAGTCACAAATGCAAATCCCTTGTTGGTGAAAAATACATACAAAATTAACCAAGACAAATACAGCCAAACAATCTAGGCCTCGGAAAAACATGCATAAATCTCTAAGAATAGAGACATTTTAAACTGCCCATCATAAAGAAATCTGATGTATCTTAGATTTGTAACCTAGATTTGCTGGTATTCTTATCATATGCAACTAAACCTTCTTCCATCTCTCCATATTTGGAAGAAAACTTCTAGAATATTATCATTGGCCATGTCATATGAAATACGACCAAGGTAAAGTTTCCTTTGAGCTTGATTTGCACTTTAACCAGGACCTGTTCCCACCACTGAGTAATTTCTTACAGTAATCCCGCTCTTTCTTCAAGCTTCGAACTGGATGAAGAAAAACTTGGGCTTCTCTTCTCTGGAAGACTCTGCTATGTAAAAATTCTTCCTGTAGAAACGCCTGTAGATTGTGATAGGTGGGAGATTTTTTTTAAAAACGATAGAAATCTAAGAAATCAGGAAGAAAACTTGTAGAGGACCATTGGTTAACTGATCTGGAAGTGGTGGATGCGTGCTCCAGTTATAACTGCAGTTGAACAGAGGGTGTGAGAATCAGCCGAGTGTCATTTAATTTTGGCGTGATTCATGGTGAGGGAGTGCAGTGGCCAAGCGTACATGGCCACATGCAGACGGCAGTGCTGTGATGAGCTGCATGGCCTCCTTCCGTTAATCAGTTGCACTGGAGTTACCACTGTCTGTTTTTTTTTATTTTATTTTTTAAAATTTTTTTAATTCCCCGTGACTGAATACACACATGCATTGATGATCCCTGGATGAGTGCAATCAGACTTGCTACCTTTCTAACTAAATCTCACCATCTCATTCATTCATGCAATGCTTTAGATTAGATCTATGCAAACAGAGGAACAAGTTTAGTCACGTACCTGCAAGTTGTGCGTGGTTGCTTTGCTGCATGCATGTGTTGATCTTCATTTGCTGCATGCATGTGTTGATGATTCATGGTTGTTTTTTTCTTGTGCAGGTGTCCTCTGGACGAATCCAAGCTGCAGGAGTTCATTTCCACGTTCAGACCTGCACGTTCAAGCTGCTGCTGCTGCATTGTCACAGAACCAGAACTTGTCTTCGCCATTTCTCCCAAACGGTAAAGCAGATTGATCTGAAACTTGCTGAGCATGTTTTTATCATCACGATGCATCTCCCATAGCAAAATCATGATCAATGGATGCACAGATTTCGAGAAAAATGGAAAATGGCTGAAGATTTCAGAGCTCGATTTCTCGGACACCGTGCATCGGAATCGGCTGAAACTGCTTGGGTAGGTTATCATCACCCTTGTAAAATTCCCCATAAAACGGTTTGTCAAATGGATGCATGGTTTTCAAGTTATGGAAAAAACAAATTTTTCTCTATGGATTTTTGCCTCAAGGCTTTTTGCAAATGTTTGCATGGAAGGAAAAACTGAGCTTGGGCTGTGATGCAGGTATGGAGATGATGGAGGAGGAGTTGGAAGATTTCATGAGGACTTCTGAGCCCTTGAGGAAGCTACCATGTTCACCAAACCACTTTTTGAAATCCATGTCTAGTTTCCCGCAATTTCTATAGGAAGTTCCTGTAGAAGCACAATGAGAAGCACAAGGAGGTGGAAAAAATGATGGATAAAGGCAAGGGATGGACACACAAGTGCTTGTAGGCCTAATCAACAGATTCCCACCATCAGATTCCATTTTAAACTTGAATTTGGTTCGTCCAAAGGTTCTACAGGATGTTTCCTGTAGAAATACAGAGCTTCCTGTAGAAGGCACAAGAAAATTCCTTTGACCTTGATTTGAGTGCTCCTCCTGTCATGAAATGTCCTTCTTGCAACCTGCAATTAGCCAATGGAGATTAGTTTTATTTTTCTTTTTCTTTTTCTCTTTTTTTTTTTTTTTGAAAAACAACTAGGGCGCCTCATGGAGGTTTTCACCCTAATTGCCTGCCCTGGGCGCCTCCAAGGGAGGTTTTCACCCAGAGATCTTATTCTCTTTTCTCTTTTTTTTTTCCAACCCATTGACCGCCTCATGGAGGTTTTCAATCAATGAGCCAATCTAAGGCGCCTCCGAGGATGTTTTCAGCTTAGATTTCTATTTTCCTTTTTTTCATTTTTTTTTCTTTTTCTTTTTTTCTTTTTTCTTTTTTTTCTACCCTACCCTACTTGAAAAACAAAATCGTTCTCAAGTATAAGAATACTTCCAGTGGAGCCATGTGCACATCAAGATTAGAGACAAAATGATGTGGAGGCTCGAAATGCATGCTTTGACAGGTATCCAGATCTCAGAGCCCAAATGATCTGGCTTTGGAGGGATCAAACAAAGCTGAGGAAGAAAGTACTGCTGCAAATTAGTCACCTTCTGAAACCATATCTCAATATAGCTTTGATATCCTTGGTCCTTTTGCTGATCTGGATCATTCTTCATGTCACCTTCTATCATGACCTTCTCATCTTCCTCTTTTTGCTGATCTTTCTCTTGAGTACATGGAGGATTTGATGGTAACCATGAGGGATCTCTCTCGATCTCTGATTTAGATCTCTTCTCTTCATCAAGTGCAGCCCATGGTTCTTTGATCTCCTCTTTGGAACCTTCTTTTTCCTTTGGTCCTTCAATGTTGTCAATAGATTCTCTCTTTTGCAACACTCTTCCTGAGCTTTGGTGAACATCATTGAGCTCAAAAGGAGTCATTTGCACATGTTGTGCCTCAGCTTTGCAATTGGGTTGAGCTACTCCATGGTATGGCTTTGGAAATGGTACGGGTAGTTGAGTGGAGGTGTGAAATTGAGATGGAGATGGATGGCATTGTGGTTGGGTAGGCATTTGGGGTTGCCTTGGTGGAGGAGGAGGCGATGGTTGTGGATGAGCAGGTGGTGGAGGAAAATGAGTGGGATGAGAGTTGTACTGGGGCCTCCACTCCTGATAAGGTGCATTCCACTGAGGCTGTGGCTGAGCATAAGAGTGAAATGAATGAGCAGCTGGTTGGGCGTAATATGGATCTGTGAAGGAACAAGGAGGAGGTGTGAACCATGAAGGGTGAGCAGGGGGACCCCAAGAGGGTATGGAAGTGGTTTGATAGGGGTCATAATAGGTCTGGGATGTACCTTGCATTCCCTGCTGGTAGGGTATGGGTCCATGTGGCCTCCTTTGGTTCATATAACAGAGTGATTCAGTGGCTCCTTTAGCTCTCTGGTATGCAGCTTTGATTCTGGGTAAGGAAGGGCACTGATCTGTAGGATGGTATTCTTCACAGATGAAACACACTTCTAGGGAGTGCATTGGACATTCGTTCCTAGGATGCTTTCTAGTGCACTTGGGACAAAAGATGACCAAAGCCCTCTTGGCTTCCTCTTGCTTCTTTTGGACCCACGGGGTATCCAATTGCATGGCAAGAAACTGCCTCATATCACTCTTGAAATCTTCTATCTGATCTTCAAATTCGTCTTTGGAAAAGGGACTGCTCCCAACATTTCTAGTTGTAGCCATTTGCCCCAGAGGAATGGTTTCTTCTTCTTCTCCCCTAGAGGTTCTTTAAGTATGCCTTGATGTCCACCCAGGGGTTCTTTAATCACAGCCATCGGAGAAGAGAGAACGTTGGCTGTGTGAAGCAGTGGGGGTGTTGTGCAATCATTTTTCTAACTTATCTCTGCTCCTACAAGGCATGAAATGAAATCTTTTTGGTTGATTTTTTCTTTTTTCTACTTCTACTTGCAAAACTGAAATAGATTGAACTGCAACTAACTATCTTGCTAAAATGAAAATGCGGAATTGAAATGAAAGCAGGAAAGGACTAATCTATTTTGCTCAAATGAAATTACAGGAATGAAATGCGAGTGTACGCTTGCGGAATTGAAATGCTAATCTATGCTTGCAAAAATGAAATTGCGGAATTGAAATACTAATCTATGAAAGCGAGAAATGCAAATCTATGAAAGCGGGAAATGCTAATCTACTTTTGCATAAATGAAGTTGCATAATGGAAATGAAATAAACTACTTAGCAGAAGATTGTAGTGGAAAATAGAAGAAAAGCAACAATTACTAATACTCTGACGCTTCCCCGGCAATGGCGCCAAAAAGATGGTGGGCTCCAGTATTGTAGCAATAATGCTACAACTCCTGGGGCTTCCTATCTCTAATTTTATCAACCCGGTAGTTCGTACAAACTTGGAAGCGACGGTGCTGTATGCACAAGTACTAGCTCTTGTCGCAGCTGTCACTTGGTCAGCTGGCACAAGTCCACTAGGGCTCAAGCCAACTTCTATATGCTCTCAGAAGAAGCTTTCTAAATGATGGACGAAGGCTATCTCAAAGGAAATTAATCTACTTTGCAAAAATGAACTGAAAGCCAACCAAAACATGGAAACCCTAGTAAACCCTAATCTGACTAGCTTAATCTCTATGATGCAATGGTGGGAGTGCAAGCGTCTAAGAATGATGCCATTACTGCTAGTGATATGAAATGCATGAACTTAAACTACCTCCATTGGAAAGAACATTGTTTTTGTATTTTTGCTTAAGTGGTTGGAGTGATTATGATTTTGTTTCCTATTAGGGTTTGGCTGTGCAGAGGTGGTGCGAAGGGAGAGAAAGCTTGGGAAAGGTCAAGAGGGCTAGGAGAGGTTCCAGGGGATCCCTAACATCATTCCACAGGAGTCCACAACGTTCAGATGCTCGGCAACCGAGTTTGCAGGCTTCTACAGGATGTCTGCAGGGGATCCTACAGGAAGCTCGGGATTTCTACAGGAAGTCTGCTAACTTCTACAGGATGTGCTATGGTTGGAGTTTTGGGTGCTGGAGGAGTGAAGGAGTGGTATGAGTGGATGGGTGAGGTGAAGGAGGAGTTTGTGGTGTCTCAGGGACAGAGATATGAGATGAGGAAAGAGTGGGTACAGTTGGTTGGTGAATAGAAGGGTGGAAGCAAGGAAAAGTTGAAAAGATGGAGCTACGTGAGAAGTAGAAGGGTTGGAAAGCTAATGAGCTGAACAAAGGTCGAGCAAGTGGCTTTAGGCGTGGTTGAGAAGAAGAAGAACACGATAAAGTGAATCTATGTGGTGTAAAAGAAACAAATCCTCTATGTCTTGCACAAAACCAAGAATTACATCAACCTATTCTAACTGTGTTATTAAATCAATGAACAACAATGTAAATTGTGGAGAGAAATCGTGCATGGTGTTGGAACGAAGAAGTATTGCTCAAGATCAGAATGCATGGACGGTTTTATAACTGAAATGACTGTGTGGCAGCTTGCATGAAAGCATAAGACTGCGTTTTTTGGTGGTTGGTACAGCCCACACCCCCAATCTCTAAACAGAGATGGCAGCGAGTGCACTATCAACCTTTTTTGGATCTCCAATGAATTACAATCCTCCTACTCTAATATAAACAACTAAAAGCACTTGAACTGTAAACTAATCCTACTCAATCACACAAAAGAAATCGAATCAGCAGACTGTAAATTCTAAATGCATGTCAAAACAGAGGAAATAAAGTGCTGCAAGGAAACAAGTAACAATACAAGGAAGAGGAGGTCTATTGCTCTCAGGTTGGGCCCTTAACCTGAGAGCTATAGCTCCCCTAAGAACTCAGAATCAAATCCAAATCTAACTGCCTTTATTAAAATATCATGATCATGAGTCTAACAACGTGCCAAAATTGGCTTACAAAGAGCAAAAACAGAGCTACAACATGACTAACCAAATTGACTCTATTAACATAAAAATAATCAAAAACATGCAATAAACCAATGAGAATGGTGGATTAAGTCAACTTAGGAGGTTGGATGAGCCCAAATAATTGTCCATTTTTGGGGCTCATCAGTCATTTAAGATTTTTTTGTACTCTATAGCTTCCTTGACTATGGGGATACCCTGCAGCATAGTGTCATCCACAAATTGTTGATTAGTCAAGGATTGGCCATTCTTCATTAATTGAAGGCCCTTGATCTTTCCTAGAACATTAGCAGTTTTAATAGTTCGGCCCAAACCTTCCATCATAGGATGGAAAGAAAGGGAGAGAGTGGATCTCCTTGTCTAAGGCCTCTGGAAGGAGTGAAGATCTCTGAGGGTGTGCCATTCACCAGAATTGAAAAGCTGGGTGAGGTAACCATTGCCATAACCCATCTGATCCAGTCATGATCAAACCCAAATGTGAAAAGGACCTTTTTGATGTAAATCCAGTTCACCTTATCATACGCTTTCGCAATGTCTAATTGCATGATCATACTGGCCTTCTTTTTGTTGCTGAGAGAGTGAACGACCTCATGGGCCTAAATAATATTATCCAAGATTTTCATTCCTTCCGCATAAACAGACTGTTCCCCAAAAATCAAAGAAGGCAGAAGAGGTTTGAGTCTGTTGGCCAGGATCTTAGAAATGATTTTGTAAACAACATTGCATAAAGCAATGGGTCTGAACTTATCAGGAGTCAGGGCTGAGTCTTGTTTGGGGATCAGGGAGATGAAAGAGGTGTTGAGGGCTTTTAGAATGGATCTGCTTCTTCTGGATTCCTCAACCACATCCAAAATATCCTGTTTGACAACATTCCAACAGGCTTTGAAAAAGTCCATGTTAAAACCATCTAGACTTGGAGCTTTTCCATTCTGCATCTCTTTGATCACCGTACTAACCTCTGCTTCAGATACTAGTTTGTTTAGGTTAAAGTTATCTTCTCTAGACACCATCCTGGGAATATTCTTTATAATTTCCTTGATGTGATGGTCTCTGTCTGGATTGTTTTCATTTGTGATACCTCTGAAATGTTGAACCATCACAGCTTTGATATTCTTGTGAGTGGTTTGAAGCTCCCCATCTTCATTCAATATTGAGGAGATTCTATTGTGCATTCTATTGGCTATGGTGGAACGGTGGAAAAACCTAGTGTTCTGTTCACCTTCTTTGAGCCATTGAACTCTGGACTTGTGTCTCCAAAAAAATTCCTCCTGTTTGCATAAATTATCCCAATCAAGGTTGAGTTTTTCAGCTTGCTCACTTTTAGATTTATCAAATTTAAACCTTCTATGATCATTGCTTGGTTTAGTACCTGCATTTTGATCTCTACTAATTTTTTGTTTGCAAAAATTTTACCAAAATCCTTCTTGTTCCATTCTTTGAGTTTGGTTTTTATGTGTTTTAGTCTTTTGTGGAGGAGGAACATTTTGGAGCCCTGAATCTGAAGATCTTCGGACCACCATTCCTCAATATTGATGATAAAATCTAGGTGGGAGAGCCAGATATTTTCAAATCTAAAGGGTATGTTCTTGGGAGCATCAATTCCATTGATTTCTAATTGAATCAGCCAATGATTAGAGCCTCAAAATGGGAGAACATTTGCAAATATTTCTGAATTTGTGAGCATCAACTTCTCAGAGATCAAAAATCTGTCTAACTTAGAGGCAACCTGAGCATCACCTCCTCTTTTGTTATTCCAAGTAAAAAGACCATTTTGCATTTCAGAGTCAACCATCTTCATGTCTTCTGTGAAAGAATTGAACCCTAATGAATCTCTACTGAGGATTCTAGTGCCTCCTTTTTTTTCCGAAAGAGATTTAATCATATTAAAGTCTCCTCCAATGACCAAAGGGATTTCTTTATGTCTGCTTTTGAGATCTACCAGGGAGTTCACAAATCTATGCTTCGATGAGAACCATAGACATTCGTAACCAGGAAGGTATCAAACATCCCCATTGGCTGAATGATAGCTGATAAGTAATTTCTCGTTGCCTCAACATCTACAATAGTGACTTTTTGGGGGTTCAAGAGAGTAAGAATTCCCCCCACTGTGTTTTCTGCTTTAACTTCTAGAAACTCAAATTTACTGAGCCATTTGCTATGGATTTGTTTTATTTCTAAATGGATCATTTTATTTCTTGAATGAAGATTATGTCCGGCATTGCTAGTTTCATTCTGTTGCTTAGCATTATCTGTTTTCTTTTACTACCTAGACCTCTGATAGTCCATGAGATGAAATTCATAATTAAAGATTTGTAAAGGAGTAGCCGGTTAGATCTTTCATCTTACCAAAGTCTATCATTAGCTTTCCACACTCCATCAGGAGCCCATTTTGCTTTTTTCTGCCTATATTCTTTCCTGGATTTCTGGTGGCTAATCCTAGATTTAATTTCATTGTTTTCACCCCTTTGTGCTCCTATTTGTGGATGTTCTTACATTTATCCTACCCTTGTTCCTGAGTTTTCCATAAAAAAAACTGTTGTATTCTGTTGCATTCATCTTGGGGCAGAGAATCTATTCCTCCTTTGGTTCCTTGCATCAGGAATCCTTCCAGATCCAAGTTTTCCTTGTCGAGGATTTCTTGTAGTTCGTGCTCTTCTAGATCTGTTTCACTTTGAGTCATTTCCTGGTCCATTTCCATTTTTGTTTCACTTCTCATTGCTTCTTTTAGAGAGTCAATGGCCGAAGAGAGATTTAAGTCCTCTTTCTTTTCTTTTTCTTTAGCATCTTCCTCTGGATCTTGATTTTCTCTTGTGATTTCTTCAGTCTCTTCTAGCACTTTAAACTTATTCTGACTGGCTTTTTTCCCCTCAGTTTGTTGTTGTTTTGATCCCTTTTTTCCTCCCCTTCCTTTGCTGGTCACTTTCTAAAAGTTTTCAGTGTCCTTCATTGTATCAAGTTTTTCTTTATTATCTTCTTTGCTGAGAGGGAAGTCTCTTAACAAATGCCGATGTTCGTGGCATCTTCAGCATTTGAAGGGTATATTCTCGTAGTCAACTGCCTACACCCATTCCTCATCCAAAACTTCTAGGACAACTTCATCCGGAAGTGCTCCTGATAGATCCATTTCCACACAGATTCTAGCAAAGGAGGTGTATTTTCCCCTTCTTATGGCTTTAGAAGCTTTGATATAGCGTCCTAGTTTATTACCAGTGGAAGCCAATGAGTCAGTTTGCCAATAATCCAGAGGTAGAGAGTAGAGCCTTACCCACACCGGAACCGAGGAGAAGATCTCCCTCTCTGGAACAAATTTCATTTTCCAAGGTCTCATATAGAGACCTGCTGCAGCAAAAAAATAGGGTCCTCCTTTAAATATTCTGTCTTTATCTTCGATGTTGGAGAACACTACTATGAAGAATCCTTTTGACCCCAGATGTAGATCAATGCTTCCTTTGGGCTTCCAATGATACTTGATCCACGTTTGTAAATCCTTTTCAGTGGGCCATAGTCCCATGAATTTACAGATTATGGGGTAGGTTCCCATATGTTCCCTGTGCTCCTGCAGTGCAGGATCATTTAATATTACTCGGGGAGAGATTTATGTTTTTGGTTTGCAAGGTCCTTTTAGTTTTTGTCTCTTGAACCCAGACTTTTGTCTTCTTCCTCTTTGTCCTTTGTGTTGTTGTTTTCTTTTGTTCTAGTCCCATCTGTTTCCTTTTCATTGTCTCTGAATCTGTAGTTCATATCGCTTTTACCGTTTCCAGTGGGCCCCTTACTTCCGCTGGCTATTACATCTTTATAGGAGGGAGCCGAGCTCCCTCCCATGCCACTCTCCATACGAATCGAACTCTGCTTGTTGAGGAACCCTGGCCACCACGTTTCTTCCTCTCCCGCCGCTCCCCAAAAATCCAGTAAGTGTGATTTACTTTCCAACGGGTGTGATTTCAATTATGCAAGTGTGGTGTGATTTTATTTATGCAAGTGTGGTGCGATTTCAATTCTGCAAGAGTTATTTCCTTTATGCAAGTGTTATTTCAATTTATTTATGTTTGGTTTGATTTGGTTTGGATTGGATTCAATTATTATGTTTTGTAATTAGTTTTAATTCCATTAGATTAATATAATCTGAAAGATAACCACCTAGTACACATAGTACAGGTATACCTCGTCAATTCTAAACACCCTAGGTTGACAATTAATGACAACGATTAATGCGCATTTTATTGTCTACTTCACAAGTTCCTTTTTGTAACCACTCAGTAGATTCAGAACTCTCCTCTTTCTAATGTTTTAAGTCTTGTCAATTTAAGCATGTGCATTGTCTATTAAACATTTTCTCCATTGTGATCCCACAGCACAATCAAAACCCTCCTCTTTCTAATGTTTTAAGTCTTGTTAATTTAAGCATGTGCATTTTAGTGTGGAAGTAAGCTTATTTAATTATACTCTTAAAATTCTTTGAGAGTCAATTGTACAATCCTTAATTGAATTCAGTTAGTATCTCCATAAAATGTTTGGCTTATGTATTTCTTTAGTTTTCTATTATCTTTGTCACGTGGTTCGGGTTGGTTTGATATTATCCTTGTCATAGTATGATATTTTGGATTTGTTAACGAAGCTCTTTGAAGCATCTATAAAGAACCATGGATGAATTATTGTCTTAGGAAGCCTCAGATACATTGTCAAGAACATTTCAAATACCAATGAATAATGAACAAACAATGATCAAACATAGACTGCAGAATGCTACATAGGCTAAAGTAATTAGCTCAAAATCCCCCATGGTAAGGCGATACTAACACATTGCAAAAATTTACAAAGGGAGAAACCAGAGGTTTCCATTTATTATTTTGTAAGGAAATGTTAAAACAACACATGCTTGACTCTTGAAATTCCAGAAAAGGACATAACAAATTAGGTGGAGAAACTTTCCCTACTCCAACTTCAGAGGGTAATGTCAATGCTATATATTGTAACAAAAGGAAATGCAGATTGTTGTCTTGAGAGAAAATTTAATGCAACCTTTCACACATAGAGAGATGGACTATCAAACTACAGTGGTAATTAGATAGCCTCAACTATATAAAGAGTTGGTAATTACATAGTCAAAGACAACTGATGAGTCTTTCTATCTGGATTCTGTCCATATAATAGTAACCTAGAATTTCTACTAGATTACTTACGATGAAAAGCACTAATTCTAGAATTTTTATTCGATTCCTTATGATGCAAAGCACCATTATTGTCTCTGCATGTTGGTCATTTCATATATATTTTTTTCATTATCAACCGAGTTTCCTTGTTAGATTATAGATATAGACACAAAGCCCTTAACATTACATTGTCTTTGGCATTTAAACCAAAATATTTGGATTAATTCTCTGTATGATGGTTATTCCAAATCTATATTTTCATTATCAACCCATGTTCCTTACTAGATATCTTCACATTGCATTTCCTTTAGCATTTAAATTTTAAACCAAGGTTCAACATTGTCTTTGGCATTAAAACCCAGAGATTTGGGAAAACGAGGCATGAATCTTTCATTTATGATAAAATTAACTTTGGACTACCATGATAGAAACTTAGAAAAACTGAACTGAATTCTTCAAAAAAACTTAGATTAATGAATGTCAAAATAATACAAAATTTAGCTTACATAGATCCAAAGAATGATACACTTTGGAATGCTTTTCCAGGCACTAGAAAAAGAACAAAAATCCTCAATCTTTAAAAGCCAATAGCTAGAGCATGTAACCAACATGGTTGCAACCTTTATAAACGAAATATTCCCACCTTAACTGGGGATATTTGCCTCTTTTGAGCTCTATCCTTCACCTCCTTGCCTCTGCAGCAATTTCATCTTAGTTCTTTTACATTGGCATTTGGTCATGAAGATCATTTGAAATCTTAGTGTCAAACAAAGATTCATCTAAAACACTCAGATGAAGAAAACCTGAACATACAATATCCTTTGTAGACATCGCACCATCCTTATCAAACCCAAATGAGAGCTTAGGGGAAAAATCAAACATTTCCCTTCCAAGCCTATGTGGCTTGTCATACACTAAGACTAAAGTTGAACTACTAGAAAATATCTCAGAATTCTCATGCACATCACATCTTTGAAAATCATCACATGAAGTAGTTGTTTTTGTTTCTCTTCTAGTATCTGAATGAGATGATGATGGTCGAGATGTGTAAGGCATGTTTTTATCTTTCCTTTTCTAAAGGCACAATGCCAACTGGAGGATTCATTATTAAAGTAGATATATTTGCATCTAGGAAGTTCTTTCCCATGAAAAAACTTTGTGTTGAAAACAAATATCCTCCTGTAGAAAAATTAAATGCATCTAGACCATGGTTAATGTCAGAATGAGAAATACAACTCTTTTGGCGAGCATATCCCTTTGAAACCATGATATCTCCCTATATAGCGGGGGTTGTTGGCATCACTGTTTCATATATGTCATCTTTCACTTGTGGGAGACTTGTAATATAACTTTCAAGTTGTTGCGGTAAGCAATGTTGTTGCTGAACTTGAACGTTCTGCACAAAATTTTGCAAGTAGACAAAGGAGAATGGCAATTGAGATGAAGTTGAATCCCAATTATTAGCCTTTGGAATTTTCACAGGCCTCTCATAACCTGTTAGAACTTCTGAAAACCTGACACCTGAATTATATTCCAGACATGTTGTTGAGGTAATTTTTATATTCTCCATGGGATTGAATGACTGCAAGGATCTACCTTGGTCAAAATTCTCATGGGGCTGATAGTCTATCAATATCGATAATTTCTCTGGAATTGGAGTAGAGAAAGTGTTATATTTCCTTAAAAGTGCAAGATCTTCCATGCCTTGTAAAAAAAAAAATCCAGTCAACCTGATGTCAATGACTATCTCCATCTTATGTGAAAGCTTGAATAGGAGTATAAATGAATTTGAAGCATACCAAAGTTGACAACCATTGAGTTGATAACATTTCCATCTTCATAGTCTGAGATTTTGGATTTTTCAATGAAACTCTTTCAAGCATCTATAAAAAACAATGGATGAATTATTGTCTTGGGAAGCCTTAGATACATTGTCAAGAACATTTCAAATACCAACGAAGAATGAACAAACAATGATCAAACATAGACTACCAAATGCTACATAGTATAAAGTAATTAGCTTAATATCCCCCATGGTAAGGCGTTACTAACACATTGCAAAACTTTTAAAAGGGAGAAACCATAGGTTTCCATTTATTATTTTGTAAGGAATTGTTAAAACAAAAAATGCTTGACTCTTGAGATTCCAGAAAACAATGTAACAAGTTAGGTGGATAAACTTTCCCTACTCGAACTTCGGATGGTAATGTCAATGCTATATATTGTAACAAAATGAAATGGGGACTGTTGTCTTCAGAGAAAAGTTAATGCAACCTTTCAAAGAGTTTGGCTATTAAACCATAGTGGTAATTAGATAGCCTCAGCTATATAAAGAGTTGATAATTACATAGTCAAAGACATCCAGTGAGTCTTTCTATCTGGATTCTGTCCATATAACAATAACCTAGAATTTCTACCAGATTACTTATGATGCAAAGCACTTATTCTAGATTTTTTATTGGATTCCTTATGATGCAAAGAACCATTGTCGTATGTTCATGTTGGTCATTTCATATATATTGTTTTCATTATCAACCTAGTTTCCTTATTAGATTATAGATATAGACACAAAGCCCTTAACATTACATTGTCTTTGACATTTAAACCAAAAGATTTGGATTAATTCTCTGTATGATGGTTATTCCAGATATATCTTTCCATTATCAACCTAGATTCCTTATTAGATATCTTCACATTGCATTGCCTTTAGCATTTAAATTTTAAACGAAGATTCAACATTGTCTTTGGCATTAAAACCAAGAGATTTGGGCAAACCAACCACGTATCTTGCATTTATGATAGAATTAACTTTGGACTACCATGATAGAAACTTAGAAAAACTAAAGTGAATCCTTCAACAAAACTTAGATTAATGAATGTATAAATAATACAAAATTGAGCTTACATAGATCTAAAGAATGATACACTTTGGAATGCTTTTCTAGGCACTAGAAAAGGAACCAAAATCCTCATTCTTTAAAAGCCAATAGATGAGCGTGTAACCAACATGGTTGCAACCTTTATAAATAAAATAATCCCACCTTAACTGGGGATATTTTCCTCTTTTGAGCTCTATCCTTCACCTCCCTTCCTCTACATCAATTGTAGCTTAGTTCTTTTACACTAGCATTTGGTCATGAAGATCATTTGAAATGTTAGTGTCAAACAAAGATTCATCTGAAACACTCAGATGAAGAAAAAATGAACAGACAATATCCTGTGTAGACATCGCACCATCCTTCTCAAACCCAAATGAGGACTCAGGGGAACAATCAAACATTTCCCTTCCAAGCCTATGTGACTTTTCATACACCGAGACTAAAGCTGAACTACTAGAAAATATCTCAGAATTCTCATGCACATCACATCTTTGAAAATCATCACATGAAGTAGTTG
This sequence comes from Pinus tabuliformis, assembly GCA_031772625.1. Classification (NCBI taxonomy): domain Eukaryota; kingdom Viridiplantae; phylum Streptophyta; class Pinopsida; order Pinales; family Pinaceae; genus Pinus; species Pinus tabuliformis. The sequence goes on along the minus strand of CM062819.1, from coordinate 1,882,216,922 downwards.
TTTTTGTTTCTCTTCTGGTATCTGAATGAGCTGATGATGGGTGAGATGTGTAAGGCATGTTTTTCTCTTTCCTTTTCTAAAGGCACAACACCAACTGCAAAACACATCAAAAAGTATCTTTTAGTAAAAAGGAATATCTTTGTCTCCTATTTGCAAATATAAGCAAGGGGAAATAAGGTGGTCAGAGACCCATATGGGATTGTGTACCTATGATTTCATATAAACATGGAGATCTTTCAAGTCTTGAATTTTTTTCCTGCACTTCTCTACCTCCTGGTCCAAACACAAAACTTGTGAGCAACATCACCTTTGAGCAAAACAGATAAACAACACATGGGATTATTGTTATTTAAACTAATGAACATCTTTGGCTTTCTGTGTGATTATTTTTCACATTTACTTGGTTTTTTCACTGATTCTTGGTGTTGTATATTATTTTCTAGATGTTAGATTCTTACAATTAACTTTCTCCCCTAAGTATGCCTAATTCCTTGAATGGAAAATCACTAAGTTCCATTTAGCCAACCTACAAAAAAAATTATCCTATTCTCTTACTATTTTGAACATTATGTTTGACTAAGTTGCTGCAACAGGGGGGTTCCTAGTGTGTCAAAGTCGTTCAGGTGCTATTTCCTTTGTATGTGTTACCAACCTCTATAATCATGCTCTTGGATAGTCAAATCTTGGCTGGCAACCCACATGCCCCATCCTCACCATTAGATCGTGACCTCATGTGGGATATTATATGTTATGCATGTAGGAATTGCTCCCCTAAGTGTGTCATATTCCTTGAATGGAAAATCACAAATTTCCATGTAGCCAACCTAGAAAAAAAATTGTCCTATTCTCATACTGTTATGAACTGCATGTTTGGCTAAGCTACTGCAACAAGGGGTTCCTATTGTGTCAAAGTATTTCAAGTACTATTTCCTTTGTATGTGGTCCCAACCTCTATAATCATGCTCTTGGATAGTCAAGGCTTGGATGACAGCCTCACATGCCCCATCCTCACCATTAGATCATTACCTCATGTGGGATATTATATGTTATGCACGTAGGAATGATTTTGGCTTGTAGGTTTCATATCTTTCTACATCGCATGGATTCCAATCAGCGACTAAGTGTAGGGTTATTAGAGCGTGCTTTTTCATATACTTGGGTGTATTCCTGAAGTGGTGAGAGGATAAGTGTTGTAATGGCTTTTAATTAGAAAATTATGTGCATAATTATCAGTGAGCAACAAAAAAATTTAGTGATCAAGCATTGTAGCAGCTTATTATCATCCTATATAGCAGGTGTACCATCTAAAAAACAAGTATATTGGAGTTGCAGAACTAATAATAAGAATTATTTTCACTAGACTGCGGTCAAAATAGTGAGATGACATGAGTCTTTATAACTCTTTGAGTCTCATGGTTCAATAATTGTGTCTTGTTACAATGCTCTTGGTGCCCATAATTGTTATTCATCCTTTTCCAACCATTTTCATTTCTGCCCTCACTACATGCACTATCAGTTATGCAGCCAATGTCATATTCATCACTATGATGCAAATAATCTTTTGATTAATATAGAGATAATTTTTTATTATGCCATGTCTTTATAGTTGTCTCAGTGTCATTGTTGAATAAGTGTGCTCTTTTATAGTGTTGTGGGTGCCCGTAATGCCTTTTTTCATTATACATTCATTTAAGGTGCATTTTTGTTTCCTTTTCATCATTCATAGTTGTAGTTCACTAATGAAATTGAATCTCCCTCGTATTATTTGACTGAGTTTTCCTATGCCCTTGGTTCCTTGCATTCATCTGGATGAAAAATATTTCATGTGCTGATCACTTTGTGTTTTTAAACATTTTTCTTAAGTTGTTGACAAAATTCCATCACTAAGGACATCCCTTGTGACTATAAAGGCACCATTTCAAAGGGAATAGTAATTAGCAAGTTATCTTAGGCTAGTTGCTTATAGTTATTTTATAGAGATAACAAGTCTTAAATATTTTCCTCTTGTTTTGTCTTTGAAAATAGTTCATTGAAGAATAAATCAAATCTACCTAGTCATTTCTATCTAGAAACCTTTATTAGGTGACACTATGGAAATTGTTTGAGGCAAATTTAATCATCAGATTAGCCATCCAAGACCTTACATTGATGATAAATTTTGGGAAAGAAAAACAACTGATTTTTCATAATAGTGGATTGTGACTATTATGTCATAATGAATTTGCATATGACTAAGGTGTTTTTTCTATTCATCATAACCCATTGACAATATGCTCTTGGCTCACTAAATATGTAAGCATGTCTTCAATTGTGGTAGGCATTGTATGAACATGATGTAAAAACATAAAAATATCCTCGAGAAATTTGGAGATTGGCATTGACAGGTATAACATCAACAAGATCACATTTCAAAATGGCTTTTTCATTATTATGTTAGATACACAAAGTAGCTATTCTCGACCTTTCACTTGGTTTTTTATTTATCTATCATATCTTGTGACAGTTAATGGCCTTGACTCCAACGAATTCTTAACATTGTATGAATTTGTTCCTAAAACTAAAATTAATATTAATTGAATGCCCATTTAAGTTTAGATAATAAAGTAAAATTCAACCTTACCCTTCAATGGAATATATAAAATAGTGTTTTTTCATGTTTGGAAAAGTTAAAGTAGTTATCTAAGTCAGTATCTAACAATCAAAAAATAATTCTCAAGAATTAAGGTATTATTTTATCAATGGCTATTTCTTGGCATATAAATATCTATTTTCCTCTCTTCTACATAAAAGAACTATTGGAAGATCTAATAATACCTTAAATTATTAAAAATAGCCAAAGTCTAATATTACATGTTCGTCCTTGCCTAGGTCTATCATACTTTGTAGGATGGTTGTCATTCATAATGTTGTTGCTTTGGGGTTTTATTTTTGTCATTTTGGATGAATATAAACAATAAAATTTGAATAGAACTATTATGTCTGACTTAAAATTGTTATTTAAGAGGTGTGTGAATTGCATGAACCAATATGTTAAATTTTGTATTGAAGCCATAAATTCCATATTTGCTTCATAATGTCTAGCATTGACTGCAAGACTAGAATATATAGGTATTGATGAAGCACCATTTGGAGAAGTTGTGGTCTTTGTAAAACTTTTGAAGTTGGGGATATCTAGTGGTGTTGGCTATGAAGGTCCAATGGAGGCCTCGAATCCTACTGGAAAAATGTTATTAACACTTTCATGCAAAATTATTTGCAAATCTAGCAAGCCTCATCCAAGTATCCATGTTGGTTGCAACTAAAGTAGTCTTGCTTTCTAGGATAAAGAAAGCAAGATATTGGTTTATATTGAGTGTGGCATGTAAGAATTTGAAAGTCTAGCTTTTAAGAAAATCATGGGTTGGTTCACGGAAGGTATTTTTTCTATAGGAAATTTAATGTTTATTGTACTTGCTTGCAGGAACTCTTTTGCGATGGTGGTCGAGATACAATTTAGACACAAGGTTCAACGAACTAATCCTTTTGGCTCAACATGTGTTGATGTGTATCAAAATATAACTTTTGAGGTGAGGTTATAATATTAGATATCTACAATTTTACAACCTTTACATTTATTTTCTTAATGTCATGAAAATGTGGCCATGAATTGTGGGTCTATTCTTAATTTCTTATAACATATCGATCATGATAATTTATATTAGGTTTGAAACACATTCTTGATTCCAAAAAAATATAGGATTTGTGTTTTTTCAACTATTGTGAAGTTAAGAATGGACTAATCTTATCTAAATGTTTGCAAGTCATGAAAAATGATCACATAGCCACTATAACCCTCTTCCAGTCATGATTTTAATAGAGGTAGTGCCTTAAACTTTCACCTCATCTAATTTAATTTATTTCTCATGCCATATAGGGAGTTTAATGCATTCATTGATTGTGAAGTTTGGAGTTTAATGTATTTTTTATTTTGTTGTATAAATCCTTTATAGTCTACTTTAGTTTATATTCTAGTGTTCATCATCTTTCATGTCTTACAAAGAGAGTGGTGGTCAAGTCTCCAGAGATGGTGAATTCACCTACAATGTCTCGGCAACACATTGATAATGTTTTGAAGTCATGAAACAATATTTCATGTGTAAATTGTAGTCCAACTAATATTAAGTTGGAAACTTGTATTGTAATACTTGACATTTCATATAATATAATTTATGTGGTTGAAATTATTTATAGTTGGAGCTGATATTGTTTAGTATTATAATTAACATATATAACTTTGCGTTTTCATATTAGATGAACATGCACATTGTATGACATTTTTTTTAATTTTGTCGCAAAATCATACTAATTAAGTTATGTTGATTAATAATGAACACATAAAATCAACCTAAAACTACTAAATTAGTAGTTTATATTGATTAATGATGAACACAAATAAATGAATATACGACTAAATTAGTCATTTATAATGATTATTAATGAAAGTAAATGAAATGAATATAAACTACTAAATTAGTCGTTTATATAATGAATATGAAACTATCAAACAAAAATAAATGAATACTGCAAATGTTAAATTTGTAATTACAAATGACGACCAAATTTTTCCTATATATGACTATTAGTAGCCAATTTACAATATCTCATAACATGACCAAAATTTAGTCATATTTCTTTGGTCATTAATTCGCTTCAAACAATGACTAAAATCTACATATATGTGACTATTAGTAGCTAATTTACAATATCTTATAACAAGAGCAATAGTTTCGGTCATATTTCTTTGGTTATTGCTTGATTTTCATGGGTGATCATATAGTAATATATTGTGTTGTATATTTGTTCATAAATAGTAGCAATTGAATGACTAAATCAATGAAGAAACCAATGACAAAATTTATGATTAAATATACTACTAGACAATAAAATTGAGACAACCAATTAATGATTACATTCAAAAAGACTAAAAGTTGGTCATGTTATAAGATACTGTAAATTAGCTACTACTGGTCACCAACTGAAAAATGGTCATTTATATGCAAATTTTAGTGATTTTATTAGTAACTAATTAACCATTTTCTACTTGTGTTTTGATCCTATAAAGAAGTCTAGCACCTTGACTCTAGTAAATGATACTCTTGATACTTGTCATGATGGATTTTATATAGAAGGATAGCTCATTGACTTTTATACACGAGTCTGTTCATAATGCTTATGGTAAGCATGATGAAAGCATATGGAAAGAGAGATTGACACTCTCAATGTTTTGATAAATCTTTATTGGATGACCTTACCTGATCATATTGATCATGATAAGCATGATATTAGAGGTATAACTATGAGATTGATATTCTAGATCTCTTAATACTTGTGGTCATGTCGTCATGGCATATAGTTAAACTAAATGTCCTAACTTGATGAAGTGACTTGATAGAAAACAACTAGAAAATGAGCAATTAGTGACTAGGTGACTAAAAAAGTTAGTCACCACAGCGTTTCCAAGTGAAATACTACCAAAAATGAGCAATCTTAAGTGACCAAACTAAAAAAAACTAACATAAATCACTAATTTAGTCACGGATTAAAATATGTGACTAGCTAGTAAGTAATACAACTAAAAATGACTAACATGAATGACTAGTTTAGTATAAGAACAAAATACAACTACCTAACAAGTACTATAATAGTATGAATCAGTTTTTTATGTTAGTCATCTTAATTGTGTCTAGCAATCTAAACTTACAAGTGATAGGGGATTTAAAGGTTGTTAAAGATTGGTTGAAAGGTTATCCTTCCTTAAACACTTCTTCATCCTCACATGATGTATAGGTGAGCCAACTTTGCATTATTTATCTCTAATAATTTGTAATTTTAAAAATATATTTTTTAATAAAAAAAATATTATGTATTTTTTAAAAATATATTCACTAAATCTAATTGGATCTAGTTCCAACTTGAAATTTATTTGAAGGGAAATTTTAATTTTTAAGACTATAATATCAAATAAAAACTACTTTAATTTCATATTAATCGACCTAGATCCATCTTAACCCCAGATCTATCAAGCGTCGAGAGGGGTTCAATCTCTCGAGGTGAAATTTTTTTTTCTAGTGCAAAACTTGAGGAAATTTTTGCACCTTGAAAGATTGTATCTCTCTCAGCACTTGATAGTTATAGGGTTAATATGGATCTAGGTTGGTTATATAATACTATATAATATCTATATTTGTATTTGTGTCTCTTTGTTATTCCCTCTCTCTATCTCACCCCCCAAACATACACACACTCTCTCTCCCTCTCTTCCCCTTCTTTGTCTAACTCTCTCTTCCCCTTCTCTCCCTCTCTATCTATATCCTTCTCTCTATTCTCTACTTCTCTCCTCTCTCCCTCACTCTCTCTCCATGACTCCCTTTTCACCCCCTCTCTCTCTCCACCTTTCTCCCTCTATGTTTTTCTTGTTCCCTCCCTCTCCTACCCCCTCCAATTCCATCTCTCTCTCCTCATCTCTATCTTCCTTCCTCTCTATCCCTTATCTCCCACCTCCCTCTATCTCTCCCCCCAAATCATCCTCCATCTCTCTCTCTCTTCCTTCCAACTTTATTGCGATCTCCCTCCCTCCCTATCCTTCTCCATCTCTATGTCTCCATCTCTCCCCCTTCCCCTTCTCTCCATATCTCTATCCTCTCCTCTTCTTTATCTTCCCTCCTCTCCTCTCTCCCTCACTATCTCTCCATCTCTACCTTCTCACTCCTCTCTCTCTCTCTCCACCTCTATCTCTCTATGTATTTTTTCTTTCCTCCTTCTCTCCCCCACCCCAACTTCATTTCTCTCTCTCTCTCCTCTCTCTTATTTACTCTCACTCCCTCTCTCCGACCTCCCTCTCTCACCCCCCCGACCATCACTCTCTCTTTCTCTCTCTCTCTCTATCCTCCAATTTTTCACCATCTCCCTCCCTCCCTCTGCCCCCTCCCCAACTCTCTCTTAAATTTGATCACATTTTATTGTGTTTAAGAAATTATCTAAATTAAAAAAAATTAATTGGTTGTAAAATATTTAATATATTTTGGACCAATCATGTCAAAGAAAATAAAATAATGAAAAGCTTTAAAAAGTCATGCACTATATTTAATCTATTATAATTAGTCAATTTGCTTGCTCTCATCCCTTGGATCCTTAGCTAAGATGGATCTATGTTGGTTCTTTATATATATATATATATATATATATATATATAAAGAACCAACATAGATCCATCTTAGCTTAATTTTATTTAAACCTTAATTTAATTTCTATGAGAATATTTTTAGTAGTCGTGAGGATAGAGTGTTTAGATATATCTCAAATTGTAACATCTCCCTTTTAGATTCAATTAAAAAAATGTTGTAAAATTAAATTAAAATAAAATATTTTTACTATGAAATAAGTTATGATTTTTTGGCACGTGGTATTGATAAGCCATGGTATTGACCCATGGTATTGTAACAAAACCTATTTACAAGTTATGGTTAACAATATTTTCATATTGTTATAAAATATTTTGATTGTAAAGTAATTTATGTTTTTTGGGCATGTGGTATTGATAAGCCATGGTATTGTAACAAATGCTATTTTTTACAAGTTAATAATATCTACCGTAATGTGGGGGTGAATATCTAGGGTTAAGAATCTTGTCATATTGTTATAAAATATTTTAGTTGTGAAATAAGTTATGGTTTTGGACTTATAGTATTGATAAGTCATGGTATTGGCCCATGGTATTGTAACAAAGACTATTCACAAGTTAATAACAAAATCAAAATATAACAAATTGAATTTTATTATTTTTATTAGTTTAACTTTTTATTATTAATTGAGTTCATATTTAAATGTTTACATGCATCCCAATATCATTTTTAACTTCTTCTTCTTCGTTTTAACTTAGTGTACACAAAATAACAAATTCTTATCAAAAATAAATCATTTAACCCAATTTCAATTTATATATTTTATTTTATACTATAAATATTTCTTTTATTTTTTCCATTATAAATATTTACATTCTTTTTCATTTCCAATTTAGCATTGGGTTCAAATAAAATATTCACAGATTACAAGATCACATTGTAGCACTGCATTTTTCTCTGCCTTGTCTATATCTGTGTGGAAATGCCAGAAGAAGGAAGACCATCAACGTGATCTATGGATTTCATGGGATTCGAACCCCAGATGGAGTTTGCATGGGAAACACCTGAGGGGAGAGAAACACCTCAGGAGAGCATCAATGATTAGATGGAGGATGGGCAAGGTCATTCGCCATGGATGTTTTGGTAATTACTACATGGGTATGAATTTGGACTCTGGAGAGTTCTTCCTTTTTACTAATAATGATTTTTGTTCTTATGGGTAAACAATTTCTAGGGTTTATATGATCAAAGCATAAATTTTATCTAGAGTTGAGGGTTTAATGACTATGATAATGAAAATCTTGATTGCGACCTACAATTCATGGAAAGGCAATGCACAAGTAAGAATTTTGCATGCCCTTATTGAGATTTTGGTAATTTTTACACGGGTATGATTTTGGACCATGGAGAGTTCTTCCTTTTTACTAAAGATTATTTTTGTTCTTATGGGCAAACAATTTCGAGGGTTTATATGATCAAAGCATAAATTTTATCTAGAGTTGAAGGTTTAATGATTATGATAATGCAAATCTTCCGACCAACAATTCATCAAAATACAATGCACAAGTAAGCATTTTACATGTCCTTATTGTACAAAGGGTTTAATGATTATGTTAATGCAGATATTGATTGCAGCGAACAATTCATCAAAGGAAAATGGACAAGTATGGATTTTTCATCTCCTTATTGTACAGATCTGTTCGCTCCTCTGTAACTTTTCTAGGGTCAGAATGCATAAAATTTTATTTTTTCTTTTCACCTTTTTTTAGTATTTGATTGTTTGTGTAATGGACTCTACCATGCCCAAATTCAAAAGGCTCAAGTGATGCAAGAAATTTTTTTGGTAGGATGCAAATGCTAGACCTTCCTCAAACTTTGTTACATGAAGTTAAAATTTCTTATAATCATGAACATAAAATATTTTAGGTTTCATCCTTAAATTATGATCTCAATGCCTATGGTTTTAAATCATGTTACTATATTTTAAGTAGAATATATTTAGATCCGTTAAACCTTACAACTCTCCAAAGCTTAGGTTAATTTCAGCTAAAAAGAATGAACCTGAATGGATTTTTCAATTTAGATTGAATGCTTACAGAGAATGATTAAAAATGGAAGAACCCAAATGGTATGATAACTTTTACCCACCCATGAATTTCCTTCTGAACCTAAACATAGAGAGTAGAAGAAGAAGATGAGCCTCGATGAGGTGGACCCTGACCTGCTTGATACTTTTCAAAAGTTGGGCATGCCCTTGACTAGAAGAATAGATTGACTAGCGTTGTTGTAGATCTTGTTTTTTACAGTGTTTTCATTACTACCATGCATAGGTAGACTCTATAGGCAGTTGATGTTACCTTTTGTTCGTTATAAGAGGTAATTCGAGAGTACCTTTACATAGTTAGGAAGTAGCTTAGCAGGGTTGTTCCTCTTGTTGATCACTATTATGATGCATTGCATTTTTTTTAGTGACAGTTCCTTCTATTAAATCCCTAAGCACACTTTGTCACCCATGGAAATATCCACTTATTTTAAGATGAATGAGATGGAGACCAGGCAGTTTAAGAGGACTCTTATTGTTATAGATGAGAAGATTTCTGTGAGGTGAGAGAAGTTCTGTGACATATATTGAAGGTTGTAATGCACCATTTTATGACACCAATCATCTCCATGCCACAGTAGTGGATATCTATTTCACCAAGGATGTTGCAACTCCTGGGCTACTATCTTTACCTATCAACTCGGGGTTCATACAAACTTGTAGGTGATAGTGTTGTATGCACAAGTAAAAGTGAAGGTCCTGCCTGTTGTCACTATTCATCTAGCGAGATACCCCAGGGGTTCCAAGACATAATTCTATAGAGTCAGAAGAAGCTTGATTCTTTGATGGAAGAAGAGAAAATCTACTCTAAGATAGCTACCCTACTGCAATAATGAAGAAAATAACATGTAATGCTAAATCACACCAAATCTTAATTAACCAATTAAACAGCTATACTAAGCAGAATTGCTAATTAAAAACCAAACAAATGCTATTGTCTAAGCTATGGAAGTGAAAAACATCAAAGCATACTAGTGTGTAAGCAAAACGCTAAACTAAATCTATTTTCACTTTTTTTGGTTTTTCTAGGCAAAATCAAGTATGCAAATTAATTGTTCTTGTGGATGTGACAGGTGAATGGAAGGTGATGGAGGATGGCTAGAAGGTTTATGGAGAGGTTGGATGGTGTGGAAGGGTCCTAGGAGGCTTTGTGTGACTTCCTAAAGGTTTCCCATCAATTCAGCCTCAAAACAAGTAGTTTCAGGAAAACCTATAGGATGTACTAGAAACCTACAGTGCGATCCTGTAGGAATTACAGGAAACCTAAAGGATACAACCGAGAGCTATTTGTGAGGTGTTGAAGGTGTTTGGAAGCTTGGGAAAGATGTATGATGAGTCGAATGGGATGTTAGAAGGTCTAGGAGCACTCAGGAGTCAATATCCAAGATAAGAGATGGCTAGATTTGCTCAATGTAACTAGGAGAATTTCAATGAAAAATGATAAAAAAAACTAGTGAGGGTGATGGTGGAACAAGAGATGGCTAAGGTGGATTAAGTGGAAGGTCGTTGTTGGTGATGAAGTCTTGGTCTCCTCCTGAAGTACCTACTTTGATTAAAACATTGGTGTCTTCCAAGAACTATGCAACAAGATACATTTTCATAAACCAGAAAAGCATGAATCAATTGCATGTATTATGCATGAAGAAATTTGCTAAAGGGAATGAAAGCATGAGTGAGATCTTATTGCAGAAACAAGATGGAAAAATATGAAAATGAAATCTGCATTGCAACATGAACCAAATACTGAATCAAAGACAACAAACTCCAAAGCTCATGCAAGAACTAGAAATCTATGTTTTGGGGGCTGCTGAAGGGTCCCTTCCTCAATTCATGATCCCAGAGGGAGGAAGTGAGGTCAAGACACCTAATGACAAAATTATGGTGATCCTTTTTCTCCTTGCTTACCTGCTACTTGAAAGAAGGCACAAATGGAAGCAAACTATCACACAACCAATCTAATCTGCACTGTTGTAATGGAAATGCATCTATTAAGAAAATGAACAATTAAACTATGAATCTATACTAGCATACATGTACAATAAAGAGGAGACTTGGCTGTGAGGGTTGGGCCCTAACCCAAGAGCTTCATCCCTCTGAGTTAACTCAGTGCTGGCTCAAAACAAAACTCATTCTTATTATCAAAACAATGGATTACATCAAAAATTCTTACAAATATTGCAGCTCGGAAATAGAGTGGAGTTTTACAATCCAAAAATTTGAATCGTACTAAGGTCCTAGGCCTCTCTACTTATACATCTGAAGTCTCCAACGTCTTCCTTAAAATTAGGGAGGCTCAGCTCCCAAACTCAAGGTAAACTGGTGCTTTGTTTTTCACTTGCTCGGTTGCCTTTGTTGGCTGCTAAAAGGTGTCTTTAAAACTCCTAATTTCCTCACATTAATTATCAATCTGGGTAAGTATTTTTATTCCAAGAGTGTACACAATATGTGCAAGCTATAAATCCAGATATTAATGCTTTAAACTAAGCTATGAAATTCAATACAAGAGTAAATGGATGCAATCATAAATCTCAAGCATGTAACTCTAAAGGAAATAACTTATCTAAGCATCATGACTCTATCTCAATAATATGAAAATTCAATCTTAATCAACCAAATTCAAATGAGAATCAACTGAGAGCACCGTAGTATTAACTGAGTTCTTTTAGTTTTACTTTAAACTATTGGGTAAAAGGAAAGCATTTAATCAATCACGCTCTATTCTGCAATTAACCGGAAATGATTATTTAACCGATAACTAATTCAATCCATGACATGGATTAAATAAAACCAAATATGACTGCGCATTAAAGAAATGAATACCAGAAATCTGATTCAACAAAAATACGTCAACTGAAAAGCTATAAAGCAAAATAACTTGCAAGAAACATAAAATGCATACAACAGGGAACAATAGTAAGTTTCCACCAGAGACCGGACCCTAGCCACCAACAAACACTGCTTAATGATTTTAGAAGATATGAACGAACAACAACGCAAGTTGTATATTAATCATCAAAGTTAGTTATCATTACAACATGATCTTGTTTCTCAGAATAACCCTTCTGTAAATTAAAATTACAATCCAAGTAAAAGACGAGAGATCCCTCTTCAGTCTTCTCTTTTATAGTCAAAGGGAAAAGATAAATGTGATCCCTCACGATTAGGAGATCTTAAGGGATTCACAACTAAATGCTATCTTCAGACAATTCTTCTATCTCGCACTGACCTTCTTGACTTGTTCCTTGGTTCGAATGCACCTGACGCATCTCATTTTCCTCGATTAGCTTTTGTTGTTCCGACTTGGGAACAACAACTGTTCCTTCTACTATTTTTCTACATAAAAAGTAACGAGAGTTAGTTTGGTCAGTCAAATCGTATCAAGAGTTGTTTTATTCATTCCTTATCAAAATCCTATCAATTTGTTGTTATATCATGGCACAAGTTGGATAAGAAAGGAGGAAAAGTGTTGTGGGGAAAAATGCCTATGCAGGACGATCCTATCCACTTAAGGTGTGACAGTGCCTTAGCAACAAACAGAAACAGCTATTCTAGTATTCTTCCTTTATGAATTAAGAATGAAGAGAGATGGATGGACTAACCGGTGTCTTCCATTTGTCCCCTGATCCGGTTTCTCTTCTCTTTGAGAGTTCCCAGCTGTTGAGTCTTGAAAATGTCATTCATTTCCATTACACTTTCACTATTATGTCCATTATATCACCTCCATTTCACCTCCATTTTACTACTATGTCACCACATTCATCCCACTTTCATTATCATTGGGTCACCTTTATGTTTTTCCAATCTTTATTATTTCTAAGCCTTTTAAGTGAATTTGTGGTTAAACATTAGAAAATAATGTGCATATGCTTATACCTAACAAATGGGTTGAGATTGTTGACATGTGCAGGTTGAAAGGAGGCTTCTAGAAGACCCTTATGTGACACCCCAAGGCCAAATTCGAATTTGGTTGGAAAGAATCATGGGATCATGAGGATATGTGTCACATCTCCTAATTGTATTGTAACTCTAAAAAGACATGTGTCTTATCAGTTCCTATTTTGATTAGGACTCTAGAGGTAGAGGGAAAGATTCATGGACTCTCATTAATGAGATGGCTCTCATCTTTTTGTATAAATAGGAGATCTCTCTCCTTCATTTGTTAGTCTCTTTAGTCCTTTTTAGTCTTTTCTTAGTCCTTTTAGCTTGTTAGTCCCATGGCTTTTGAAAGCTTTTGTACTTTGTACTTTTGAAGAAATTGAATAAAGCTTTGATGTTCTCAACATGGAAGGCGATGTGAAGTAGATGTCATGGAGCATATTAAGATGTAAGTAGAGTAGATTTCATTTTGTAAATATTGCTTTGTAGAATGTAAGGTAGATTAGATTTTCATTCATGCAATTTTAATTTATGCAAGTGTGTTTAATTTTGCTTTGATTTCATAGGTGGTAGGGGGCCCCTGCCTTGTATAGTTGTCACTTTAATTTCTTGTATTTCTTTTTCTGATTTTCATGTATATTAATGTACAGTTTGAATTATTGCATTTTATTTATTTTTTAACATGTATATTATTGTACATAAATTGCTTTCAAGTTGATTGTAGATTAGTGATGCACATAGCCTTTTAATGAACTAATGACGTGATAGAATCATCTTGTCCTTTTGCTGAAGCAGCAAGGATACTGGGTCTCATAGTCATTCTCTCATTATTTGATTATTGCATTTTATTTTGATTGAACTAGTTGTATATTTACACTTTTTACTAACTCCATCAATAACATGTTTTAAGTTCTTTTGAAGTGCTAAGTTTTGGAAGTTACCATTAAAGACATAGGCCTTGTCTTGAAATCTTTATCCATACTTGTCCTTTAAAAGTATTCTTAAGACCTTAGAAAACCAACAAGAACAAAACCCAAAAAAATAAATAAACTATAAAACAACGAAGTAAGAGAAAGGTTAACTAAGCACATATAGTGCACCACACTTCATCAGTTTACGATACCCAGATTGATAATTTATGTAGAGAAATTTAAGACATTAAATTGACTAGACATTTTGGCGCCGTTGCCGGGGAAGTGTAATTAGGAGACCTTATTTCTTACATCTGAAAAAAATTAACAATTCTTGAGTATGCTCTCCTCCTGCACTTTGCGTGATCTAGAGGATCAGAAAAATGATTGTTAAGTAAAAAAAAAGGGTTAATAATTCTTGAGTATGCTCTCCTCTTGCACTTTGTGTGATCTAGAGGATCAGAAAAAGAATTGTTAAGTAAAAAAAAAAGAAAAAAAAAAGGAGACAAAATAAACTTCAACATTTCAATTGATTCAATAAAAAAAAAAAAAAATGATGATGAAAAAATGAAACTCAAGTGCTTTGATAGGTTCAAATTGTCCAAAATTGTCTGGTTATGCTTTGTAGTGGTCTTCAAAACACTGTATCCTGTTTTAATAAGGTTTTGCAACTTAGCTGCGGAAACTGCCTGATTCCGCAGCTAGCTGACAATTCCGCAGCTGTTTCAAGGTTTAGCAGGTTACAGGCATCTAATGAAAAAACCGACCACATGGGCATCTCCAGAATTGTCCTGACATGGATCCTATCCTAGTCACCCAGCTCAGATCGATGAAAAACCAGCCTAAGACCTCAGTCAAAGTCATGTTTTTAGCATGTTTTTCTTGAAGTATTTGCTGCCTGAAATTGAAAATCATTAATCCTTTTTATAAAATTTTACAATTTCAGAGAAGAAAAAAAAAGAGAAAAGCAATCTATGGCTATCTCCATTCCTAGTTTTCGCTGTGGCTTCAATAGAAAATCTGCCTCCTTGATCAAGCTTTGGCCTGACATAAACATGCAACATAAAAAAAATAAAAATTCACTGTATATATGAGAAAAAAAGAGGACCGAATTGTGCATTTTTGTAGGTTGGTTCCTGTAGGAGGCATTCATCATTTAGTGGCATATTTTTGAGTTGATTTCACCCTTGGATAGCTACATTATCAGTCAGAAATAGAGAATTTCTTACATCCCTGCGCTTGTCCTTCAGTCATGGCCAGTTTTCTAGCTCGGAGTAGCTTTTCCTGAAACCACAACCATCTGAACCTCTGCATTGACATTGTGTCTCCGCTTCCTTCAATTATCGGTTGCAGTTGTGTTGGCTGCAGAGCAGATTTACGTGAAATCCACCTAGCCACCCAATTCAAATGATTTTTAATCTTCTGAGTGTTTTCTGTTGCGAGCAATTCAATTTGATATACCCGATCACTATGTTGAATACTGCAACCAATTTGGTGGAGTCAGAGGCTTATGAAGACCAATCAGATTCACTTTTAAGAAAATATGCAATGGAACAGTCAATTTTGTGGTTCACACCTGTGATTGCTGGCATCGCTTTGTGTAAGATTCTTTACGATATACTTCAAAGGCTACTGCTGCTAATCAGGATCCTAGCCTTCCTTCTGTGACTCCATACAGGCCGAATGCAAATTCATAAAAGGCGGAACAGAGAATGTTAACTCAGGAAAAACGTAAATAGCCAGAAAAAACGTCAAACTTCACACCTTCGATTCTCCCAAACAGAGACGAATTTAGAAAAACTAAAACATGGGTTTTTTTTCCAGGTGGGTTAATTAGATAACCCAGAAACCGTTTGAGGAAATTCGTGGCGGTCTGGGAGAAATTCTCGGTTCTTTGGAGCCTCTTTTCTGCCGCCGCGTGAAAAAATTGAGTTATTAACTGACAGTTTGATTAACTCCGCGTGCCTGAGGAGGAGAAATCCAAATAGGAATCGATGAGCTGTTATTCAAGCTTGATTGTGTTTCAGTTTCAGCCATCAATAAAGACGTGACGTGTCTTAAACTCATACGGCTCTGTTTGATTTGGTTGGAAACCGCTCTTCACTCCATAAAACTCCGCCAAGCAAGAGGTGTTTAAAACCTATACGGCTCTTCTCCACCACGATCTCCGCAGCCAAAAACTGAAACATGTATTTCATTCCCTTATCACTCCATTTTCGCACGCATTTGAACTCACTCCCGTGCTTGTCTTCCACTCTTTCACCTTCACACCATTTCAGCTCTCGTTTTTGCTTTAAACCCCGCAGCTCTGTTTTAAACTCCACGGTTCCATTTTCTACTTGTAATGCCATTTCCTCACAGATTGGATATGGAGGAAAAGAAACTGTAGGGGATCATGAGCAGCAAATTGATGAGCTTAACAAGGGTGAATCTGACGCTTATCCAGTGAGTTAGCTTGATGTACTGAAATTTTTATGTTTTCGGTTCTGTTGATGTGTTTATTTACATTTCAAAAAAAAAAAAAAACGAGTCCAGATCTGGCCGAAATGAACAAATAATCCTGCTACTAATAATGTCAGAACCATAGAAAAAATGGTAGATTTATGACAGTTCTTTTCTATGCCAGATTTATGACAGTCATAGATGTAAGCAGTGTTGGTATTACCTCGCATAACACTGTGGCTATTCCATTGATAGCCGTAGTCTATCCATCTTTCCTGTGAGCATCCTCCTTGAGCATCCATACACAGTCAAAGATTCAGCCGAAGTTGAGATGGGGAAACTGCTTAGTTTGTTCTTCCCTTGAACGTCCACACAGCCACTCCATTTCACAGCACTTTCTAGACTCTGCACTTTCCGCAGCCAATACAGCGTTTCTGCAGCCAATCCCAGATTCCGCAGCTGTTTTGTTAAACTCTAGGTTGCAGGTGTCATCAGGCAAAACAAGTCACATGGGTAGCTAGGGAAATGTCAGTACATGGATGGTGTCCTATTCATTCGGTCAAATTTGATGAAAAGACCCCGGTCAAAGGGAAGTCAAATTGTGTATTATCACAAAGTCGCCACACTGAGTCGCCACACTAAGTCGCTGCATGTCAAGAAAAAAATAATAATTTTGAATCAATGAAATGAACAAGTTATTTTCTCACTTTTCTGAAGGTATTGATTAATTTTGAACTGATAATGAAAGATGAATGGCTAACTTTTTATTCAAGATATTTAGCTACAGAGTTGTTCCCCAATTCCGCAGCCAGAAAAACCTCATTGTTCAAATCAGCCTATCTTTCTCATACAAAATCAGATTTTGATGATTTAAGTACCATTGGAAAGATCTCAACAAGATCTATACAGTGAGAAATATATCATTAGAGTTTGAAATGGCAAATAATGAAATAAATTGCTGAAAAGAAGCAACATCAACTTGAGGCACTAATTCCAAAGCAGGTATAAATTCTTTTGATTTTTCCTTTGAGAACTTGTTTCATTAATAAAAATTCTTAGTTTTGTGTGTAAATATCATAACTAGAGAGATTGATCACCTCTCTCCTTTGATAATCTTACATCCCATTGCAGAAGAAGTATTAGTTTTTTGCAGGTTTCAGGAGGAAGGACAAATGACTACAAGAGAATGGTGTCTCTCAAAGAGACCAATTTGTTTCATAAGAGGATGATCAGCAACAAAGAGGAAATATGCTGATGTAAAATCAGATCCAAACACTTGAAAAACTTTCAGATACTATTGTCTCCATCACATCCATCCATCACATCCATACTTCATAATAAACCATTCACCTTATTCCACTCCATACTTTCCACTTACATTCACATACACTTTCCATCTCTTTTTGTCCATTCATAACCCACAAATAAAAGCAAGAGGCTCATTCACATGCTTATTGCCATTGCCATTTCTGTTCTCCATTTCCATCTTCCATTTTCACTTTCCATTACTTGTCATTTTCATTCCGCAAAATAAGCCATGCTTCAATGCAAATTATTGAGTCCATAGTCCTTTGAGTCTAAGTTCTTTGTAAAAACACCTTGAGACTTGCATGCCTTAATAGCAAGTCCTCATGCTGACAAACAATGGGAATACATTAATGTCCCTTGTTCGTCAGATCTTCTAGGTGACTCGACATCAGCAAATTCATTCGTACCTAGCAAGATGTGTTTGGGCATCTTGACTCTCATTGTCATCAATGGTGAGAGTTCTCGTGTTGACTAGTGGCATCCATTAATGGCCACTAAGCCAACAATTTCCTACTATGTTCGACATCAGAACATCTTTTCACATAGTAGGAATTGTGCCAATGAGTTTTGAAGACATGAAGACTATTATTTTCAGCATTTTGAAGCAGATTCAGCAAGTTTTAGTAGAAGCAATAAAAAGCCATCTTATCTCTCTATCCATGACTCCTCTTGTTCAGCCACTTGAAGAAGAATATGATCAGAAATTTTCAGCCACCACACATACAACTCATCCATTCCAAAGGGTAAGTGAAGGTACGGCATTTTCTAACTTTTAACCATAGAATTCCATAAAAAGCTAGAATGATAATTGTTGGAAAAACATTTCTCTTCCTCATTTCATAAAATTGCCAATACCATCAGTTGGGGGGGGAATACATTCATATTCATATCTTGCCATGTCCAAATCATATTCAAGAGCTCACATACTTCCAACATATATTAATTATTACATTGATATTATGAGCATACAATGGCTTTTGAAAAAGTGCTTAAAGGATAAATTGGATACAAACAAAATCATGGTTGTCACACAAGAACCAACCATCATGCAATCCAATAAAGATATACTTTGCAACAATAATCAAAATATCATTATGCAAAGTTCAAAGATCAAAATAGAAGGCAACAAAAAAATGGTTGTAACACAAGAACCAACCATGTTGCAATTCAAGTGAAACACTTTGCAGAAATATGAAGTTATCAAATGATATCATGCAAAGTTAAGCCAAAGCTCAAGGATCAAAAGAGTCAATGTAATATATGTTGCATGAGGACATGCAATAGCTTCAGTTGGGGGGTATGTTGAGTCTTGAAAATGTCATTCATTTCCATTACACTTTCACTATTATGTCCATTATATCACCTCCATTTCACCTCCATTTTACTACTATGTCACCACATTCATCCCACTTTCATTATCATTGGGCCACCTTTATGTTTTTCCAATCTTTATTATTTCTAAGCCTTTTAAGTGAATTTGTGGTTAAACATTAGAAAATAATGTGCATATGCTTATACCTAACAAATGAGTTGAGATTGTTGACATGTGTAGGTTGAAAGGAGGCTTCTAGAAGACCCTTATGTGGCACCCCAAGGCCAAATTCGAATTTGGTTGGAAAGAATCATGGGATCATGAGGATATGTGTCACATCTCTTAATTGTATTGTAACTCTAAAAAGACATGTGTCTTATCAGTTCCTATTTTAATTAGGACTCTAGAGGTAGAGGGAGAGATTCATGGACTCTCATTAATGAGATGGCTCTCATCTTTTTGTATAAATAGGAGATCTCTCTCCTTCATTTGTTAGTCCTTTTTAGTCTTTTCTTAGTCCTTTTAGCTTGTTAGTCCCATGGCTTTTGAAAGCTTTTGTACTTTGTACTTTTGAAGAAATTGAATAAAGCTTTGATGTTCTCAACATGGAAGGAGATGTGAAGTAGATGTCATGGAGCATATTAGGATGTAAGTAGAGTAGATTTCATTTTGTAAATATTGCTTTGTAGAATGTAAGGTAGATTAGATTTTCATTCATGCAATTTTAATTTATGCAAGTGTGTTTAATTTTGCTTTGATTTCATAGGTGGTAGGGGGCCCCTGCCTTGTATAGTTGTCACTTTAATTTCTTGTATTTCTTTTTCTGATTTTCATGTATATTAATGTACAGTTTGAATTACTGCATTTTATTTTCTTTTTAACATGTATATTATTGTACATAAATTGCTTTCAAGTTGATTGTAGATTAGTGATGCACATAGCCTTTTAATGAACTAATGACGTGATAGAATCATCTTGTCCTTTTGCTGAAGCAGCAAGGATACTGGGTCTCATAGTCATTCTCTCATTATTTGATTATTGCATTTTATTTTGATTGAAAGGAACTCCATCAATAACATGTTTTAAGTTCTTTTGAAGTGCTAAGTTTTGGAAGTTACCATTAAGGACATAGGCCTTGTCTTGAAATCTTTATCCATACTTGTCCTTTAAAAGTATTCTTAAGACCTTAGAAAACCAACAAGAACAAAACCCCAAAAACAAAATAAACTATAAAACAACGAAGTAAGAGAAAGGTTAACTAAGCACATATAGTGCACCACACTTCATCAGTTTACGATACCCGGATTGATAATTTATGTAGAGCAATTTAAGACATTAAATTGACTAGACACCAGCTACTTGCCTTCTCGCTCGCCCAGCTTCAACAGGTCCCTGCAAGATCACAAGAAGAGAACACTACACAAAGACATATATTCATATTCATAACTAGTTCAGGATTAGAAATAAACTAAACATACTAATGCAATCATACATTAAAGATACATCAGTATATAGGAGAAACCAAGATAGCTTTATTGATGAATAACAAGGTTCAGGAGGAGATACAACCAAGAAGGCTCCAATCCAGCATCTCCTTCCCAGCAAATGAAATTCCTATCTTCACCTCCCTTCAAAGCATTAAGCACCCAATGATTCCAATCTCAAACCAACAACAATTCTTTGCAATAACAAAATTCCAGCCTCTAGATCTCATGGAGGAGAGATCCATATATAGATGTTTGGAGAGAGGATGAGTCAGCTTGAGATCTGACTAGTGTCCTCTCCCTCTGTCAGTTCTTGCTTCCACTTGGAGACTAAGAGCCTCTTACTCATCACTAGTCGAATTCCTTGAGGCAAGTGTCATTGGAGAAGATTCTGGAATCTTCCAAGGTCTTTCCACCTCGTTGAATGAACTTGCCATTTGTCACTTCCCCCTCAGCGCACCCTGGTAGTGCTTCTACCTGCATTGCAGTGCACCTAGCCAGTGCAATCTCTGCATTTCAGCGCAGACAGCTAGTGGAGCCTCTGAATTGATCCTAAATTGACTTGTTTTTGAGCAGTTTCTGGTGGAGAACTTCTGTGAATTGCTGTGGTTTGTTAGCCTTGTTCCTCTAGGGGTAGGAACAACATGTTTAGGGACTTTGGATCCCTTAGATTATGGACATTTCATGCTCAATGCTGTAAGGCACAAAAATGTCTATAACAGTTGCCCCCTAAAGTATGAGGCCGTTTATCGGGTGAAATGCTTTATTAGGAGGATCCGAAGTTCATTCAATGCTGGGAGGAGACCTGTAATAAGATACAATACAATATATTATTTTTCATATTGCTTTCATGATCTAGCTGAGGCGGGCATTCCCATGCTCAGATTTATAAATTCATTTTTCTGTACATAGAACAGACAATCGTCTGATGGTAGACTGATAATTTTGATGAAATTATCATCTTTTGGGTAGGATGATTATCTACTGCAATGATGTACATGTCAATGTCTTTATCTTTCCTGAATATATATCGCAGCCCGGATTGATGAAACTAGATCCGGGGTCTTCAATCTCGTCCGATCTTCACTCTAAGTACAAGTCGATCCATGTGAGAATTGTTCTGAAGTCGAACATAGAAAGACATCGCTTGATTACCGGTCAATGAGGTAAATCGTTAACAAGCGCGAGAGGAATCACTGATAATGATAATGACCCTCAAGGTACTTCAGTACGATTCACGTGGTGTGAATAAAGGACTTGGCGTCGAACACCACGCAAAATCTTTCGGTCGAAGGTCATTGATGTATACCTGTCGCCGGAAGTGAGAAACTTTCCATTGAGGCATGCAAGCTTCAAAGTACTGAAGGGGTTGTTCCTAGATCAACTTCTTGGATAATGAGCTGATGTCGACAAGAAGTGATCCGTCAAAGGAGGGCCTTAATGTATCCCACATCAGTGACACAGAACGGAGCAAATGATTTTGATGGAGGTGAAAACGACCTGATGACATATGATTCAGGGTGGCGGTCATGAAAGGATGAAGGATAATGTATGGCAGTGGATGGGACACGGTTGACTTCTCTGAACGACTTATCTTGAACATATGGCAACACTTATGTGATGGATCGGTAGCATTACCCCAAATATGGATGGTATGGCGAGACCATGGTGATGCGACCGGCGAATGAAACAACCCAACCCGACTCAGGCACAGAGTGGAAGTGTCATGTTCAAGAGCAACTTGCTACCATCAAAGTTTTCTTGAGTTTCTCCCAACTTTTCCCCAGTCATTGCTAACCAGTACCTCTTTATTTTTGTCAATCTTGAGGAGGATAACATATGCTTGTTCTATAACTTGCCCTTCGGGCAAGCCCATCGCTATGTTTTAACAAGCCTAGCAATAGTGAAACTCGTTCTCGTCTAAAGACAAGTTTGTCGCTATTTAATGCTTTTAACAAGTCTAACGACAAAGATAACTCGGTCCTTTTCATTTTTAGAGAGTCTGAAAAGGTACGTAAAGTCAACTCCGAAAGTCCTTTTTCGTCATCTAATCCCTTAAGTCCGAAAAAGTATAAAACAATACAGAAGGGATGAGTTTTCGATAGTTTGAACGAGCCGAACAAAACAAGCGCTTGATATTTTTGTGTAATAATCCCTCAGGTCCAAAAAGATTAAAATTTAGAGGAGGGATAGCATTTCCGGTCGCTTTAACGAGCTGGAAGGCCAAAACTTGGCAATCTTTTCATATTTTACGAGTGAGATGAAAAGAGCTTAAAGAAGACTCGTCTTTTGAGGAACGAGTGATGAAACGGGTTAGCAGCTGATTCCAAGTACGGGTTGGAATTTTCCAATCACGGCAGTGTCACAAGGATGGCTAGTGAAATCACTCTTCGCAGCTGTTCCTCAAAATGGGTAAACAATCATATGGAGGTGAATGACCGGCCAATGAGAAAGTGGAGGTGGTGGGCAAAACACGACCAAGGCTTTAATGGCTGATGTCGCTACATTCACGGTCGTTATTTACCGGAATAGTTCATTTTTTAACGAGCTTAAACGCGGGTGGAAACATTTGCTCGATCTTATGTTTACTTTTTAATGAGCATGAACTATGCGCTAAAACTGCTCAGATCTTGCGTTTATTTTTTAACGAGCATGAACTGTGTGCTAAAACTGCTCGAATACCCAGTCATATGATAAGAATGTCTCATTGAAGATGCTATTTTTTATGGAGCTTAGATCTTACAAAGCCTTGCTCCGGATCCTTTCGTTATGCAAGTTCGGAAACGACTAATCCTACGAGTTTAAAGGGTTAGACCTACAGGTTTAAAGGGAGGACCTAAAAATTTAAAAAATAAATAGCCGCCCCTTGCTTACACTCCAAAAGGTTTGCATGCCCCCAGGCATAAATTATGATTTCAAGGTTACCCCTTCTTAGTCCAATAAAACATTTGTTTCACCGGGAGAGGCCTACCTCTTTCAGGCTACCCAAAGATGGTTCTGTTATTCTTTCAACAAAACACTTCTTCGGCGGTGTCTACCGAGATAGACAAAGGTGAGGCGCCAAACACGTAGCTTTGACAAGAGAATCTTATTCTAGAATAACCCCTCTTCCAACCACAGACGGGGTACAGACTAGTCATATTCTCCCGCGGAAACCTACCCTATACCCAAAGTTTTCCTGCCGAAGCAGACCAGGACGCATGCCCCCTTGGTTCCAGTCATATCCTTCCGAATCACTCGCGCTCATCGGGAGGACGGACCGTGGGTTGAGACATTTCTTGCGTGCAGAGACCATTTAGGGAAGGTATATGACTATTTGCGGTGCGTGATCCGAGAAATGAAAGCTGGTCCACGAGCTTGACCACTCTTCCTTCGTGCGAAAAACACATTACTCTAAAGAGTGAGGAGACGATGGCTCCCATGCAATTTATATAGTCTCGTCCAAGGAGTAGGTTATAATCCAAGGGTCCTTGAACGACCATCACGTTCATTTGAACGGTCTTCCCTTTCAATGTAATAGGTACATTGGGGAGGATCCCTAAAGGTCGACTGGTTCCTTTATCAAAGCCTGTCAGATTTCTCATTTCAGGCAAAAGCGCTGGTGAACCAAGCGCTTTCCAAGCAATAGAGGAAAGGATACTCACAGATGCCCCCTCATCAATGATGGTGCCAGCCATTACCATTCTGTATATTTGGACGATAATTCTGAATGGTATGCTTGCTGGCAAACGGGGTCTGCCTAGTTGGTTCCAGTCGAACGAGACAACTAGGTTGCTTGGTGGTGGGACCGAATAGACGGCCGGGTATGACTCTGATGAAGTTCCTTCCTGCGATAAAGGAATGGGCAAATTTCCCCCTTGTTCGTCGGAGTCTGTGTTGATGAAGAGAATTTGGACGGTGTCGTCCTTATTCTCCTTTGTGATGGTATCATTCGAAGATAGAGCCTCTGAAGGCAAAACCGGGTCAACTGCCGCCTCAACCTTTTGACTTTCGTCAGGTATGGATTCAGACGGTTCATCCTCAATGATAGGTGCTTCGGCTGACCACCTGAGAGGGCCAGCCGGGTTTTCAACTGGTGAAGGACTTGGCAGGAGTTTTTGATATCCAGGAGGAAGTCGCGGTGGTAAAACCGAGCGATCTTCCAAAACTCTTTTAGCCTCGTCTAAGAAGGGACAATGGTGGATGGCATGGTCGCCTTCACACAATTTGCAGGGGAATCTAGCTTTCCCTCTCTGTCCTATGACTTCACTTTCACTAGTTGACGGTGTACTGTCAACATGGCTATCAGAGGTTGACGCCACCGAATTGTGCAAACGGGGAGACCAGTCCCTTAGTATCCGAGGGATGCAAGGACAATCTCTGTGGAAGTGGTCTCCCTTGCATATGACACATGGCGATTTAGACCTAGTCAGTGCTGTGTGTGGATTTTTTCAGACGACACTTGTTTGCCCCCAGTCGCTTTTGGCTCCTTCTTCTTCTTCTCTTTCTTCTTCTTTTCCTTCTTCTCCTTAGGAACTTGGTTTTTTGTTTTACCAGTTCCGTCAAGCGAAGAGGAAGGACGAGAGGAAGAATTAGATGAAGTAGAAGGTTGGTGGGTAACTCTGGTCTGGTCTAACTGTTGATTCGACTATTCAGGAATAGTGGTGTTCTGAACGACATTGGTTGAGAAGAGCCAGACCGGCAAGCCAATTGTCAGTCCTGGAAGCGACAATGTGGCCATATGGGGCGCACCAACATCTCCCCAAGAGGAGAAGGGACTAGGATTTCCACCAAGGGGAATTCCTTGGTTGGTGTGCTCCATTTTCTCAACCTAAAGATCAACGCAGGAAGAAGGGGTGATTGTTCCGTTTAAAATAAATTTTAACGACGCTTTAGACACAACTTGCTTTTTCAATTTTAAAGAGTCGAGAAAAAGCTAAAGATGACTCTAGTCTCCTTCGATGTTTTAACGAGCCTGAAGTGACAAATGCTCGGATGGACTTTTTCCGTTATAGAGTCTGAAAAAGGCCAAAAGGAACTGCTCTGGAGTTCTAGGTAGAGGGTGTGCCAAACTTTTCGCAAAACCGCAGAATACTTTTTAAGGTACGGGCGGTCGATCTTCCTGAATGCTGTGTTCAGTGCATTGTGATCAGTAGGGCAGCCGACACGGCTTCCTAAGGATAAAGGTTTTATGCCTATAGGGGTCTCCCAATATATACTCGACGGTACGTGGGAGCACAATCCGTACTGGCGCTATCGTCCCTCAGGAGGAATCACCCACCATCAGCGAGATCGACAGTCACCAGGCTTTACGACGCCGGAACACGTCTCTAGCCTAGACCTCTATGTTGTGCGTTAAGTTACAAAGTGTTGTTAAGTTCATTCAATTTATTTTAGGTTGATCTTTTTAGAAGTTTTCCTTTTGAGGTTCACCACGAGATGTATGATACAATTCCTAAATGCAGTCTAAAGATGATAAGCAAGCTTTTATATCTTTTCAACCATGAAAATCCTAGCTACAAAGGGAAAAGAAAGACACCATCTTTTCTCAAAGAGCAATCAGCACACTCTAATGCACTTTTCCTAAATCAAGCATGCAAACTATCAAAATGCAAATGCACAATGCAGGTGTTTGTTTTCTGCTCTCTTAATATTGATGCCTAAAAAGAAAGCTTTTTGTACAACTTTGAATTTTCTTTTAAATGACAAATACAAACAAGTTTACTTTTTCGAAATCAGAAAGGGTAGAAGAGATTACAACACTTAACGATTTTCGAAATGAATACTTGTTTTGACACTTAAAAGAGACAAACTTAAACCAAAAGCAAAAGTAAATGCATAATCAACTGTAAACAGCCAATGAACTCTCTCCTAAGATCACAATCAACAGATCTGAATGAAGGGCGGATGACTATTTCACTCTTGCAAAAGAAAACTGTAAATGACGCCACAAACACATAAAAACACTCACAGTCTTTTTGTACAAAAGGAGGCGGAATTTAAGCAGAGAAAAGGAGTTATCAGACAGGTACCTATGCTGGTTACAGGCTGCAAAAATCAGAGATCAAAGCAAGGCAAAACAGAGCAGAGAACCCCAGCTGCACAAGGCTTAACTGGATCAACGCACCCCTAACACAGAGGTTTTGACATTCAGCGCAGGTATCCTTCACGAAACCTGTGTTGAAATGCAGAACCTCTTCACAGAGTCTGCGCTGAAAGAGAAACGAGAGTTTCTCACTGGGTTCTGGGTCACAGTTTGCTGATTAATCTACGGTTTCAGGCGAAATCAAAGCAACAAGAAAGGTACAATCAAAGGGATGCTATGAGGGAGGACTAAGATCTATCACAAAGGATCATCAAATCATTTGTGAGTCCATTGTTCAGATCATAGACAAATCCAGTGATTGGATCAAAGCAGCAGCTGTCTACTTTGCATCTGAGAGTAGAAGATGCAGTTCGATTGTTGCTGTTAAGTCTATGAAACAAACAATGATAGAGACACAAATAAAATGACTAAACAGATCTCCCCAGCGGAGTCGCCAATTTGTTGTGGGGAAAAATGCCTATGCATGACGATCCTATCCACCTAAGGTGTGACAGTGCCTTAGCAACAAACAGAAACAACTATTCTAGTATTCTTCCTTTATGAATTAAGAATGAAGAGAGATGGATGGACTAACCGGTGTCTTCCGTTTGTCCCTCGATCTGGTTTCTCTTCTCTTTGAGCGTTCCGAGCTACTTGCCTTCTCGCTTGCCCAGCTTCAACAGGTCCCTGCAAGATCACAAGAAGAGAACACTACACAAAGACATAGATTCATATTCATAACTAGTTCAGGATTAGAA
This sequence comes from Pinus tabuliformis, assembly GCA_031772625.1. NCBI lineage: Eukaryota > Viridiplantae > Streptophyta > Pinopsida > Pinales > Pinaceae > Pinus > Pinus tabuliformis. Next base: position 1,882,189,506 of record CM062819.1, on the reverse strand, counting down.
ATAAACTAAACATACTAATGCAATCATACATCAAAGATACATCAGTATATAGGAGAAACCAAGATAGCTTTATTGATGAATAACAATGTTCAGGAGGAGATACAACCAAGAAGGCTCCAATCCAGCATCTCCTTCCGAGCAAATGAAATTCCTATCTTCACCTCCCTTCAAAGCATTAAGCACCCAATGATTCCAATCTCAAACCAACAGCAATTATTTGCAATAAAAAAATTCCAGCCTCTAGATCTCATGGAGGAGAGATCCATATATAGATGTTTGGAGAGAGGATGAGTCAGCTTGAGATCTTACTAGTGTCCTCTCCCTCTGTCAGTTCTTGCTTCCACTTGGAGACTAAGAGCCTCTTACTCATCACTAGTCGAATTCCTTGAGGCAAGTGTCATTGGAGAAGATTCTGGAAGCTTCCAGGGTCTTTCCACCTCGTTGAATGAACTTGCCATTTGTCACTTCCCGCTCAGCGCACCCTGGTAGTGCTTCTACCTGCATTGCAGTGCACCTAGCTAGTGCAATCTCTGCATTTCAGTGCAGACAGCTAGTGGAGCCTCTGAATTGATCCTGAATTGACTTGTTTTTGAGCAGTTTCTGGTGGAGAACTTCTGTCAATTGCTGTGGTTTGTTAGCCTTGTTCCTCTAGGGGTAGGAACAACATGTTTAGAGACTTTGGATCCCTTAGATTATGGACATTTCATGCTCAATGCTGTAAGGCACAAAAATGTCTATAACAAAAAGGATAATAATGAAGAGTAAATACATACCTATTGCACGGCTTAACATACTCCCCTGCTTACCTTTTTTCATGTCCTCATGACAAATAAATAGTTCCTATGTAATGTAGTTAAGGAGTAGGCTGGAAAAAAGGTTTCTTTATCAGGCCTGAAACCGTGATTTTATGCGAAATTTGCAAAGGCTGTCTGTTCGCATCCTTCAGGTAACTCATAGTCAAACCGATACCCTTAAGGAGTATATGAAATAATGGGACATCTAAATCAACATCCCAACCAATAAGGACCTTCCCTCAAAATAAGATTACTATATGTGATTAACCGGCCTACAACAGCTTTGAAGTTCCCATAATTAAATGGTTCTCTTTTCTTAACACTATTAGCTGAGACTTCCATCTCATTTTGGATGCAGTCAGGGACCTTTCTTGGATAGAGAGGAAATATTTTGTTCCTTTCTGTACAATTTCCTTATGTATGGGCCCTAAAATTTGAATCACGCCTTCTTGTGTCATCATCCTTTTATGTCTGGCAAATAGATGCAAAGGGTGAGTAGGCTCACTTCTTACCTAGAGATCCAGCCCATGTTCCTATCTTTGGAATGAATTATACACCTTAAACCACTTAAGTTGATTAACTTCAAAAGAGATAAAAGCATGAAATTGAATATCTCCAATGAAAGGGCTAGGGTTCTTATCAATTTCTCCTTCTAATATGAAATTATGAAGATAAAATTCGCAAATAATCCTTTGGACTTTTGCCTCATGGTCCTTGCAACAACTTATAAAATCTTTAGTTGTCTTTAACTTGATTGGGTTGCCAACTATTATGGCTTTAACATTTAACAATAAGTACTGTTCTAATAAGAACAGGGCATAATTTGTGGTTAGAGATCTACATGTTAAGACATCTGAATATAGCGAGCAAATGGTGTCTATCTGATTCCTGGCTCTGTCCAGCTTGGTCTTTACCTTATTTAGTTTTTCTTCTTCCTGTCTAAATCTTTCAAAAGTCCCATTTTCAGTTATGGTTAATTCCCTAAACTGTTTCTACAATTCTTGATATTTTTGCAGAGGGATTGTCTCTTGTTCACATCATTCTAGAGCAAGCTGGGCTTGCATCAGTTCTTCCTATAGCTTTAGGAGAATAGGGTCTTTGCTTGATAGGATATCCTTGGCTTATTCTTTTGTCTGAGTGCCTGTGCTATGAGAGGATATTTCCTCGGTCTGTACTTCCTTGTTGTGGGAGGACCAACCCTCCATCTGAACAGCTGCATCCACTAAGTCTACATGCAAATTTTCCTGGGTGGCCATTGTTCGAGTAGGAATGAGTTCAGTTTGGGTCTCTGTTGACCTACCCTTACATATTTATGTTTGCGTAGCCATAGAGACTACCTCAGGAGTGGTGTTTTGGGCTTTGTCATTTGCAATTATTTTAAGCTTCCTGCGTAGCCTTTTAATAGTATTTTGAAGCTTTTGATATTTGTGTCTCAACTTATTTAGTTTTGCTCTGGCTACTCGCCTCTTCTGAGGATCATCTTTTACACTAGCAGGCTCGTTAATAGCTTTTGCATCTAAATATTCTTGTTGTTTATCATGGCTGCGTTCCAGTAGAACCGTGTCACCAGACTAGTTGTTTGATTCATGAATAACTTCTATGTCTACTTCCTTTTCCTAGTCAGAGGGAAGAATTTCTATATGCCCAAAATATTCTGGGGATTGAGCTTCCATTAAGTTAGGATCAAGTGATCCTCCATGCTACATGTATGCATTTAGATTTGCCAGAACCTGAGCCATCCCTGTCTCAAAATCCCATAGAATATCATTTTGGGGACTCATGGTTGATGCTTGAGGCAGTTCTTCTTCATTTTCTAGTTCATCATCAAGGTGTTGTGCCCTTTTTTGTTGAACAAGGTTGTGGGTAACAATTAATATTATCAACCCATGGTGGCTAACTATGGTTTTCGGGTGCCTAGATTGTCTTACTCTATCGGTGGTATCATGCATCAATAAATTCAAGAAAGATGGTAGATTAACAGTGATCTTTTGTTTCAAAACAGCTTAAAATTTGAGTTGTTGTGGTATTACCATGTCTCGTCGTCCATCACAGGTAATGTACCTCTAGACAATATTTTCCAACTCATGCCATGGTTCTACCAGATAAGATGGTTGTATTCCCTTGCCTTTCTTGATTAATTCCTTGCCTGAATCTCTGAAAATATCCACCGCATCTTGTAACATTATGTGTTTCTTTGGCCATGTAGTTCCTTCTGTTGGTAGCCCAGATAATTCAGTTATTATAGCATCTGATACTGTAATTATTCTACCTCTCACTAGAGATTTCCCATTCTGTAGATGTTGTATAAATTCAATAGTGATTTCCTCACTAGGGAGCTAAAATCTTGTGAAGTATGTTATCCACCTTGCATGGACCAAAATTTCTCTACCTCAGTCAGAGATTTCTAGCACTAGATATTCTCGACGCACTGACTTACCACCCATAATGCTTGAGTTCTTCCTTCTATTGCAAAGGATTAGTGCAGTGGAGAAAACACAACAACAGACATCAATAGAGAGATAGAATAGCAAGTAAGTTGTAACAGCTAAGTTTTCCAATTTTAAACGATATTTCTATGAAAATTCATTAATTCAAGGACTATTATTTTGCCACATGCCATGTGATCATAGAGTACCATATCAACCTATGAAATCCAATAAAACAATTATACCGCATGCACGAGTGTGATGAAGGTCCCCTCCCTCCTTCAAGATGAGAGGTCGCCTACGACTGAATGGATGGGTGAATGTTGTTCTGACGGCAACATACAAGGGTGAAAGATACGACATTAATATGGGACAGAGTATGTATATTAATGAGAGGACTGTAAAAGGTATGGATATTATGAAAGTGAGGTGTGTAATGATGGTTATTGATAAGAGACAAGATGCTTTGGTTGATGATAGGTTATGCGGTAAGGAAAGAGGACGACAATATGCAAGAAAGATGCTTTGTTGATGATATTTCAGCTACAAATGATATGATTGATTAAAAACATTAACTCATGCATAAAGGTTCCACGTAGGGAGAAATTAAGGAAATAATTCTTTTGATAAAAAGAAAAGTAAGAAGAGGATATTATAATAATTATTGATGTTGAAAATGAAACTTCAATACCATAAGCAGTGCTTCTATTGCCAGCAGGTGTCCATAGCCTCGACAGAGTTGCTTTTTAACACATATGAGCTAGGATCTTCAATTTATAGTTAGAGAATTCCATTTTTGTTTCTACAGAAGAGATCAGTGTGCTGGCATGTTAACCAGATGACTACACTGCCATTCACTGGGAAGTAGCAAAAAGTGATCAGGTCGGCTTGTGATGAGACCTCCTATTCCAAGGATATTTTAGCCATCCTTTAGATCATAACCCTCGTGTGGTGGCCATAGTGGGAATGTCACATTGCTACATCCTTATGAATATGGTAGGCTGGCTCTTAATGAGACCACCTATCATCTATCTATAGGCAAAATTTTTTGTTTTTACACAATTTTATAATAAATAGAGGAACGCTCAGTACTCCTTAAGAGCAGGTATGGTGGAAGAAGTTGAACATATCAATAGAAAAAAAATTACCCATAATCTCACTTATAATAGACAGAGAGGATTATAACCAGGAGGGGTGGAACCAACATGGTAAAGATGATCAATTGATATTATATACAACAAAAATCAATACAGTAAAGTAATATATAAATAATTGTGTCCTTCCCCATTCTTTTTAAGAAATCTATCATCAAGAAGTTGTCTTGTTAAAGATCATAACATTAAGGATATTCACCTGCTTTAATAGAATCCATAATTCTCGTCCTTATAAAAGTATTGTACTTCATGCCATGAAAGGGAATAAAAAAAATGGGGCTGAGATTAGCTAGGAATAGTCTTGGAGTGTTGTACAACATTACAAAAAATGCAAGGAAAAAAAAAACATGACTTTAAGAAGCAAAAATGTTGGTCCAAAGAAGGAACAACAACAAATTCTAAAAAAAAAAGTAGTATTTGAACAATAAACAAAAAAAAGTGTTGTTTTGAAGTGGTAACAACAAAAACAAAAGTGTTGTTCCGAAGTGGCAAAAACAAAAGAAAAAGTGTTGTTTCAAAGTGGGAACAAAAAAAACGAAAGTGTTGTTCCAAAGTGGGAACAACAAAAGAAAAAGTTTTGTTCCGAAGTGGGAAAAAAAAAATCAAATGTGTTGTTCTGAAGTGGGAACAACAAAAATCAAACGTGATGTTCCAAAATGGGAACAACAAAAATCAAACGTGTTGTTCCAAAGTGGGAACAACAAAAATAAAATGTGATGTTCCAAAGAGGGAACAATAGAAATCAAACATGTTGTTCCGAAGTGGGAACAACAAAATCAAATGTGATGTTCTGAGGTGGGAACAACAAAAATCAAACGTGTTGCTCTGAAGTGGGAACAACAGAAACCAAATGTGATGTTTTGAAGAGGGAACAACAAAAATCAAATGTGTTGTTCTGAAGAGGGAAAAACAAAAATCAAATGTGTTGTTCCAAAGTGGGAACAACAAAAATCAAATGTGTTGTTCCGAAGTGGGAACAACAAAAATCAAACGTGTTGTTCCAAAGAGGGAACAACAGAAATCAAACGTGTTGTTCCGAAGTGGGAATAGTAGAAATCAAATGTGTTATTCTGAAGTGGGAACAACAAAAACTAAATGTGTTGTTCCGAAGTGGTAACAGTAGAAATCAAATATGCTGTTTCGAAGTGGGAACAACAAAAATCAAATGTGTTGTTCTGAAGTAGGAACAACAAAAATCAAATGTGTTGTTCCAAAGTGGGAACAAAAAAATCAAATGTGTTGTTCTAAAGAGGGAACAACAAAAATCAAATGTGATGTTCTGAAGTGGGAACAGTAAAAATCAAATGTGTTGTTCCGAAGTGGGAACAACAAAAATCAAAAAATGCAAAGGAATAACTTTTTACAATCAGCAAAAATGAAATTAGCAATCATATTTACAGTTTTTACAGAAAGGAATAACTTTTTACAATAATGAAGCTGTCAAAGGATTTCCTTTTGTAGCTAAGATTTGCATGGTGGAGTCTTCACATATCTGTTGGTAAAAGGATTCTCTTGTGAGTGGTTTTTGGTAGAGGCATACCCGATGCCCATTTGCTTTGAAGGAAAAACCAAACCCATCAATGGTGGCCAATGTAAGCGTGCCATTGTTATGTACTTCCTTTATTTCATAGGGGCCTAACCATCTAGTCTACAGTTTACTAGGGAAGTCTTGAAACTTGGAATCGTAAAGAAGAGCTCAGTCGCCCTCATGAAATATCTTCTTCTTAATCATGGAATCGTGCCACTTGGCTCTTTGTTGTTGAATGAGTGTAGTATGATGTAGAGCCAATAGTTGAATTTCATCTAATTCATTTATTTTTTGTAGTCTATTAATCTGGGCTTCAGTTAAATCCAGTCCTACTTCCTGGGCTATCCTTAGTTTCTGTATCTTAAATTCTATGGGGAAAATGGGTTCCTTACCAAATACCAACTGATATGGAGAGTATCCAGTTGTGTTCCTCCAAGTCGTGCAATATGCCCACAAGGCCTCTGGCAGTTGAGTCACCCAGTCCCGTCTATGCGATGAGACTGTCTTTGTTAGAATAGCTTCAATTACTTTGTTGGTACTCTCCACCTGCCCATTCACCTGCAAGTGATACGGAGATGTAATTCTGTGAATAATGTGATGATTCTTCAGTGTAGCAGCAATCTTGTGGCCTACAAATTGTGGCCCCCCATCAGTAATTACTTCTCTGGGTAAGCCATATCGCACAAAAATTTCGAAAAGAAAATTAATCATTGTTTCCTTTGTCGTTCTTGGTAATGCTACTACCTCCACCCATTTAGTCACATATTCTATTGCAACCAATATATATGATTTCTGATTGGACGGTGGGTTGATCGGCCTAACAAAATCTAACGCCCATCACTCAAAGGGTTCTATCACCAGCTGTGGATGCAAGGGCATCTCATCAGATTAGCCAGGGTGGCCCCTCCTTTGGAAACTATTGCATGCCTGGACAAACTTCTTAGCATCCTTAAAAATCATGGGCGAGCAATAGCCCATTTGCAAAATTTTATGTCCAGTTTTGTGGTCTGCAAAATTTCCACCACAAGGTCCATCGTGGCAGGGTTTTAATATATCATAAATTTCGTGTTCCCTGATACACCTGCGGATGTGCATATCGGCCCCTGTGTGAAAAAGGTATCCTCCAATCCAAGAGAATCGAGTGCTGCGTTGCACTATTAATTTCCTTTCTTCGGGTTTCCGATGTTTGGGCAGTTTTCCTATTGCTAAATAATTTTCCACATCTATGTACCATGGTATTTTTATGGCCACAACAAACAGGTGTTCATCCAGGAACTGGTCTTCTACCACCATTGCATTGTCTGTTCTTGGTACTCGGGAGAGGAAATCTGCCACAAGGTTTTCCCTCCTCGGTCGATCCTTTATAGTTATGTCAAATTCCTGCAAAAGTAGTAACCAACGTGTCACTCTTCCATTCATGATGGGTTTATTAGCTAAATATTTGATAGCAGAGTGATCAGTATACAGAACTATAGGGTATCTAGTTATATAGTGTCTGAATTTGTTAATAGCATAAATAACAGCTAAAAACTCTTTCTTTGTTACTGTATAGTTCAACTCAGCAGGAGTTAAATTTTTGCTAATGTAATATATAGTGTAGGGTTTCTTGTCATCTTCTTGGCCAAGAACTACTCCAACAGCTGAATCTGACACGTCTGATGAAATCTGGAATGGTATATCCCAATTCAGCCCTCGTAATATTGGTGTTGTTGACAGTAGTCATTTCAACTCTGTAAAGGCAATGTCACATTTGTCAGTCCATATAAAATCAACATTTCTTGTTAAGGCATATAATGGTGCAGTAATTTGTGAGAAGTTCTTTATAAATCTATGATAATATCCTGCAAATCGCAGAAAGCTACGTACCTATGTTTGAGTGCAGGGAGTAGCTAATAAGAGGATTACCTATATTTTTGCTGGATCTACTTGAATTCCAATTGCTGAAACGAAATGACCCAGGATCAAGCCCTCTGTCATCATCATATGGTACTTCTCATGGCTTAAGCATAGCCTAGTTGTGATACATCGTTGCAGGACTTTCTCCAATGTCTGTAATGCTTGTTGAAAGTCATCTCCATAGGGTGTGGAATCGTCCATGTATACCTCAATCTTTCATTTATCAAGTCTGCCAAAATACCAAGTATGGCTCTTTGGAATGTGGCAGGTGTGTTGCACAATCCAAAAGGTAATATCCTGTAAGCAAATGTTCCCCATAGGCAGGTAAAAGTAGTTTTATCCTGGTCTTCAAGGGCAATCTGAATTTGGTTGTAGCCACTGAAACCATCCAGGAAAGAGAAGAATTTCTTCCCTGCCAGCGTGTCTAGGACCTGGTCAATGAATGGAAGGGGAAAATGGTCTTTTTTTGTTGCTTTATTGAGTTCTCTGTAGTAAATGCATATCCGCCACTTCCCATTCTTTTTAGGGACCACTACTAATGGAGAAACCCATTTACTGTTAGATATAGGATAGATAAAATTCACATCTAATAGTTTTTGAAGTTCTTCTTTAACAATATCTTTTAGGTGAGGATTTAATCTACGCTAAGGTTGTCAAATGGGTCTTGCATCTTTTTTAGTGTAAATGTGGTGCATACATAGGCGAGGGTCAATCCCTTTCATGTTTGGGTAATCCCAAGCAAAAGATCCTTTATATTTCATAAGGACTTGAATAAGTTTCTGTTGTTGGTCATCACTCAGATTACTGTTAATATTCAGGATCTTCCCTGGCTCGATTTCAATAGGTTTGCTATTATAGATAGTGGTTGTTGGTATTGGTTGGTCATTGATATCTCTCAGGGAATCTTCTTCAATTTCATTGTCAAGGACTGCTTTAATCATGTGACATTTCAAACTAGATACTGTAGCAGGATGATTGATAAAGGTATTAATGACATCTTCTTCTGTTTCATTTTTAAATTCAAGGGCATTTGCCACAGTCAATGGTGACCGAATATTTTCTGTTAAATGTGTTACAAGTCTTTTCCTATTTTTTACAACGGTTAGGCTTGGTTGAGTAGGAGAGTATAAGGCTAGATTCTTCACATCATTCCCTCTCTTTATGGTCATACTGCTTGTCCGGCAGCTGATATAAGCATCAACAGTTGCTAACTGAGGCCTTCCTAAAATTAAAGGATGTCCATCTAGCTTGTTCCTAGGGTTAATAATCAAAAAATCTACCAGATATTCCCAAGCGTCTATAGAAACCATCACATCCTATAATGTTCCTTTTGGCCTAGTGACTGAGCAGTCAGCAAGTTCTAGCAAGGTAGTTGTTGGTTCCAAGGCTGTGATGCCAAGTATTTCACAAGTTGTTGTTGTGAGAATGTTAATGGCTACCCCTAAATCAACTAAAGCATTGGGGAAAGAGTGGCCATTTATCTGTACTGTGACAATGGGGTTTCCCAGGTCTTCATATTTTACAGCTGTCTCCTTGACTAGTAATAAATCAGAGAAAGTCCCGACAACATGCATAGTTGGGGTTATTTTTGTTTGCCTCACAGACTTCTTTATACACAATTCTTTAATAGTTTTGGCATATATTTGAATGTCTTGAATAGCCTGGAGGAGGGGTATTTTTATACAGATATTATTGAGTTCACCCAGAAGATATAAGTCGGGATGTTCAATTGGGCGTGGTATCATCAATCTTTATGGGAATGGTGGGGAAGTAGTTATGATTTGTTTGGGAGTTTGTTTCCTGACTGTATCTTCCCCTTGTCGACCATTTACAGTCAAATTCTTATTTGGGTGTGGTTCTTCAAGTTACAGATTTTTATCCTCATCTGGAGCGATTATGTGTCAAGATCTTAACTTGAGTTCATTACACTCTGTCAACTCTGCTTCAGGGTCCAAACCTCCAATGATTTGCACTGACTGGATTGGTCTGTTGTTAGGGTTTGGGTTGGGTTGGGTTAGGAGTTGTGCTCGTATATTAGATTGAGGATTCTGCTGCAATGTATAACATGCTGGTAAAGTAGGTCGAGACAGAGGAATTGTCCCCATAGGCTAGTTCGAGGATCTTTGCCAGTTTGATTTCCAGTTATGATTTTGTGAGATGGAAGGGGACCATTGGGATGGATAGGGATTGTTCTACGAGAATGGTGGAGGGTAAGATGGATTTGGCCAATTATTGTTTGGATTTGACTGATTAGGCCATGGTGGCATAGAAAATGTTTGAGGTGGCCAAGTAGAAAAAGATGGTTGGTTCTACCATGCTGCCTTTGAATATTGCTGAGAAATATATTACAAGGGAGGAAAGAATGAAGATGGATCGGTAGGCATACATGTCTGGTGTGCTTGCCATTGACGACTTTGGTTCAACAGATATACTGGTTCCACTTCTTCTTTTGCTTCCTTGGAGATTGCTTTTAATCCTGGGAGCGATGGGAAACATTCCGTGGCATGCTCCTTGGTACATATGGCACATGCCTGTATTGTATCTAGTAGGAATTCTTTATGTCTGTGTTTTTTCTGCAACGGGGACAGAAAATAGCCAAGTTTTGTTCTACTTTGGCCTGCTTTCATTTAACTTGCATGATATCCAATTGTGTCATCAAGGTTCCCAGGATATCAGTCTTGAAATCCTCCAATAGATTGTCGATTTTGACTCTTGTAATGCTTCCTCCTGAGGCTTCGCTGTCTCTAGTGGTCGCATCGTGTCTGACTGTTTCAATCTTGTACTTCCCCTAGAGCACCTGATGTACAAGTCTATAATATTGTCATAATCCTCTTGATAAATATCACCCTTACCCATTATATTCAGTGTTTCTACCCATTGGTCTTTCATACCTTTAATCATTGTGGTTTTTACAACATTATCAGGCAGATTTCCATTAGGAGATCTTTGTAGATTATATTGGAAATGATCCACATATTCTTCCAGAGTCTGGTTAGGCTTAGCTACCATTTGAAAGATTTCATCTTTTAGTTCTCTAGTTCGGCAATAATCTTGGTATTTTTTAAGGAAGGATGTTTTCATCTATTCCCAATCATTAATGATACCTCCACCAAGTCCCATAAACCAATGCAGGGCTGCTCCCTTCAGTGTATAGGGGAACAGTTTCAGCTTCTAGGGGTTAGTGGTGTAATCATAACCCCTACATAGGACATTGAATTCAAAAAAGAATGCATCAGGGTCTTTTGAAGTTAGCCCATGAAAGGTAGAAATATTCTGTAATGGAATAGATTTCATGGGGGCATCGATAGTTGTGTCTACAATAGGGTATTATAACGTAAATGTCTAGGGCTGTCACTGATTATTGTCCATTTGGTCAAAAACATGCCAATATTCTTCAGGGATCTCTGGAGTTGGTGAGTTGTTCCTAGGATGTTCAGAAGAGGATGGAATGATTTTAACAGTGCTACCTTGATCTAGAACATTGGGTGTCCTATGTTCAATCACTACTTCAGAAGATTTAGGTTCTAATGATTTAATTTCAGTATTACCTGTTTCTCCTTCTCCTTCACGGAGATTGCAAAAATTCCCTTCTTGTGAAGGGCATGGTTGTGAATTTTCAATGTCTTGAAAACTCTATTCAGACCCTTCAGTCTTACTGTGAATCTCAGTGTTAGCTACAAATGATGATCCTGTGGCTTGAAGGGAAACAGTAGGGTGTCTGGTAGCAATAGTTTGGGGTCCTACTGATGACTGAAACTCAACTTTTCTTATGATTTCGTCAATGAAGGTTGATCATCCAAGGGTCACCGTCCCCTTGGATTTTTCAGGTTTTGGGGGAGGAATTATATCATTTTCTGGTCTTTTCTTCTTATTCATTCATACAAAAATATAAACATTGATTTCTATCTTAAATTCCTACACAATTCTGCTGGAAAGTGGGTGGAGGAGCGAGCATTTTACTTGCTCGGTACGCAGGTTCTTACCTCCTATTTTTAATACCCAATTCTCTCTCAACAAATAGACATCACCCTTTGTAAAGTGGCAACACTTTCCCCAGCAACGACGCCAAAATGTTGGGTGCTAAAAGGTGTCTTTTAAAACTCCTAATTGCCTCACATTAATTATCAACCTGGGTAAGTCTTTTTATTCCAAGAGTGTACACAATATGTGCAAGCTATAAATCCAGAGAGTAATGCTTTAAACTAAGCTATGAAATTCAATACAAGAGTAAACAGATGCAATCATAAATCTCAAGCTTGTAACTCTAAAGGAAATAACTCATCTAAGCATCATGACTCTATCTCAACAATACCGCAATTCAATCTTAATCAACCAAATTCAAATGACAATCAACCGAGAGCACCGTAGTATTAACTGAGCTCTTTCAGCTGTACTTTAAACTATTGGGTAAAAGGAAAGCATTTAATCAATCACACTCTATTCTGCAATTAACTAGAAATGATTCTTTAACCAATAACTAATTCAATCCATGACATGAATTAAATAAAACCAACTATTATTGTGCATTAATTAAATGAATACTAGAAATCCAATTCAATGAAAATACATCAACTGAAAAGATATAAAGCAAAATAACTTGCAGGAAACAAAAAATGCATAAAATATGGAATAGCAGTAAGTTCCACCAGACATTGGACCCTGGCCACTAGCAAACACTGCTTAACGATTTTAGAAGATATGAACAAACAACAACGCAAGTTTTATATTAACCGTCAAAGTCACTTATCATTACAACACGATATTGTTTCTCAGAATAACCCTTCTGTAAATTAAAATTACAATCCAAGTAAAATACAAGAGATCCCTCTTCAGTCTTCTCTTTTATAGTCAAAAGGAAAAGATAAATGTGATCCCTCAGGATTAGGAGATCCTTAGGGATTCAGAACTACATGTTATCTTCAGACAATTCTTCCATCTTGCACTGATCTCCTTGACTTGTTCCTTGGTTTGACCACACCCAATGCATCTCATTTTCCTCTATTAGCTTTTGTTATTTCGACTTGGGAACAACAGTTGTTCCTTCTGCTATTTTTTTACATAAAAAGTAACGAGAGTTAGTTTGGTTGGTCAAATCATATCAAGATCTGTTTTATTCATTCCTTATCAAAATCATATCAATTGTTATTATATCATGGCACAAGATGGATAAGAAAGGAGGAAAATGATAATAATCAAGAGTAAATACATACCTATTTCACGGCTCAACAGCCTTCTACTCCTCATGATTTGGCTGTTTGCACTCCGAGTTGATGGAGGAATATTCAAATTGAGGGATAGTAAATGAGGAGGATTTACCTCCTATAATTCCTCTCCCTTGTCCCATTTGAGTTTTGACCATTGTCTTTGCCAAAATTCCTTGCTTTTATCCTTTAATCCTGCGTTAAATCCACATTAGACCACAAAGAAAAATATCCAACTCTAAGTCGTCTCATAAACAAAATATAATCAAAAGTATGCAATAAGTTATGAGAATAGTTGGTTTGACTAAGCTAGGATTTGAATTAAGTCCCATATAATTACCCAATGATGAGGCTCATCAATATTCCAATGTAAATAATTGGCATGTCAGGGATGAGGAATGCAGACATGGGATTTATAATTTTATTATGAAAAGAGGTTTTTGTGATGGAGACAAATCCTACAGGTAGATTGAGTCATTATATTTCTATGAAATCTCAGAATGTATTCAATACATAAATATGTATGTACTCTTGAATTTATCTATGTTGTAATAAGATCAAGAATAAAGTTTTCATTGCAAATAATTGGGATCTACCATGTAAGTTTACTTTAGTACATGGAATTCTTGATTTGTTAGACCCCAACTAGTTAGGGTTGAATTTATTTTTGTTATAATGAGACTACGAATAAAGTTGTCTTTAATCACTGAAATATACCGTGTAAGATTTAATGACTACATGAAATTGTTTATTTGTTAGAGCTCAACTTATTAGGATTATGAAGAGTCCTCTTTCATGACAATATTTATGAATGCAATATTCTTGCTCAAAGAATTATATATTACAGAAAGGTGGAAAATAAATGAGATGCAACTGAATGGTTTCTATTTTAAAATGTGAGGGAGTATAAAATCATTTTCAGTTGCATTCAAATATTTTGGAGAACTCACTAAAGTGCTTCAATTTCCTCCTAGTTAATTCCATTTTTACTATCCCAATGCTTCTAGAAGTCATTCTCGAATGTGATCCCTTAACTATCTTGGAGGGAAATTGATTACTTGATTGGAACCCACATATTACAATTTTATTAGGAGCAAGGGATGAAAAAGATTCATATTCTTCAATACATTCTGCAGGATAAAATAACATCAAATAATTTCCTTTCTGTTTAATTGATACGAAAATCACTTGACAATTTGTTATGATTTTGAAACCTTTTTCAATGATTTTTTTTTCTTCTGAAAGTTATGTTCTCAATTAAAGAAATTAAATAAAAGGTGAAAATGATGTAATGGAATGATTTTCAGTTTTAGTGCCTAAGAATTCCTTGCTAATGTGAATGGCTTGGTATTTTATTGACTCAAGATTAGTTGCATTTGACTTCCTAGCATTTATTTTAATTTCATTTTTGCTTTTCTTATATTGTTATCCTTGAAGTGGGTGATCTATTGTTATGAAACCAGCTTAAGAAAAGATAGAAAAGATAGACCAATGCCTTAGAATTCAGCCTCTTCGAGGGGGAAACCTCCTTTACATTACATAAATGAACAATTCTTGGATGATACAAATGACAAAACCTCCTTTCTATATAGGAGTCTAAGGAGTCACAATATAATCCAGCCGACCTAACAATAATAATATAAAGCCACAGAAATAACAATAGAGGGATTCTATGGGGCACAGTAATAACAATATGGGGGCAATAGGGGCACAACAATATTAATAAGGGGTATAACTACAATAGTAATGGGGTAATCACTGCTATTATAGGGACCCAATATGCCCCTCTCCTTCAAAAAAGTGTTGTCCTCAACGCTTGAGTAGTTCTAGATACTTCGGCATAAAATTCTCATCCTCCCATGTGGAATCTTCAGTGGATAAGTTCTTCCACTTGATAAGTCACTCTGAAATTGATCGATTTCGTAGCTGTCGAGTTCTTGTTTCTGTGACTGCTTCCGGTTCCAATATAATTTTTCCTTCCTCGTCAAGTTCTGGCAATATTGTTTGAACTGGGAGCTTGTCGCCTATAACCTTCTTTAAACATGAAACATGGAAAACTGGGTGCAATCGAGAAGCTGCAGGAAGCTCCAATTTGTATGCCATAGTACCAATCTTTTGCAACACCTTGTACGGACCATAATACTTTGGTGATAATTTATTATCCTTCTTAGCTTGCTTGAGGGACATTTTCTTATATGGTTGTAGCCGTAGGAATACCCAATCACCTACATCAAAACTTCTTTCACTATGATGTTGATCTGCCTGTTGTTTCATTCTATTCTGTGCCAACACGAGGTTATCCTTTAAGAGTTGGAGGACTTGTTGTTGATGTTCGATGTGATGTTCCACTGCCTGAACCTTAGAATTTTCTCTTAAATATGATGTGATGGATGGTGGTTGATACCCATAAAGTGCCATAAATGGGGTCATTTTTGTTGTTGTATGGAAGGAAGTGTTATACCACCATTCAGCCAGAGGCAACCATTTGACCCATTGTGTCTGTTTATCAGATACAAAGCAACGAAGATATCCTTCCAAACATTTGTTTACTATCTCAGTTTGCCCATCAGATTGAGGATGATAAGATGAGCTATGAGCTAACTGAGTACCAAGACAAGAAAATAATTTTGTCCAAAAATTTCCAGTGAAAATGGGATCTCTGTCACTTACAATAATCTTTGGGTTTCCATGTAGCTTTTGAATTGTTTCCATAAATGCAGTAGAAACTGTACTGGCTTTAAATGGATGTGATAATGCACAAAAGTGTGCATACTTGGTAAGTCTGTCAACTACCACCATGATGACACTCTTTCCCTCAGACTTGGGTAAACCTGTGATAAAATCCATTGAAACCTCCTCCCAACGTTGGCTTGGAATGGATAAAGGTTGTAATAGACCCGGTGTCTTAATTGTTTCAACTTTATTTTGTTGGCAAACCAAACATTCCGCCACAAACTTTTGAATATCTGATTTAAGGCCATCCCAAAAAAATTCCTTCTTAACCTTGTGGTAAGTTTTTAAAAATCCTGAGTGCCCTCCTAAGGGAGAAGTGTGCAATTCCATAAGAATCTTTTGTTTTAGCTGGGAATTCTTACAGAGGTATAAGCGATCTTTGTACCATAACGAATCATTTTACCAGCTAAATGTATCAGACGTACTGGAATCTTGTTGTAACTTTCGAATAAGTGCCCACACTTCTTCGTCATTCTTCCATTCCTCCCTTGCTTCGTTTATCCAATTGGTTGGATAATAGAAATGGCGCACAACAATGCTTCCACATCCTCATCCTTTCTTGAGAGTGCATCTGCCACCACATTTTGCTTCCCTTTTTTGTAGATGATTTCAAAGTCATAACCCAACATCTTTGTGACCCACTTTTGTTGCTCTTCAGAGGATAATCTTTGTTCTAAAAAGTATTTAAGGCTATCATGATCCGTTTTTACCTTGAAGTGTCTTCCCATTAGGTAGGGTCGCCATTTCTTAAGTGCATGGAGTATTGCCAACATTTCCTTCTCATAAATAGCTTTGCTTAAAAATTTCCCTTGATTGGACGACTTTCAAAAGCAATGGGTCTTTCATCTTGCATTAGAACAGCACCAATTCCATTTCCTGAAGCATCACATTCCACAATAAAGGTTTTTGTGAAGTCCGGTGTAGCTAAGACCGGTGCTTGGCACATTGCCTCTTTAAGATGTTCAAAGGCCTTTGTTGCTTCTGGAGTCCATGAAAATGCATCTTTCTTCAATAATGTTGTTAGAGGTGCTGCTATTCTCCCATAATTCTTAACAAACTTGCGATAATACCCTGTCAACCCGAGAAATCCTCGCAGATGCTTTATGGATGTGGGGATTTTCCATTCCTTAATGGCTTTAATTTTGCTAGGGTCTACCTTAACTCCTTCATGAGATACAATATGACCCAAATATTCCACTCCTGGACTCCAAAGAAACATTTGGATCTTTTTGCATATAATTGTTTCTCCTTCAATAGTTGTAGCACCCTGTCAACATGTTCAACATGATCCTTCCAAGACTTGCTGTAGATTAGTATATCATCAAAAAATACTAACACAAATTTTCTAAGGAATGGTTTGAAAATTGAATTCATCAAACCTTGAAATGTTGAAGGTGCATTGGTAAGGCCAAAAGGCATGACCAAAAATTCATAATGACCCTCATGAGTTCTAAATGTTGTTTTCGGAATGTCTTCAATCTTCATTCTGATTTGATGATATCCTGAACGAAGATCCAACTTGGTGAAGTAAATTGATCCATGCAATTCATCCAGTAATTCATCAATGACAGGAATGGGGAACTTATCTTTAATAGTGAGCTTGTTGAGCTCCCTATAATTCGGACACATGCGCCATGATCCATCCTTCTTGTGCACCAATACTACTGGAGCAGAGAAAGAACTTTGACTCGGTTGAATTATACCAGCCTCTAGCATTTCTGCAACCATACGTTCAATTTCACTCTTTTGGACATAGGGATATCTGTACGACCTGATGTTTGGAGGAACACTTCCTGGAATCAGATGAATAGCATGATCATGATCACGCATAGGTGGGAGACCTTTGGGAGTCTCAAATACCTTGGAATGATTGTCCAGGACTTTTTGGAGATCTGGAGAAATAGATGATTCCGATGTGGAAACATCTAGCGAACATAATTGTGCAATTACACCTCTTTGCTCCCTTTTTAGAAGCTTTGTCATACCATTAGAGCTGATTATCTTTCTTGGTTTCCCTGCAATACCCCTTAATTCAACTTCCTTTCCTTCCGTAGAAAATTTCATGAAAAGTTCTTGAAAATTAAAAGCTATTGTACCCAAGGATTGTAGCCATTGGACTCCTAGTACAACATCAGCACCTCCCATTGGAATGGAAAGCATTGGGCTAGTCAATACATATTCTCCCATGGATAGCTTGATATTATGGCACTTTCCAGAGCAATTTATTGTTCCTCCATTTGCAATCATCACTTGACACTCTGGTGTTGGATATAGGAAGCAATTCAATTCTTTTGCTACCTTACAATGAATAAAATTGTGGGTGCTTCCTGAATCAATCAACACTATTACCTTTTTCTTCTTGATTTGTCCTTCTATCTTGATGGTTTGAGGAGTGGTAATTCCCACCAATGCATTACAAGATATGGTTGGATTTATTTTTTCTTCATCTAGGCTTTGTTCCTGGAGTATATCCTCTTCTTTTGACCTTTCTTGCTCCTTTTCTTCTTCCTCTTCACAATCTATGTAGAATAATTTCTTCTCAGCACACTTATGACCTTTAGTGTATTTGCTATCACAACTGTAACAAAGCCCTTTTGCTCTTTTTTCTTCCAATTTTTTTGGTGTCAACCTTATAGGTTGTGGAAGACTAGGGGCAACAACACTTCCGTCTTTATAGTTGTGAGTGGTATGCTTCCTGGTTGCCATAATTTTGCTTTCCATTTTTCTTGCTAACCTGAATGCCTTCTCTAATGAATCAGGTCCCCAAAGGCGTACATCATGTTGGATATTATCCTTTAAAGACCCTATGAACACATCAATCCTATGCTCCTCTGGAATATATTTTACCCTTATGTTCAATTTTTGGAACTCCTCAATGTGCTCCATTATTGAACCCTTTTGTTTGAGACTTATCAATTGGCTAAAAAAAGTGTTGCTTTTTGTATCCTCATAATGTGCTATCAATTCTTCCGTAAAAATTGCCCAAGTGATAAATTGTTTACAAGAGCAAAGCCATTGATACCATACAAACTGATTTGGTTCCAAATATAAAGTTGCCATACGTACCTTTTGTGTGTTTTGCACATTATTGAGATCGAAGAATTGCTCCATCTGTAATATCCATGTGGCAGGATCCTTGCCATCAAACTTCCTCATATCAATTTTTTGAATATGGTGAGTCTTCGATCCAACATTAGCATCTATGGAATCATGATTAACATTTCTTTTATTCTCATCATGAGTTTTCTTTAGTACCCTTTCACCCTTAGTGCCCATTTCTTGTAGCAACTTATTCATATTTATCTTCAATTCGTCCATGTCTTTCTTCAAATCTGTCTTCAAATCTACCATATCTCTCTTCAAATCTGTCTTCGAATTATCCATCTTAGCTTCCATGCCCTTTATCTTAGATTCCACGCCATTTATCTTAGCTTATGTTAGCTTTTGTGAGCGTGAAATTTGTTGCACTTGTTCTTGTAATTTTGATATATCATGTAGCATTTCTTCCTCTTCTTCATGAGTCATGCTAGAGCTTTCAGGTTCCTTACTAGGTGTTTGCATTTTCTTTTCTCGGGGCATCAATTACCGATAATAATTCTTTACTATGCCCTTTGAATTTCTTCAAACCAAGCTTACGCAAAAATTAAAAAAAAAACTACACACCTTTTTTCACTTTGTAGAAGCCTGATATTGAATCTGATGTATCTCTATAATTTCGGATCATCCAGTTCTGAAATTGTGACCTGTAGTAGCCTTCTGTGTCCTCTTTCCAATTCCACAAGTTTGACCCAAATTGGATTCTCCAAGGTATGCGAAATCTCCCACGGTGACTTGATTTTAGACTAGTTCAGTAGAGCAAACTTGTACGACGTGCCACAAGTCACTGTTTCGGTCTATGGATCTGAAAAACTCATACAAAAAACTACAGTCCGTCCTCTTTCTGTACCTTCTTACAAAATTTAAATCCAATCTTCAGAGAGAAAGTTATGACAATTTTCCCTAGGTCACTTGTTTAGAATGTAATTCAGGAATCTACAAAAAGACCAACTTCCTCAGATCATAGCTCCGCAAATATAGCGCAAAAAGATTTGAAATTCAAACCCAAAGTTCAGCACGATTTCTTCTAAAATGGTTTTTTTTTGCGACTTCTGAAATGTCACATAAAAAAAGTTATAGCGAAAATGCCACCATGACCTGTTTGGAGCAGCGAAACCCTAGAATCCAAAGCTCTGATACCAAATGTTATGAAACCAGCAAAAGAAAAGATAGAAAAGATAGACCAATTCCTTAGAATTCAGCCTCTTCGAGGGGGAAACCTCCTTTACATTACATAAATGAACAATTCTTGGATGATACAAATGACAAAACCTCCTTTCTATATATAGGAGTCTAAGGAGTCACAATATAATCCAGCCGACCTAACAATAATAATATAAAGCCACAAAAATAACAATAGAGGGATTCTATGGAGCACAGTAATAACAATATGGGGGAAATAGGGGCACAACAATATTAATAAGGGGTATAACTACAATATTAATGGGGTAATCACTAGTATTATAGGGACCCAACATCTATTGTGTGTAATAGGAATTATTAAATACTAAACACTCTCAAAGGTGATATTAATGGATGACTTACTTTAAATGACCCTACTTCACACTTTAGTATTACATGATCATGCAAATAAATTATTAGTCAATATTAAATGGAAGATGACTAACAGGTAATGTTTCTTGTCTTGTCACATAATTACTAAATTTTGGCTCCCAATAGTATATTTTAGGCTATGTTTTGGTTGTTACTTGTGGAGCTTCCCTTTGGCTTAGAAAAACATCGAGGATAATTGTCCACTACATTGGCATTGGACATCATCAAAGAGGAATTCACCAAAATTGGTAGAGTACATGACAGAAATTGGTACAATGAGCAGATAATGCTAGAGAAACACCGAGGCACCATAATTTCTTATTTATTTAGATTCACTCGAAATTAATTAGTCACAAAAAGTACCTTTTTTCCGAATATTTTCATGTATACATAAATACTAAAAACGTAATTTCAGAGTAATTATTAAAACTAATAATTATCTGATAGTCATAATTTATAATTAAATAGTATAATATGATTAATATTATTAGACACAACTATAGGGTCCGACTGTGACGGGCATTGTGACAATGTATGTACACTTCTCATTGTATTAGAAAATCATCTCTCAAAGTGTTATATCCATCCAACGAAATGTAGTCCAAGAGGCCATTATGGGATTGAAATTTTTCTTTCAGTGGAAAAGTGGTGATATATTTTCTTAGGCCTTAGTGCTCTTCTTCCGTAAGGTTTTGACACTACTCATAGCTAGCACCTTCATTCAACCAAGTGAGGTAGTCATCTTGGAAAGTTCAATCATTTTATCTCCACAATCCAATATGATGTTGGATCAATCTCATGATCCTAAAGACATAGGTCATAATAGTGAGGAACTTTTACTGTGGGCAAAAGAATATCCAAATTTAAGGAACATGACTCTTTTAGAACAAGCAATAAAGATATTTTTTACACTGGTCTTTTTTTTTCCATTTGTTTTTACAAGTTATCTATTGCGTGATATTTTTAACATGTAACTTATTTGGTATGATTGTGCCTAAGGTTTTGTTTAAGGTTGAATACTAAGTTCCTAAGGTGTTATTTTCTATGGTGACATTTTATTTGTTTTATTTATAAAAATCATCTAGCCGCATAGTGGCCACTATCGAATGTTGAGGTATATGTTGTATAAATATTTTATAGCCTACTTAATTTATATTCAAGTATTCATCATCTTTCATGTATTATACTCTGCATTGTATCTTCTTTCATTTTCAAGAGAGGAACTCAATATTGATGGTAAGAAGCAACAATTGAAGAAAGAGGAGAACAATAACACTGGAGTGACAAATGAAAAATGAGAGAGAGAAGAGAATATTTCTAGTGATACCCTTAGAGCCAATATCTTGCATAAGACACACTCATAGAGACTGATGGTCAAGCCTTCAGAGTTGGTGAATTCACTTGCAATGCTTTGGCAACACAATGATAATGTTTTGAAATGATAAAACAATATTTCATATGTAAATTGTAGTCCAACCGATATTATGTTGGAAACTCATATTGTAATACTTGATATTTTATATAATAAAATTTATATGGTTGAAATTATTTTTATTTTCACTTCATATTATTTAGTCTTGTAATTAACATATGTAACTTTGCATTATCATATTAGATGAACATGCACATTGTATGCCATTTTTTTAAATTTAGTTGCAAAATCATACTAATTAATTTATGTTGATTAATAATAAACTCATAAAATCAATCTAAAACTACTAAATTAATAGTTTATATTAATTAATGATGAACATGAATAAAATGAATATATGATTGAATTAGTCGTTTATAATGATTATGAACAAAATTAAATGAAATGAATAGAAACTACTAATTCAGTTGTTTATATAATGAATATGAAAATAACAAAAAACGATAAATGACTATTGCAAATGATAATTTTTTTTATTAAAATGATGACTAAATTTTGCATATATACGACTATTAGTAGCTAATTTATAGTATCTTATAACATGACTAAAATTTAGTTATATTTCTTTGGTCATTAATTGGTTTTAAATGATGACTAAAATTTGCACATATATAACTATTAGTAGCTAATTTGCAGTATCTTATAACACGACCAACATTTTGGTCATATTTATTTGGTGATTAATTGGTTTTCTCGAGAACTCATATAGTAATATATTTTGTTGTATATTTGGTCATTAATTGCAATAATTAATGACTAAACCAATGAAAAAATAATGACCAAATTAATGACTAAATATACTACTAGATGGTAAAATAGAGGAAACCAATTAATGACTAAGCTAAAATGACTAAAAGTTGGTCTGTTATAAGATACTGTAAATTAGCTACTATTGGTCAACGACTGAAAAGTGGTCATTTATATGCAAATTTTAGTTGTTTTTTTAGTAACTAATTGGTTATTCTGTACTAGTGGAAAGTGTTATTGTGTTCATAATATTTGAGATATGATGTTGCATCTATATGTTGCTTTGAGTCTAAATATTGATGTCATGATCCAGATAGCCATGATAGATATATGTTTATGATCTAACAAATATGTTGTTTTTTGAGTCTAGTAAAGACAGATTGATGACACAAATTCCAGTCTGGGGATAATATCTTCTCAAGATTCTTACTCTTATTATTATTTGAATTATGTTGAAGTATGATTTATGTGCATCTAACATAATTGATCTGCAGGAAAGTCTTAGATATGAAGCTTATACAAAAATTATGATTTATGCTCCAGACGTAGGCACTGAACTAGGAAATATCATCCCTAGACCCACACATGCTAAGGCCCAAGCAGCATCCAGGAAGCTAAATATTTTCCCATGATAACTTGAAGGGAGTGTCCAGGGATTTGTCTATAGTTGACCATCATCTAAAGCTTTTTGAAGCTGTTTGAACATTGAATCAAGATGTCTATGACATACTCTGGCACTGTAATCGTATTTCTCAAGTTGTTGGGTTAAATTACTGATCAAATAAAAATGAAGTATTATGCATGAAATAGGATGTTCACCTAAAAGATGCCAGTTCCACAAATGTGTTGCAGATAACAAGACCTTGAAGCAAGAAAATCTTGAATGTTTTCCATAATATAAACATGTAGACTGAACTTGTGTTTGCAGGTGACTGGGACATACATATAGATATGTCACTATGTCTGTGCTACAAGAGTTTGGCATGATTTGGCTAATTGATATAGATGAGAAGTCTTTAGTTTTGTCTCATGATACTTGAAAATGACTCGGAATTTCGAATTGATGATTGAGATATGTTTTGATTATAGATCTCTCTACGATAACGAATTTGGACTTGACCTGATGACTAATGATCTAATTTAATGATTGTTGATTTGCGCTGATGTATATGACATGTGGGCATAATGACTTATGTGAGCATTCATAAAATTGATTTTGTATTGGTCTCCTCATTCCTAGCACAATGGTTGAGGTAATGATAGTTTTGATTCAACATGAAAATGGAACCTACATGACTCATCCTTGTTGTATGCATTTGCACCTAGTGACATAAATGACTTGTATTATGATTATGAGAATGGCATGATCAAGTTTGGATTGATAATGCATGGTTGATGACAACATGTTGGAATAATAATAAATGAATTCATGACTTGATATGGGTTCTCCCTGTCTCCTTGTTGAAATAATTGATACTATTATGTTGATGGCTTCGATAATGGTTGTGATCTGACTTCTAAAATTTGATAAGCTGACTTGTTGATGTGATGGTACAACATTGATTTATGTAAGGTTGAATATGTTGGCTTAGAAAGGAATTATTCTTATATATTTGCATGAAGAAAGCCCCCTTGTCCAGATATGTCTATATTTGATAGTTATCTGATGAAGTCAAGATGTTGAATTCCAAGGTATGGCTTTGATTTTGATTATGGTTTTGGTTTTATATCCTAATGGTCTACTCTTAATAGATTATGAGCCTATGATGATCTAAATCTGAGGGATATAGCTTCTAAAGCTAGAAATGATGTATCATGGCATGATGAATCGATTTCTAGAATTTAAAACGAAATTCTATATTGGAAAGCTATTGGAAAATGTTTCGAATAATGAAAATGCAAATCCTTGGATACTATGATTTGAAGTTCAAAGATGTTGTTGAAATTGGAATGGCATCTGACTATTTATTAAAGCATTAATGTTTCATTTTCAACATCCATATGTATATGTATGATGTGGATAGAACCTGAATAAATTGATTGTTGAGATGCTTCATTCAAAGATTTTCCTGAGCATCCTTTGAAATATCTACATGAGATATTCTATTTCTGAGGTTGAGATAGTTCTCCTATGATATGTGAATACATGGATGTATTTTTTTTGATAAATAATATTGTTAAGCACATTTGGATGTTTATTTAGTATGATATCTTCCATGATATCTTGGATGAAAGGTCCATAATACGATTGAGGATGAGTACAATGTTGCTAGCATGGCTAGTTGTGAGGCAGGATGAAGAAGTTCCTTAGAGATCTATCTGAGCAAGATATGGATATGACATGGGTACATTGTGATGACGTATTGTGAGATCTGATTGGTAGAAAACCCCATATTTATAGTTGGGATTGAGATACTCTCATATATTGAGACAATGCATCTGGTTGAGACAAGCTCAGGCTTGTGGTTGGCATCTCCTTGAGAGGGAGGATGATTATGGTATCCTTCTGTGATTTATATGATTATTTATGTTTTGACATGATATTTGATTGGATGTCCTGTATGAACAGGAAACAACTACTATTAAGACAAGATGATACCAAATTTGAGTATGATGAGATCAGCGTTGATCGAGGACACTGAGCTAACTCTTCCTCCCTATTTGGGCTCCCAAGATGATGAATTGAGGTAGAAGGGCTCCTAGGGTTGAGGGAACTCTGGAAAATAGGGTATGCCCCCTATCTATTACCCATAGGGTTGAAGATGTTGCTCCCCTATCTTCATAGGGTTGGAGAATGTTGCTCTCCTATTTAGTCTTTGCAGAGTATACGCCAATTGGAATCATACCCACAAGTTGGGCTTCTCAGCAATACCATTCCTCATTTGGCCAATGAATTTAGAGTGTACCTAGGGTGTACAACCCAAGTCGATTATGATGCAGGTGTTCTACCACATGACTATTGAGGGTCATCGATGGGAATATTAGTAGGCAATTTAGGATGGGTTGACATAACCCTATGTGATTCCAGGTTGATATTGAGCTATGTGATGAGATCCCAAGGCCAAAATGTGCTCCCCTATTTGTTTGTATATCCTATTGATTGATATGGGGTTGTAGATGTATAGCTCCCCCATAAGATTCTGGGTTGAGATGTGCTCCCCGATGTGGTTAGAAGTTGAGATGTTCTCCTTGATGATATGATTTCCGATGACAATTGGTGATGATATTATGGGTAGTATCCCGCTAGTAGAGATTCCAAGTAGTAGCCTAATCAATAGAGGGTGGTAGCTTGAACTACCCTTTGGTAGCAAATTCTTATTCTTCTAGATTCGATGATGTTCAACATATGAGCAGGAACAATTAAGAGATAAACATGAATAAGAAAGTGATATATCGAGATGTACATTGATGATTTGTGATGATGAGATACTTGAAGTGGTAATTACATGATGACTACATGACAAAGAAGATCAATGATGATATGTGATGACACTTGAAGATACCATAATGGCATATTGATCAATGGAAAGATATTGGTAGATGGAATTCTCCCTAGTTGAGAGGGAGTGTTAATTTTTGTAACTGTAGTAAAATTCCACCTTGGATAGCTCAGATGGTTATGATGATGATTTCATTAGATTCCTCTTTTTGAGAGGACCAAAAAGCAACCTAAATATCACCTTATTTGGACAAAAAAAAGTAGATTTTTTGAATTTGTTTATTCATTGATGTATATTGGGTTAGGTCGGCCCTAAGCACATGTTGAATTGGACAGGTCGGTCTCAACCCCAAGCGAACCCTCATGAAAGCCTATAAATAGAAGAAACCTCAATATCATTTGGACACATTAATCAAGCCATATTCGCTTCTCTTATTGTCTTGGTTCACACAGATCTGACAGAGGAAAGCTTGTGCAAAGGGTCTGAAACTACAGGGTCAAAGCTCGCATTGATATAGGGTTTTTTGATTCCTGGATGTTGGAATAGAACTGGGCATTTAATTCCTCTGACACTAGAACACAGTGGTCATGATATCTTCTATGGAGCCTTAGACACTGGCACAGAGTGTTTATGGGAGCGTCTAGGAGGATAGGGTCTCCGCTTCTTAGTTTAGTCCCCAGACGCACACATAGTATGGTCCTTAGAGCATCTGGACTATCATAAATGCTCATGTAGAATCCTTATGAAAGTGTCCATAGTTTGAGGTATATTTGGGTATGTTTGACCTCAAACACCCTCATCTAGTTCACCTAGGAGCGTCTAGATTTGTTCTAGATGCAGTCTTCCGGGTCTATAGAGAGCGTCCAAGACTGCTATAGACGCTCGCACAACTCTTCCTCCCTATGTCCAGAATTCAAATATGATATTTCAGTATTCTAAATATTTTACTCAGTGACAACATTATCCAGTATCTGACTACAGTCAATGACAAATTATTACAACCATCAAAATGAAGGTTTTGATTATAAGTGTGGTTAGATATGTTTCATGGATATCATAGTTTCTTGGTTGCATAGATAAAGTTATGGATCATTTTAATCTCTTTTTCTGAATCATTTCATGACGATCTAAGAAGAATAATATTTTCAAGGGTTTTCCACATAGTGGGTTTTTCCGTGGTCTTAGACCAATCCTGGTGTCTATATGTGTGTGCATGATTTTATTCCATTATTCCTTTATGTTTTTTTGCATTGGTGATTATGATTTTTTTATTTCTATATAATTGCATATGCTGATGAATAATGGTGTGAATCTAAATAATGCAATGATGATCTGGGGTGAACTTAATGTATTAATGAAGAAATGCAATTATCAAAGCAAAGAACAATGTAGCCCTATGAAAAATTAATAACCTGAGGGAAAGAAAGGTTCCATTAGTTGACTATGTCATGTGAAGAATTGTGCACAAGTAAAACAAGGAAACTAGCACCTCCAAAGGACCATGGATCAATCATCAACTCAGCAACAACATGCATGCCTCTCTAACAACCATTAGGTAGGTATAGGTATGAAATATTCTTCACCTCTTCACGTGAGCATGTTATGGTTAGAAATTTGTTGCAAATTCATGATAGATGAGGTTTTATATGATAAGGATGGGTCAATGGTGTCAGCCACCCTCAACTATTTAAGTGCAACCAACTCCCTCTCTCATGCAGTGTGGAAAATCCAAATTAAGGAGGCCGATGATTACGAGGAGTGTGGACAACAATAAAAAGAGAAAATTCGTGCAAAGGAAAAGTCAACAAAGAACTTTGAGCCATTACCACAAAAGGGAATATAAGTACGAGGTTCAAATTCACTTGCACAATTACTCATTCCCAAGAAAAAGTTGGAGAAACCCATCATACTACAAAAGGACGAGCTAGATGCTACCAGATTTTGCATAGGGTGCCACCAAAGTTGCTACAGGCCAAGTTTACAGGTGCTACAGGACTATGTGAGGTGCTATAGTACTGTGTGAAATGCTACAGGATGGTTTCAAATGCTACAAGAGTACTGAAGATATGATAGAAGGGTGAATTAAAAGGAGAAAGGAACAAAATCAATAAGAAATTAAGAAAAAACCCATGAACATAAGATACTCGTCCTGAAAGGTGAAAGTAGTATCCTCCCTCCTCGCTTTCCATATTATGCAGAGTGAAATATTCCTGCTACAGACATGTGTAGCAAAAAGGGAAATTGAAGAGGTAAATTCCTTTGGAAAAATTATTTTCTTATATAAGAGGGGCAAGGAAAGAACAAAGGAAGTCTTTCACTGAGATAGGGTGTATCATTCTTCTCTTTCTCTAACCAAAAATCAACCACCCTATCTCTACCTCTACACCCTAGACTATTCAAAGAAAATCTTGGAAATTCCTTTCAAATAATTTAAGGAGACAATAGTAGGAGCCATGGAGGGGAGTTTTCAACCAAAGGGGAAGAAATGTTTGACACCTATGAGAAGGCTAACCACTAGAGTAGCCATAAATAAGTAGCTCAATGCACTAACTGTCCTGCTACAAGAGAAAACAGAGTTGCTACAAGAGAAACAAAGTTGCTACAAAAGAAATAGAGTTGTTACAAGAAGGAACAGATTTGCTACAAGAGAATACATTGTGCTACTGGAAAGTCTAGAGAGCTGCAATAGCCTAAATTTGAGCAAATTTTCCCTATATTTGAAGAGGGACATAAGAGAAGGATTGGGAGCATTGGTTTTCCAAACTTTGGAGAATCACCACGTCAAATCATGGGGGGAGTAGCTTCAATTAAATAGAGTCCATAGACTCATCAAGGATGCTAATTATCACATATGTTGTGGATAATGTTTGAAAACTTGTATCATGGGTGAACATTGTGGACATTAACAAGGAGACCTTTCTTAAGACACAAATACAAGTCTAATTAGAACTAGGATGAAAGGATGGATCTACAGAAGAAGGAGTTAGAGAAGAATAGGAAGAGGATGGACTAAGAAGATCTTCCAAAATTACTTCTAGGGTAGCTTGGAATGTTAAGGGGGAAACCAAGGCCATGAATGAGGCATAATTAAGTCACTAACTTTCTCAGAGGATAAGAAACACTTTTAGCGAGGGGTATGATGGGCCTCCAAATTAGACATAAATTAAGGCCCATCTAACCATCCTTCAACACACTAAACCTCTATTTTTTCATTAGATGACATATTTTTAAGTTTAGTATGTTCATTCGGAAGGTTTAGAGATAATTTCATATTTGTTCCTAATATTATTATTTTTTGTAGAATATTGTGAGAATATTGGGCAGCTTATGAAGATTTTAAGGAGGAGATAACCTAGGGACTCTCTCTTTAATATAGAAGGATCAATATTGGATAATAAATGAACAAAATATCATGAAATTATTGACAAATTTTGGAGCTCCAGTGATTGAGAAAATCTAGGAATATGTTCCCTCCCATTTAATGCAGATTCCAAGTGTTGGGAACCAGATCCACTGTTTGAGGGATTTTGGAGGGGAAATATTCCTCCTTTTAAGGAGAATTCTTCCCCATCAATTTTTATAATTACGAGTTTGAATTTTCCTCTAGAGGCATGCATTTCTTAGTCTTGTTGTAGAGAAAACTTGTTATTTAGGAGCTCCACTTTCATTTCTAGCAGGGATGTACTTGGATTGATTCAAATAATGAAGTTTGGTGCCATTTTTATCTTCTAAAGTATTCTTTCCTTCATAGGAATATGAGTTTCCTTGGGATTAGCCTTCCCATGACCTTCATATCCCTCTTGTATAATTTTTTTTATTCCTTTAAATGTCTTTATCACATGCATCTCTTATTTTTGCATTTACTATTCATGTTTCTATCGTTGTAGGTCATATTAGTTAAATGATTGGAGTTATTTATTTTGCAGGTTATTTTAAAGATTCAAAAGAATGATGCATCCTTATAACAGCTTTGAAAATCCATATTCATCATTGATCTACTTGGATTGGTTTACTAATTCACAAATCTAGAATTTCTGGAAGTCCCTTGTAGCAAAATAGTAGTAATTTCTGCTATTTTTTCGAACATGATAATGAGCTCCATTTGAGTTTATTCCACTTGAATTTGGTCATAAAAAAATTCAAGTTAATAAAAAAAAAATCCCCAATAGAATTTTCACTTGACTAGGTTAGGCATTTGGTAGGTTAACTAGCTCACTAGTTCTTGAATTTTTAGTTTTTAGAGTGGTATTTGTCTGTTATTTTTTAGCACATGTTAATAGGGGTATTTTGGAGTAATTCCACTTGGAATGGAATCCTAATATGTCCTAATTAATAACAAAAAAAATTCCATCACATTTTAATTTTATTTACTTGGGCATTCAACAAGTTATCTCGCTCCTGTAGCAAAACAAGGCCTCCTGTAGCACATCCTATAGCGCTCTTGTAGCACGTGTAAACTTGACCAAATTTGGTCCAAAATCTTCTTTTTTGTCTCTTAGGATTGAATAATGACCCCTAGGCTCTAAAATCCATGATTGAGGACCACTGTAGACCCACCTTTCCTTCACTACAAGCACATATATGCAATCAGAATTAGAAGACAGATTTCCACAGTCACATAACAATGAATGTTTTCTTATGAAATGTACATGGATTATGTTGTTAAAGATAAGTTTCCTTGAACACAATGATAAGAAGGGTGATTCATCAATGCAAAGTAGATTATACTTGATTCTTGAATTCATGCTTCCTTAAGGCTTCAGTTACAAGAATTATTATTGAAAAGATCAAATTTCCTTTTTCAAAATAACATTCCACATTCTACAATTAAACTATTAATCTACATTCTCAAAGTGGACTAATTTTTCCATTTTTGTAATTATGTTATTGTTTGATTTCATGATATTTAATTAATTGCATCAAATCAATGAAAGAAGGACAAATTTCATGTTGCACATACAATGTTGACACCTCTTAAGTTTGTACAAACCTCAGGTTGATAATTAAATTTGGTAGACTTGGGAGTTGCAACATTCTTGTTGCAATGTTGGGGCTCATCAACAAGGATGAACCCCTTTTACCAGAATGGCATGTCACTCCACGGGATTTTCTTGTATAAGAACTCTCACTCATACAATCTCTCCTTCAACATGACAAAATAATAGTCTATCACATAAAGTGGCATACAATGATCCTCTCATAAAGTAGCATACATGGATCTCAAAATCAAATCATCATCTCAACAAAAATCAAATGGACACATGGAAGTAATGCAACTTATAACTTCAAGCCTGGGGACAGACTGCAAATCGTCTACTTGGATGGAGAAACAACATGTCACATTCTATTCCTTGTAAAAAAATGAGTAATCTAAGTATAAACTTGACCTCCTTTTGTCTCGGTCAAATCTGGGCTCCCCGGGAATCTAAAAGATTCCTTGAATATTATCTTCTACAGGCTGACTAAAATTTGGCTCCCTAGATGGTGAAACTGACCGCACCATTGTGTTCCTTGCGATAAATTGAGAAAAATGATTATAAAGTCGGCCTGGTTTAGAAACTATCATTTTTGGGCCTCTAGGGAATCTTTTAGATTCCATCCAAATTCATGCGTCAAGATTCCACCTTCATGGTTCTGGCCTTAATCATCTATCCCTAGAAAATACACTCCTCATATCATAAAACCATCTGCACCATTAATAGACTCTTAGTGAAATTCTGAGTAATTTGAGTATAAAGTTGGCATTTTTTTGACACTGTCAAAATTTGGCCCCCAGGGAATCTCCAAGATTCCTCATGATTCCTTGTGTTTGGGTTTCATGCCTCATTCTCCATGTTCAAGATGGGTTCCACTCTCCACTGTTTTAATGAAAAAATATTGGTTTATAAAACATGGGTGGTGGACTTTACAGCATCTGACCATCTGGCATGTTGGATGGCGATCAAATTGGGAGGGCATAGGTCCCAAGGTCAAACCCACGGGCCTCCCCCGTTAACCATTGGTAGAGTTTAATTTTAAATGGGGAATTTTTGTTTATGTGGGAATATAGAGGTTCGTCCATTGGCAGGCTGCATTTTGGCCAGGCGCATTCATTTCCTGTTGGCCCTATTCAAATATAGTGAGTGTTATATGATGGTTGGGTGGCAGGTCAGCTAATGGTAGCCCACCCCCATTTGTTTTTTTGAAATATATATATTATATATATGTAATAATCCATGGAGGGTTGAAGGTCTGGTGGCCTGTCAACCCATAATTACTATTTTACTATTATTTATTTTTATATAAAACATAATGGTCAAAAAATCGTCGATGGAATTTTAGGGTCACTGGAAAATTTAAATAGGCGATAATTTCGCCCTTTCTAGCTATTGGAAACTATCGCTGTGAAGTGTGAATTTATCACCTAGTTAGTGGCCTCCAAATTTATCAAACCTCCATATTTGGCAAGCCTCTAGATTTAGTTAGAACTCTACTAAATTTAGTCAATGGGTCCTGGTTGACCAAAACTTTCACTGGCCATAACTTTTGCATACAAACTCAGATTGAGGTGCCATTTGCATCGTTGGAAATCTTGTGATGAGATATTAGATATGATATTATTTTCACTACAATTTAAGGAATTTAATTTTTGAGCTTTCCCAAAGCCACCTTTGATCTTTGAGCTACTTTGATCAATGCTTCACTTGTCATAAATTTGGTCACAAAGAAATTCATTGTTTTTGTTATTAAACTATTATGACTAGAGAAGAACTAAAATCAACATAATGCAAACAAGTCAAAGAATTACTCTTATAATGCTTTCTCCCCTCTTCAGAATGAAGTTGAATATTCTATTTGGAATAAATTTGGTCATGAAGAAACTGGATGCAAAAGTTGGATGAATCCATCTTATCAGCATGAGCACAAGTCAAAACTTCCCAATGTATGGAAAAAGAAAGTTACTTCCTCTGAAAAATGTGGTTTATCCTTGTATGCGGGAGATCAAGAGAATCTATGGTACATTGACAATGATTGCTCAAAACATATGACAGGTGATAGAGATAAGTTTGTTTCTTTTAATGAAATTAAGAAAGAAAAGAATGTGACTTTTGGTAATAATTCACCTGCTACTATTAAAGGAAAAGGATCTATGGTATTGAAAGAAAAGGTCAGAGGTGATAATGTATTATTTGTTAATTGGCTAAAACATAACTTGTTAAGTTTTAGTCAAATGTGCAATGAGGGGCATGAAGTTATTTTCAGGTCAAAGAATTGCTTGGTAAAAAACTTGGATACATGTAAGACTATAATCAAGGGAATGAGAACTCGAGGAGTCTATATCCTAAAAGGTGGCAAAGAACACTGCTTTTTTAGCAAATTGGAACAATGTTGGTTGTCGCATAAAAGATTGGGACAACTCAAATTTTTTCAACTATACAAATCAAGTAATAAGGGAGAAGTTCGTGACTTGCCAGATATCTCTCCACCTGTGAATAGTATTTGCAAATCATTCCAATTTGGTAAGAAATCAAGAGTTCAGCTCAAAGCTAAGGAATTCGCTTCAAGTAAACCCCTTGAACTTGTTGATACATATTTATGTGGACCTTCGATAAAGAATTCTCCTCGTGGTGAACAATATTTCATGTTATTAATTGATGACTTTATAAGAATGTGTCGGGTTAATTTAGTAAAGCATAAATATGAGGCACTTGAAAATTTTAAAATATTCAAGGGTCTGGTGGAAAATGAATTAGACCTAAAAATGAAATACCTTAGATCTGATAGAGGAGGAGAGTTTATATCGATGAATGTTTTAATTTTTGTGAGTAGTATGGTATCAAAAAGCGGTTTTCCATAGTTAAAAATCCTCAACAAAATGGAGTGGAAGAAAGAATGAATAGAATAGTTTAAAAAATGGCACATGCTATGCTTAATGAGTCAAGAACACCTCACACCATTTAAGGAGAATTAGTATAGATAGATGTCAATATACTCAACAAGGCCCATGTTCAAGAAAATAGTGATAAAACCTCGTATGAACTCTATTATGGCAAACCTACAACTGCCAAATAATTTAGAATTATTGGAAGCAAATGTTTTATAAAAAAAATGATGATAGCATGGAAATTTTGAACATCGAGCTAATTAATAAATCCTTCTTGGATACTCTTCTACAAGTAAAGGATATAAATGTTATAATAAGAAGCTCCAAAATATTGTTGAAAGTATAGATCTTGCGATTAATGAAGCAT
The DNA here is from genome assembly GCA_031772625.1 of Pinus tabuliformis. Taxonomy (NCBI): domain Eukaryota; kingdom Viridiplantae; phylum Streptophyta; class Pinopsida; order Pinales; family Pinaceae; genus Pinus; species Pinus tabuliformis. The sequence goes on along the minus strand of CM062819.1, from coordinate 1,882,155,274 downwards.
CCACTGGTACCAAAAGAGAAGTACAATTAGATGATGAACAACTCCTGTAACAATCCTAGTGAAAAGTTCATGTAATAAAGTAAATAAAGGAAAAATAAGACCACGGGTAAAAGACACTTATTCCAAGATGAATGTTGGAAAAATTTCCTAGTGGGAATCACTGGATGTGTGTTTTGGCTAACGAAAATTGGCAAAGGCTTATGCAAAGGAATTGAAAGGAAAAAAAGAAATTTTTTGCACATTTATTTATCAAAATAAAGGAAATTAGGAGAAAAGTAAAGTGAAAGGTCAAAGGTTGCATGTGAGGAGGAAATTGAAGGAAAATAGTGGAAAATGAAGAAATTAAAGGCCTCATGCATAAAAATTCTTCTTAGGACCAGTTAATGGCTTTTGTCAACTCAACTTTAGAGCTCTATCATTATTCTCTCTCATCCTCTCACTCTTGGTCACTTGGAGTTTTATTGGAGCACTCTAGTTTGGAGCAAGGAAAGGAAAAGCAAGAAAAGGAAAGGAAAAGAAAACAAGGGTCAAGGAAAGGAAAGCAGGATCAAGTAGCTTCAGCAGGATTACTTGTAGGTAACCATTTTCATGTGTGATTTCCTAGTTGGTTTAGACATGCATGGCTTTGCATGTTGGTGTATGGTTCTCTTCCTATTGGTGGCATGTTTTTGCTGGGTTATGATAGTGGATTTTAGCCTAACCTAGTCGTTTCTAGATGTCATGGTATGTTGGGATGTGGTGATGGTGCTGGACCCACCAACATTCAGGGGATCACCCCAGCATGAAGTCCCAACTAGACCTCACACCATTTGGTGTGGGAGTTCGTTTGGTATGATGGCCCGATTTCCATTATCTTAAGTATTTGCCTTAACTCGTGCTTGTCAGCACATGAGAGTGGTTCGATTTGTCTTCGAGAAGTGAGGTTCATGTGCCTGGTGAGTGCCGCTAAGTGATGGATGTATTCATGGTGTACCATAGCTTCTCCTCTGCATGGTGAAGAGCGTGGAGTCTTCGATGGTCCTTGGTTCGCTTGATGAAGCTTTAGCATGTTGTTCCTTGCTTTCATGCTGGAAGGCTTGATAAGCTCACTTGTTTATGAAGGTGCATGTTCGTTGCGTTCATCTGCTTCACATGCTTCGCTCATTCATCCGTCGGTGAACCTGTCCATCTACATGTGCTCCATTCATTCATCTCGTTCGTCGCCTTGACATGTTTGTTGGTGTACCTGTACTTACAGTAACTCATGATAAGATGACATCAAACCCAAAACCTCCTAGTCTACCATGACACATGATCATTCAAACACAAGTAATCGGGAGAGGCAGCAGGGCTATGATACAGGATGATGGCTCTGGGCAACTGCCGATGAAAACTGCATAAGAGTCACTAAGAGATGCAGACAGGTGATCTGAGTTGACAATGACTAACTGCAAGGTGTAGCTCAACTGGGAGGAAAAATTGCACAAATTTTTAGAGGAACAGTCCCATCTGTTGGAAGGCAGGGAAGCCATGCTCTGTGCATTTTCCAAAACGAACAGTTAGCAGGGGCTAGATAGCCAAATTTGTGCAATTTTCTAGAGAAACAAGCCGGGCTACAAGAGGGGTCAACACGCAAGGATTGTGTAATTTTTCTAGGGAATTTCCCGGGAGATTGGCAACCAGATCTGTGTAATTCCCAGAGGGAATTGCTAGTTGGCTGTTGTGGTCACTGGTAGTCATATCTGTGCAATTCCCAGAGGGAACTTCTAGTTGGATATTGGGGTCACTCGCATCCATATCTGTGCAATTCCAAGAGGGAACTGCCAGTTGGCTACAAGGGTCATTAGCAACCAGATCTGCGCAATTCCCTGAGGGAACTGCCAGTTGGCTACTGGGATCACTGGTAGCTAGAATTGTGCAATTCCCAGAGGGAAATGCTAGTTGGCTTCTCAGTCACTAGTAGTAGAAACTGTGCAATTCCTGGAGGGAACATGTAGTCTACTGTTGGGAGTTGCTGGCTGGAAAAATTGCATTAAGGTCAGGAGGTCAGCTGCTGATCATCTATGCGCAATTTCTAAGCTGAGCTAACTGATGGGAAGTGGGAGGCCTTCCCATGAGCACTGTACAATTTCTGAGATGAACATCCAGTCGACTGTCCAGGTGGCCAGCATGAGTGCTGATTAAAATGCTTGTGGGAAACACAGCTCGAAAGAACTGGCTTGGTGCTTCTGCATTGTTCTGGTTCACAGTTGATCGAGTCGAAAGCAGGGTGATGGTATGGCTGTGAGTGAAGAGTTTGGTCATCAAAACTTCAGCAAAAATGAGTAAGTGTGTGAATAGTCGAGAGATGCATAGGTGATCATATGAACACACACTCGCATGACTTGATGATGAAACGACCAAACCATCTGGATACATATGTTAAACATGACTGACCGATGGTACAAGTGATAAGTGCGACACTCGTGATTGATCATTCATGATCAAGACGATGCTTGCATGATAGTGAATGTGACTCCATGTGTGTGACAAATGATTTCATGGTGAACACATAAAACACATACGAAGCAAAGACTTTAAGCATAACCAGAAAATGGTCACAAGCATAACTTAGACATCAACACGAAGAGACTTGAGTGTAATAAAAAGTTAAGGTGAATTTAAAGACTCACACGAGCTCATGGAGTGAACCCAAGTGTGTGCAGTCATCACATGAAACTCTCCAAGGGAGGCTCTGAAATTGGTGCAGGCCAAAATTTTGGAGGGTGGTTGTAGAGCTACAATGCTTGGAGACACATTGGTAGAACTCCAGCTTCTCTGTTTTGGTTCATTGCTAGCACAGGGTCTTAGTCCTTTTAGGAAGTATTGAATCATTGTGCAAGTTACCTCAGTTTCCCCACTTACCCCATGGACATACATGGTTCACCCTTTGCTAACTCAGTCAAACACAATCAAAATTTCAACTTAGATATCAGTGTTTCAAATCCAGGAAGGGTAGTTTAGTTCGTAAGTTGAAGATTTTTAGAGTATAAGTTTTCATCTCTGGTGTTTCTCTACTACCAGTAGGCCTAGACAGTACCTCAATGGAGTCACGCAGGAACACACACATTGCTCCACTTCCAGTGAGCCTAGTCAATACCCCAGTGGAGTTGCATGCTTCACCTCTCTGTGCAAGAAGCCTTTCTCTTCTTTTTCCTTTGTATTTTTTAAGAGAATTGTGCATAGGCACTTATTTTTTTTTGGCGGAAGAGGGATCTCGACTTATTGAGATAAAAGAGGTTGTTCCTTTAGAGAAGAATTTAAGACCTATGACGTAGGTTTTCTCGTTTATATTTTTATGCTTCTCCATTTCTACTAATTGGATTAGCTTAAACACATAGAGCAAAAGGCTGAGTACAGGCATGGGGGTTCCCACTATGGACATAAGCTCGCGGTTGGGCCAAAGCTTCCCTTATGGACGGTTCATAGTTTCCACCAAGACTTCATCAGGCAAAGGTTCTAACCAAGCACAAAGAAAATGGACACAAGACTAGCCAAGTGCTGCAGTGTCACGAGTCTCTTCAAATTTAAGCCACATACTCTATTCAAAAGCTAGAACGTAGTAGTTGGCAACACTTATTTTCGGAAAAAAAAATAGTAATATATCAAACGAACAAAATGCACATGAACCAAAATAGTAATCAGAATAAAACAAATAAAAAGAAAATATAATAAGAAAAACAACCCAAAAGGAACAAAAAACAGCAAGGAGAATATATACAAGGCATGGGCACAGCCCGACCTACTGAACCAATGTTTGAGGACTTGACCATTTGATAGGAGGATTACCAATCCTCCGATCGAATGATTACATATGATAGGTGTGTGAGCCAAGTTTCTTGTGGACTAGTGTTGGTCCATTGGGCTCCACTACTGGAACTTGGTGGCATTCCAAAAAACCTTTAAGTGAAGACAACATTATTGTCTTGGGTACTATGTACAACATGAGCTCGGATGATGGCACAAGGTAATTGTTTTTACTTCAGGAAGGCTTCAAGTTTGTGAAGTCAATGCGTAATTGGATCTTCCCAGATTTCTTATGTGGAGGATTTAAATCAGGAAACCAAGTGTGATGACGAATTTTTCAAGTAAACCAAACACTTAAAATGTTAATCAATCTATTCAGTGAAAGGAGTACAAATAACATGCATATGTTACCTATTCTTTGTTGTAATGGCTTGTCTTCTCCTTTACCTAGAATATCATGTTGTATTGTTCGCATGTAGTGGGTACTCAAGTCATCATCTACTCGTCCAGGCCCATCCTGGTACTATTCGATCAAGTGGTCAATGATTGGTTGCTACTACAGTGAGCAACTTGTACCGAGATTAGCCGTCTTCGGACCATGGTGGATCTCCAAGTTTCTCTGTTTGTTCATACTGTTGGTCTTTCGTGTGTTTATGACTCCAAACTTCAAACAACTTGAAATCGTGCATAGTTCATTGTTTTGGATGACTGAGGTGCACTCGGTCCTTGAGTAATAATTCGTTCTTGATTTATCAAGACTCATGGTCCACAACTTGTCTGTACATGGACCGTTTGGCATGCTGGTACTACTGTTACTACCATTGTTGCTACTAATGCTACTAACAGAAAAATAAAAAATAAAAAATAAAACAAAAATAAAAACAAAAACAAAAACAAAAACAAAAAAAAACAAAACAAAAAACAAAAAACAAAAAACAAAAAACAAAAAAACAAAAACAAAAAAAACAAAAACAAAACAAAAAAAAAAAAACAAAAACAAAAACAAAAACAAAAAAACCAAAACAAAAACAAACAAAAAAAACAGAAACAAAAACAAAAACAAAAAAAACAAAAAAAAGAAAAAAATATGTACAAATTTCATTATCGTCAGTTGGGCGAGGAAGGAGTCCCAACTTCTTGTCTGATGAGGTTGGAGTTGATTTGGTGAGATAACACTCCAATGCCTTTTCCAAGAAGCAGTTGCCAAACATGAGTTTTGCGAAGGCCAATGGTTCGTTCTCGCCATCAAATAGAGTGACGTTGTGTTTCATATACCTCTCAAATAACACCTAGATTTGTTTGTATTTTCCCTTGTACAGAAGCCACAGGTGATACAAGCCTACAGCAAAGTATCCATCTAGCTTACTGGACTAGTCTTTCTTGAGAAGTAGACCATATGCTTCCGGTATGTCCACAACAATTATGTTGATGCACTGGTGGACTCGACTATCATGGGATAGTTGGATGATCACGTCTCATAGTTCACTAATGGCTAGTACTGATGTTCTATCAATTTGGATGATTCTCATGGATGTTTTTCTCCATCGAGCATTGATCTTCTTAGCAATGGAGAGCGACATGACATTTGTTGCCGCACCAGAATCAACCAAACAGTTCTGGACATTATAGTTGAAAACTTCAAATGAAAGAAGGAATGGGGGCAACCTAAGTTTGCTTCTTCCATTCAGAGCGTATTGAGCATAGTGGATAGTGATCTGGGAGTTGTTCATGCTCCCTTGCTGGTAGAGGTCGCACTGTCTGTTTCCATTTGTCCCAATGTGTGCAGAAGGATATCTCGTTGGCTCTAGACTTTGGCTAACTTGAACAAACTAATGTTCACTCGATTTTTCTTCAAGTCATCATCTATGTTGTAATCTAGAGGTGGTAGACTCACCAAGGTGTCTGGGGTGGAACAGATGCTTGTGTTGTCTGGTGGATTGTTCCATAACTTGCTTCTCACGAATGTCTTCTTATCCATCATTTTCTTCCCAGACCTACTTTGTGTTTGTTGCTTTGAGGCAGCTGGTGAATCAACCTTCTTTATCACCCATCTCACTTTCTCTTGCATCTCCTCAAGTGTCGGGGGATCCCCTTTACTCCTAAGATTGTAGTGATCATTTTCCTTTTGGGGTTGCTTCTTAGTTTTTATCTTAGATACTACTTGCGAGAATTGATATGCATTCACCACATGCCCGGAACTTGGTGCTTCATCTGGTGCAACCTCTTCATTATCATCAGTGTCTTCCAGTTGCTCCTATATGTTGCCATCCACATCGAGTGTATGAGTACAAACAGAGGTAACAACTCTCTTCCAATCTGAACAAGAGTTCTCGAGATGAAATTCTTTATGGAAGGAATAGTACTTAGGATCATCCCATTTTTCGAGTTGGAACATAGGCTTCTACACAAATTTTGAGCCAAAATGGTTATTGCTTGATAAGCCGGTTGATGAATTGCTTGCCTATCTCTGTCTAGGCGGATGAATGTTTGTGAATTTTTCTGTCTTCAATTGCTTGAGTTCTGACATTTCAGTGGTCAAGTCCTTGACAAGGCGACTGAGGGTCTCAATGTTAGTTGCTTCATTGTCTCTAACTTTGCACGTCATTTCTTGGGACTTTCTTCTCTCATCCTTGGAGTCTTTCATTGATTCATCATCCTTGATGACTCCAATGGCGCACAAGTCTTTCTCATCAACAATAGCCTCTTCGCATGTTTCTAACATTGTTGTCTTCGCAGCTCATTTGAGAAGCTGCGCAATGGTGTTTAGCAGTGCAGATGTGTAATAGTTGACAGTGATGGAGTCATGAGGTTTAGTGTCTACTGCACACTTGTTCAAGATACATGTAAACCTCTAATTGAAATCTTTTACTTTATTTTTTCCCTCCATCTTGAGGCTTCCCAATTATTTGAGTGGCATGGTTGGGGTCTTGTCATCAGAAAACTTTTCAAGGAACATTCGTTTAAAAGAACCCCAGTTCTATATAGAGTTGGGTGGAACGTTGTGATACCAAGCAGCTGACCGGCCGTCCAAGGTACATGGAAACAATCTACATGCTACATCGTCATAATGTGTGTCAAGCATCTGCAGCTATAGGTAGAAGTTGTCGAAGTGATCTTCTACCTTCACCACACTGTTAGGTTTAAACTTGATGTTCATTCTCTCTACTCGCTTCGACATATTATGCAGAACATAAGGGAGAGACAATGGTCCCTGAGTCATCCATTCAACATTTGGGTCAGCTATCTCTTCGTCCTCTTCGTCCTCTTCATCTTCTTCCTCTCCTTCAAAATCTAATGGTTCTAGATCTGAGTCTATTGGTTCGTCTCTGCCTCCACTTCCTCTGCTACCTTCCCCCCTACCTCCTATACCAGAGTTTCATCCCAAGACCACAATAGTGCCTTGTTCATCTTCAATGAACATTGGAGGTTCCTCTCCATCTTCAATAGCTTCTTCCAAACCTTCAAGAGTAGCAAGGACTGCTTCTTCCATCGATGATACAACCACTCCTGGGGGAGTGGCCTTTGGCTTCTTAGATGCATGTGGAAAGTACTGTACACTTGGGATTAGTCTGAATGCTTTTATGAACTGGAGAGTGATGGGACAAATGGATTGAAGGTGTTGATATGAAATTTTTTGTTATATTCTAGGAGGTGAGGAGTAACCAACTGCAGAGTCATGAAAGAGGGGTTGTGAGTTACTGCCTTGGCCAGATGGTTGATGAGTGAGTGTGAGGAGAATTCCAACCATGTACAACTCGCTGCCCTCCTTCTAGCACCAGACATGTTGACACTATTGGACCCGCCAACATTCAGGGGATCACCCCGGTATGAAGTCCCAACTAGACCTCTCACCATTTGGTGAGGGAGTCCCATTCGGTATGACGATCCAGTTGCCATTATCTTAAGGATTTTCCTCAACTCTTGCTTCTCAAAATAGGAGAGTGGTTCACTTTGTCTTCGAGAAGTGAGGTTCACGTGCCTGGTGAGTGTAAGTGTACTCATGTCAATGGTTCTTTCACTGTGAGGAGAAAAAGGTGAAGGTGAGTTCCAAGTTGAAAGGGATCAGTCCAAACTTAGCTAGGAACACACAACACAAAGGACATACATAGCTTTCGATGGAGCAGTCCACTCGGATGTGGTAGTCACAACATACAAGGGATGATAACACGTACAACACTTACGGATCAGTCTGAGACAAGTGCAACGGTTGTTACAGCAAGGTTCATGTGAAAGGTTTGTCTGATGTCCGACAGAGCAGTCGACACGAACAAGACAACATTAACAACATATACAACACATTTTCATTAAGAGATTATGAATTACAATAAACGAATCAATTCAGATGCAGAGCACATGGTTAAAGAAACATGCATTATAAGTGTTAAAGACCTGTCTTACAAAAAATACAATACATTTGTGAAAACATGCTGGCCTGTCGATAGGCTTCTGAATTAAATGAAAGTTCCAAGACACATCGTTACACCATACATCACTAACCCCGTCAGCGGGGCATTGGAGCCAATACTTACTCAAAGAAAATATGACAGACTCTCTTGGCTATGTGGGAGGAGCTGAGGTGAAAAGTCCTTTCATGTATAAATGAGGGGGTATTTATAGCCAAGGGTGAAACTGACCCTTGTGGCTATTCGACTACCCACATGACCATTTGACTTCCATGACTATTTGACTTACATGACTCTATGTTCAACAAGTGGGTCTCTTGGACTTTCATGTTACATCACATTGATTGACAACAAGCCCATAGTAGAGATGTGGGAAACATGAATCATGACTTGACTCGGCATGACTTGACATGACATTGTTGGTACATCCATGTTGTTGCTGGAGTGCATGTCGAGCTAGAGTGTTGTTGAGTGATGGATGTCTTCATGGTGCAACATAGCTTCATCTCTGCATGGCGAAGAGCACGGAGTCTTTGATGGTCCTTGGTTCGCTTGATGAAGCTTTAGCATTTTGTTCCTTGCTTTCATGTTGGAAGGATTGACAGGCTCACTTCTTCGTGAAGGTGCATGTTCGTCGTGTTCGTCTGCTTCGCATGCTTCACTTGTTCATCCTTCAATGAACATGCCCATCTGCATGTTCTCCCTTTGTTCATCTCGTTCATCACCTTGATATGTTAGTTGGTGTACCTATACCTGCAGTCACTCATGATGAGACGACATCAAATCCAAAACCTTCTAGTCTACCATGAAACATGATCATTCGGATGCAAGTTACTGGGAGAGGCAGCAGGGATGTGATGCGGGATGATGGCTCCGAGAAAATACTAATCAAAACTACGCAATAGTCACTAAGAGATGGAGACAGGTGATTTGAGTTGACAATGACTGACTGCAAGGTCTAGCTCGGCTGGGAGGTAAAATTGCCATAATTTGGGAGGAAAAATCTGGGCTGCTAGAAGGCAAGGCAAGCATACTCTACACATTTTCCAAAACGAAAAGTTAGCAGGGGCTAGAAAGCAAAATTTGTGCATTTTTCTAGTGGAACGGGCCGGGCTGCATGAGAGGTCAGTAAGCAAGGATTGCAAAATTTTTCTGGGTAACTGCCTGGGAGACTGGCAGCCAGAAGTGCACAATTCCTAGAGGGAACTTCTAGTTGGCTACTAGGGTCACTGGTAGCCAGATCTGCGTAATTCCTAGAGGGAACTTTCAGTTGACTATTGGGGTCACTGGCAACCAAATCTACACAATTCCCAGAGGGAACTAACAGTTGGTTGTTGGGGTCACTAGCAGCTAGATCTATGCAATTCCTAGAGGGAACTACCAGTTGGCTGCTGGAGTCACTAGCGGCTAGACTTCCGCAATTCCCAGAGGGAACTGCCAGTTAGTTGCTCAATCACTAGCAGCAAAAACTGCGCAATTCCTGGACAGAACAAGCAGTCTGCTGCTGGGAGTTGTTGGCTGGGAAAACTACATTAAGGCTGGGAGGGTAGCCTGTTGATCATTCCTGTGCAAGTTTTGACCTGAGTTGACTAATGAGTAGCAGGAGGCTTGCCCATGAGCACTACGCAATTTCTATGATGAACATCTGTCAACTGTCTGGGTGGCCAGCATGAGTGCTAATTAAAATGTTTGCAGCCAACATAGCTTAAAAGAACGATCTTGATGCTTCTGCACTGTTCTAGTTAATAGTCGATCGAGTCAAAAGCAGGGTGATGGTCTAGCTGTCAGTGAAGAGTCTGGTCATCAGAACTTCAGCAAAAATGACTAAGTTTGTGAATAGTCAAGAGATGCATAGGTGATCATACGGACACACACTTGCACGAGTTGAAAACAAAATAACCAAACCATACAGATACATATGTTAAACATGACCGACCGACGATGCAACCAATAAGCACGACACTTGTTATTGATTGTTCATGATCAAGACGACACTTGCATCACAGTGAATGTGACTTGGTGTATGATTGTGACAGATGCTTTCATGGTGAATACATCAAACACATACGAAGCAAAGACATTGGCATAACTAGAAAAATTTCACAAGCATGACTTAGACATAAACATGCAGAGACTTAATTGTAATAAACAAGCAAGGTGAATGTAAAGACTCACACAAGCTCATGGAGTGAACCCGAGTGTGTGCATTCATCAAGTGAAACTCTCTAAGGGAGGCTCCAAAATTGGTGCATGCCAACATTTTGGAGGATGGTTGTAGCTGCTACAACATGATGTTTATTTGGGTTTTAGAACTTTGGAATTGCCAGATAGATTTCGAAATTCGCGGTAGAGGTGGTCTCAAGGTTCATTCCCAAAGGCCTAGAAATCCCTTATCCAATTTCAGTGGGATACATGGTAAACACTGAGGGAGCAGTCTCAGTTTAGGGCCCAATGATACGGGTTTGGATTGCGGTAAAGCCTAAGAGACAAGGAGATGGAAAATTCCTCAAGGATAGTGATGGATTCCAGATGGAATTCGAAGTTCTGTTTGGTGGTGATTGGAGCACCAGTTTTGGTGTGATCATGGTTTGATGAGAGGTGGTTTAACCTCTAGATTCCCCTCGTTGTTCTTGGATTGGTTGTTCTATGAGATCCCACATTCATGCTTGGAATATGGCTCGGGGATGACTGGCTAAAAGAGAGATTTGGTTCAACCATGTCTACAGTCGGGTGGTATGTGGAAGTCCCGAACCTGGTCGAGTTTTCCTATGATTAATAAAAGCTAAGTTCTCTTACTTTTACATTGATTTATATGTGGATTTAATGGCTTTCATATCTCTAATATTTATATGGTTTTATGTTGGTTATAAGTATGGTTGAATGGTTGGTTTATGTCATGGTTATTTCATGTATTTGCTTGTAACTATTAAATGGATGGATGAAAGACCTAATTGATGATTTATTATTTCAATGCAGAAGGAGGCGATCCTTCTGGTTATGTTTCATAATTTGTTTCAGACTTTTATGCTCTGTCTTGTATCTTAGACCTGTAGGTTACGTTGATGCCAAGTTTTTGACAGAATGTCAGTCTCAATTGGGGATGCTCAAACCTAGTCTTGAGGGTGATTTTGATTGGTCAACATTCTTGTTTTGTTTTTAATGAATTATGGAAGCTACAACAAGTTCTAGGCAGAGGCCAGGATTCTAGGTTAGAAAAGTGGCTTAAACCCTGGGATCACTGGTATAGAACTAGGAATTTTGGTCCACAGTCACTGGCAGGCAAGCCTATGGGAGCGACTTTGGATTTTTGGTCGCTCCCTTGCCCCTAGCATTAGAGTGACTATGACCTAAGAGCTCCAAAATAGAAGTAAGACCTAGGGACAGTTTATCTGAGCAGTTGACTTGTCTCCTGAGGATTTTGTTGATGATGTTGAATGATTGTATGTGATGATCCATCAATTCAACTTCTTTAAGGTGACATAGGAGGTCAAATCCAATTGTAGTAGCATCTCTCCTCATTTTTACCCCGATTGGCATTTTTTCTTTGGGTAGACCTGGGAGAGGGTCTTAAAGATTGGTATCAAAGCATGGTTGTGCTCTCTTTGGGTCATATTTGGTGCTACAAGTATGGGTGAATGTGTTGGTCGTTCATGCATTTCAGTTGCGTGTGTGGCTCTTACACTTGTGTTCCATGTGCTTTTTGCACTACATCATATTGATCATTGTAGTAGTAAGGTTATCATGAGGAACTTTTTGTCGATTTGATGAAATGCATCGTCATGAGTATATGACTGATTAGACAATTATATGCAACTTGATTACATCCTTGTACATTGGGTTTCATTCTTGGTTATTTGATTACATGCATCAGTCTTGTAGGTTGATTACAAGAATTGATCGCTTATGCTCAACTACATGCAATTATGCGTATGTGTAGTTGATTAGGCATTGCTTATGTAGGTGGATAGTTGCATGAGGCAATGTGTATACTGGAGTAATGGTTGTTGTCATGCATGAGGTCATAGCATGCATTGTTGATATGGCCTTGCATTGATGACTGGACCCTAGTTAGTATGATGGTTATGTGTTGATGCACTTATTGATATATGTCTATATGTTATTATGGTTATGTTGTACATGCATCATGTTTATTTGATGATATTGTAGATAAGGTATCCTCCCGGAGATATGCAAAGGTACGTTGATTTATGGTTTAGCTAACATAGTATGCCTTGCAGGAAAGAGATCAGATGGTTAGCAACGTGGTAGACTAAATAGAATCTCCCTATGCATCAGATGGGCAATGTGGTTTGGGGCACTCTTCTGACTTGCTAGACAGATTGACAAGCCTAAAGGAAGAAACAATAAGTTACAAAGTAGAAAATGACAAAATCATGAAGGCACAAGAGCAAAAAGCAAAGGTGAATGCGATATACTTTAGAGTTTCTCAGATTTCAATGATGGGGACCTCTTCAGATCATCCATAAACATGAGGACACAACTAATGGAGCATATGGTAGAAAATCTCATATTAGACATAGGTCAGATAGATCTGACACTTTCAGAGCTAGCAGGATGTTGGACAATCTGGATAGGAGGGGTGACAGACACAATTATTACTCTAGTTCTGGTTCTGATAGACATCATGATCATCATCATTATCATCCGTATAGGAGGAATGATAAGAGATACTTTCTGGATGAATTCAAGAAGAAAAAGACATCTACCTTTGATACAAAGATGAATAAATTGCAAGATGTGGAGGCTTGGTCGCTTGGCATGAGAAAATTCTTTAGATTTCATGGTTACATAGAAAACATGCAAGCAAGGATAGCCCTTTTTAGTCTCAAAGGTAAAGTGATATTTGGTGGGAAGACATGAAGAATGTCAAGGACGTACATGACGATGATTTGATTTGGCATACATTTGAAAGGATCTTCAAGAAGAAGTACTTATCTGAGAGGTATTATGATGACATAGCTAAGGCGTTTTATGAGTTGCGGATGGGTTCTATGATAGATGAGGAGCATACTAGTAAATGTTTGGATTTGTTGAGATATATGCCTTACCTCAAAGAGGAGAAGGCCAAGGTACAGAGATTCATCAGGGGATTTCCAGATGCATACGAGACCGGATTGAGTTCGATGAGCCTAAATCTCTAGAGGAGTCCATTTGTAAGTTGAAGCATTGTTATGAGAAGTCAAAGCGCAAAGATGAGCTGAAACATGACTTGAAGAGAAATTAAAAAGCTAAAGGAAAGTGGCAACCAAAACGAGGTTGAGTTGAAGATGCAAGTGAGAAAGATAATGCAGTTCCTTACAAGAGATTCAATACATCTGAGAAGGGACATTGAGAGCAGTAGGCTAGAGGCGATGGTAGGGAACCATTGTAGTGTTGGATATGTGGTAAGGATCATCGTAAGAGGGATTTCCTGCAATATCAGAGTAGTGGCAGACCCTAGATCTGTAGTTCTCAAGAGGTGCATACAGTTGGTGATGTTGGTCATAAGATTCCTCAGATTTATGAAACTGTGGACAGTAGGCAAGAAGATCATCAAGCATCGATCATTGAGATGGATGGTAAGATTTATGATCAAGTTATTTCTAGTTTGATTGATCCTAGATCTAAATATAGTTATATTAATCCTGACCTGGTGGATAAGTGTGGTTTGAGAAAAGAAGTGCATGCAAAATCTTGTTTGGTATAGTTGGCTACAGGTACAAATAAGCGAGTTTACCATTGGGTAAGAGCTTGTGCATTTGAGTTAAATGGTATGCCTACAACGACGCATTTGAATGTATTATCATTGGGATCATATAGTATTATTTTGGGTATGTATTGGTTATACCTTTACGGAACCAAAGTGGATTGCTTCGATAAGGCCATTGACTGTGTGAATGATAGTGAGGAAAAGAGGACCTTGCAGGGAATGAAGAAGCCTACATTAGTGAGGATAGTTATTGTTATGTAGGCTAAGCGTAGCTGCAAAAAAGGTTGTGTGATGTTTGTAGTACACATTTCTAGTGACAAGGGTAAGGAGGTTTAGGATGTTGATGTGTTGATAGGTACACAGTTCTGCAGCAGTTTCAAGATGTATTTCCAAAGGAAATTACAGATTTTCCACCTCACAGGGAGGTAGACTTTCTATTGAGTTAGTTCCAGGGGCAGCTTCAGCATTGAAAGAACCTTATAGGATGAGCACACATGAGTTGATAGAGTTGAATTTGAATCTAAAGGAAATGTTGGAAAAAGGATACATCAAACCCAATGTATCACTTTGTGGCACACCAGTGTTATTTGTAAAGAAAAAATATGGTACTATTAGATTGTGCATTGATTACAGATAGATAAACAAAGTAACGATCAAGAAAAGGTACCATTTGTCGAGGATTGATGATTTGTTCGAAGAGTTAAAGGGATCAGGAGTGTTCTCTAATATAGACTTTAGATCGGGATACCATCAGGTACGCATCAAGGAAGAGGATATCTTCAAGATTGCATTCAGGACCTGGTATGGGCATTACGTGTTTGTTGTTGTTCCATTTAGTTTTACTAATGCTCCAACTACATTCATGTGTTTGATGAATATTGTGTTGCATCCTTATTTGGAAAATTTTGGTATTGTATCCATTAATTACATATTGGTATATTCTAAGAATGAGGAAGAACATTCTGAACACTTAGAAGCAGTGTTGAGATTTTTGAGAGAGCATCAGTTGTACGGTAATATTAGCAAGTGCAGCTTCTTTCAGACTGAGTACACTACTTGGATATGTTGTCTCCAAGGAAGGCATAGCAATAGATCCAGAAAAGATAAGGGCCATCATGGAATGGACAGCTCCTAAGAATGTAGATGAGGTGAGATTATTCATGGTATTGACAAGTTACTATAGGAGGTTCATCATGAACTTCTTATACATTGCATATCCTATCACATCATTGTAGTGGGAAGGTAAGAAGTTTGAATGGATGGTGGAACGTGAAGATAGTTTTGAGCAGCTTAAGAAGTTGTTGACACATGCACCAGTGCTAAAGATTGTGAATCCACACATATAATTTGCAGTGTTTACATATGCTTTCAAGAGGGGACTTGGTGGACTTCTCATGCAAGAAGGATAGGTAGTGTGCTACGAGTCATGGAAACTGAATGAGCACAAGAAGAACTATCCAACTCATGATCTTGAGCTAGCAAAAATTATACATGCATTGAAGTTGTGGAGAAATTATCTTCTAGATAAGAGGTTTACATTGATGAATGATCACAGTTGGTTGAGGTATTTGTTTGACCAATTGAATCTAAATGCTAGGCAAGCTAGATGGTTGGATACCCTTAGTGAGTTTGACTTTGAGATCAGATACATCAATGGGAAGGAGAACCTAATTGTAGATGCTCTTAGCAAAAATGTATAAGTAAATCATATAGAAACTATAAGCTCATATGGGACAGAGTTAGAGGATATTTTCTTGTAGGAAGGACAACAGGATGACAGATACATGGATATTATGCATAGGTTACAACATAGTATAGGTGTAGGTATAGGTTTAGGTGTAGTTACAGGTGTAGGTACAAGTATAGGGGATCAAGATGAAGACTATCATCTCATGGTAGATGGATTGGTGAGGTTTTGAGACAATATCTATGTGCCAAAATACAGTGAGCTCAAGAAGCTTATCTTGAGGGATTTTCATGTCAAATCATATTCAGGTCATCTAGGATATCAGCAAACGTTGAAGATGGTGAAGAAGTTTTACTATTGGTCAAATCTAAAGAAGGAAGTGGCTAAGTTCGTGGCTAGATTTTTAATCTAGGTGGTTTACTACATCCTATTGCGATTTCATAATGGCAATGGGAGGTCATTTCCATTGGTTTCATCATAGGTCCTTCGGGGACAGTGAGGCAGCATGATTCTATTATGGTCATGGTTGACATGTTTAGCAAGGTATCTCACTTCATTCTTGTTGGAGAGGTAAATCCCCTCTACGGATATAGGCGATCCCTACTAGCCCAGAATGGGTCTAGCAACAATCGATCAATGCTACTGTGCAAGTTCCTAATTGAAATTAAACAAGAGGCAAAGAACACCCACTTGGATTCCAACGCTATTGTTAGATGAAGAGATGTCGCTCTTGCTCCTTCGCTCTAGCCGGTCACGATCTTCCACGATCTCCGTGAATAGATACCTGCACACACGAAGAGACAGACAAACACAAGCGTGAAATCTAATAAAAGCAATTATACATCAGTCAGAAAGGATGTAATTACCATTAACCATTGCAAGACAAATGAGAATGGAACCATAACAGTAGTCATCTATTATTAAATCAATAACAGAGAAAGGTACAACCAATGTTCTGACGCTGAGTCCTTCTCTTGAGGGTCCAGCTAGCAAGTCTCTTAAGCATTCACCCTTGGAGGTAGATTCTCCCAACACAAAAGCTCTCTCTCACACAAGCAATACTCAACCTTCCTTAAGCTTCCTCTAGCAAAACCACACTTGTCACACCAACTACCTACTAGCAGCAGCAATCCAAGCACTTTGAATTCCACACTATCCAAACTAAGCTGCTCATGGTAATGGTGGAGGTTTAAGTAGAGAAGGAGTCTCCATGAATAGTGGGAGGTCAAGTTTATCTTCAAGGAAGGTGGTTCCAAATGATGAACAGACATGCCATAGAAGGGAGGGCGATACTCACAAGGCTAACAACCAGGCCTGGAACCATCTGGAAGGCTGGCTGTTAGAACAAATTCACCCAAACTGGATCAGCGCGGGTGTAACACTGAACTGACGCACTGACAGCGCATCACAGTAACAGAGTAGGCTGTGTCAACGCGACTTAATACTTTAATAGGATGCGCTGGCGCATAAAATTCGACCAGCGCGGGAAACCCGTGTGCTTCCGCGCTGGCAGCGCATCAGTTACACTATCAGCCGCCTGTCAGTGCGGTTATTTTAATAACAGACGCACTGATGCAATAAACTTTGGCAAAGTGGGTCATTTGGCCAGGCATGAACATGGTGTATTTGTTTTCATGACACAGTAGGGAGACTGACAAGGAGACAGTGACAAATTACTGCGTAACAGATGCCCCCTAAAGCATGAAGCCCGAGAGAGTGGGAGGGGTGAAATGCTTTACAAAACTGCTAAACTGGAATACCACCAGGAAGGACCTGCATGAATGTACAACTGATATCTCTATTACATGTAGTCTAGGCATGGGCGCAGCCATCCAAAAGACATATGAAGAAGGTCTGTGGTATGGACGCAACCACCCAGCTGAAGAGACCATAAAGATAAGAGGGTATGGTCGCAGCCATCCCAAAGACTCAGGTATGGGCGCAGCCATCCATCAATGAGTCATGTAATAACAATCCACAAAATCGCAGCCTGGTTTGCAACAGACAAAAACCAGGGTCTTGCGCTCCATCCCAACCCGAACAAAGTACAAGTTCAAGCATGTGAATACATGAGTTGAAGTTGAACATGCATGAACATCGTCTGATTACCAGTCAATGATGAAAACCGTTAACAGACGCGAGAGGTACCACCAATAATGACAATGGTCCTCAAGGTACTTATAGGTACAATCCGTGACGTGTGAATCAATGAGCTGGTGTCGAACACCCGCAGAATCATCCGATCGGAGGCCAATGATGAAAACCTCACGTCGAACACGAAGAACCTGCCATTGAGGCATGCAGGCTCTAAGGCACCCGAAGGGAGTCTCTAGGTCACTTTCCTGGATAATGAGCTGAAGTCGACAGGAAGTAACCTTGATCGAAGGTGGGCCATAATGTTTCCCACATCATCGACACGAGACAGAAAAGGATAAAAGATTTTCTGTGAGACATCAGAGGGAGGTGGTAATCTTGCAGAGGCCAACTTCTCTTGAACATATCGGCGGCACAATAGTGGATTTGGCAGTATCTGACATCAAATGAGCAGAGGTCATGGTGACAAGGCAATGAGCAGATGAGAGGTCAAATAGGATAACCCAAACCCACGGAGGCTAGTGTAAAACAAGATGAGAAATCCCCACCCAGACACGAATGCAGATGAGTGCCATGTTCAAGAGCGACATACTGCCGACACGACCATTATTACAGTTTCATTTTCCCCACCATTTCTGGCAGGTACCCCGGTTATTTTTGGATGACAAGCTTGACGGGGATAGCATATGCTTGGAGAGGTGTCATTTCGACGATGTCTAATGTCATTAAGTTTTAACGAGCCTGACAAAGGAGAAGCTCGACGTCTTTTCTTGTTTAGAGAGTCTGAAAAGACAGCAGAAAAGGAAACTCCAGGGGGGTCCTTTTTCGTAAAGTTGTGTCTCTCGAGCCCGAAAAAGTATAAAACAATGCTCGAAAGAACCGCCCGGCCATTACGACCGAGGAGTACTTTTCGTGAATAATAGCTTCGATCCGAAAAGTAAAAAAGCGGTCGGAAGCACGTCGTTTTAGAGCCAATGACGAGTGCGAAACGACAAACACCCGGCAATCTTTTTAAGTTATACGGTCAGAAAAAGAGCTTAAAGGCGACCGCCTATCACTTTTTTTAACGAGTTGAGAGGGACACTCGGCTATCTTTTCATCTTTAAACGGTCGGAAAAGAGATGAAAGAAGACCTCCATTTTTATTCTCTTTAACGAGTCAAAAAGGGAAAAATACTCGGCAATCTTTTCAGAGTTTACGAGCCAGAAAAGAGCTTAAAGGTGACTCATCCTAGAGGAACGAGTGGTATAAACGGTAGCAACTGGTTCCGGCAATGGTGGAACTGCTCAAAACATGTAATGGTCAAGAGGCTGGCTAACAAAACCACTCATCGCCGCGGTTCCTCAGGAAAGGATAAACAACCAAGTGAGAGCGTATGATCGGCCAAAGAGATGGTAGCAATGGAATGAAACAACCAAGGCTCATCTAGCAGAATTCAGCGGATAAAAATGGCAATCACGAGATGTAAATCGGGTATGGGTTTATTTTTACACAAGCTTGAACCATGGAGAACTTTGCTTGGATTCAGTTTCATGTTTACACAAGCTTGAAATGAAAAACTATGCTTGTTATAAGTTCGCATGCCCCCAGCATAATGACGCAAAACGAGGTACATGCCCCCCAAGCTTCATTGCATTCAACAAAGTGGATGGAATGAAAGTTCACTCTCGAGATCGATGAAAGACTCGACTGGTATTTTACGAGATCTTAATCGAAAGACTCGATTTGGAAAGGGAGGTGTTTCATTTTTTAATGAGGTTGACACAGTAAAAGAACTATCCTCATAACCCTTGTTTCATTTTTTAACGAGCTTGACACAAGACAAGGAACTGTGCTCCGACCAGACTGCTTCATGATGAATAGGAAGTCGGTGCTTCCAAGAGCGTGACTCCTGATGGAAGGACCACATATTGGAAGTCAGGACCTAATGCCCCCAGGACACTATGCACAACGGTGTCATCACTGGATACAGGCACAGGGTAGGTGGCCACGTAGTTGATCTGCGGTGGGGCAGATACAACTGGTGGATAAAAACTAGGAGAGGGCGACAACTGCGCAGGAGGTATTGGAGGACTAGCGTACGTCAATTGATCAGTAGTCACGATTCATCCATCGTGTGGAAAGCAAACCACACGGAAGAGTGAAGAAATAAGTGCCCCCATGGCGTAAACATAGTCGCGACCAAGGAGAAGACTAAAGTCTAAAACACCTTGGGTAACCAAGAAGTCTATATATACGGTTTTTCCTCCCAAAGTAATAGGGAACTTTCGGAGAACTCCTAGGGATGGACAGGCTCCTCCGTCGAAGGCCAACAGATTCTGTGTAACCGGCCCAAGCTGCGGAGAACCTAAAGCTTGCCAAGTAGTGTACGGCATAAGAATGACCGACGCACCTTCATCCAGAAGAGTTCCAAGTACTGCCTTATCATAGGCAAGTACCGTAACCTGGAAGGGCACATGGGATGGAAGGCGACCGGCGATCAGGCGATTCCAATGAAAGGAAGCGACCAGACTACTTGGTGGGGGAATCGTATGATTGCCCCTAGGTGCTAAAGGGAACGAAGGAGAACCTTCGGGAGCGGCTGGGTTAGGAGAGTCATTTCGGGACTCCGGAGAATCTGAAGAGACGAGAAGAACGTGAGCATGATTTTCTTTCGAAACAGAGTGAGCGAGCGGCGGACTCGAGTCGTCACTCTTTCCGACCAATGGTTGGTCTGGAACAAGCGGGACACTGCCGGGTTCGGGAAGAGGGGCCCGGACAAAAGAAGAATGGGAACCAATCTTTTTGTCGAGAAGCGGATAATCTGCAATTGCAGAAAGACGTTGATATCCAACGGGAAGCTGGGGCGAGGGAGCTGAGAGACTTTCCAATACACTGGAGGCTTTATCCATGAGTGGACAAAGGTGAAGGGGATGATTGTCTTCACAAAGTCTACAAGGGACTCGAATTTTCCCTTTTTCCTTACTATTCCCAACTGATGAGGTAGCATTGCCATGATCTTCAATGGACGATGAAGGGTGGGCCGGATCGTGAGACCAGACTTCTAACACCCAGGGAATGCCAGGACAATCACGAAGAAGATGGTCTTCCTTGCATAATCGACAAGGAAACTTAACCTTCCGCGGGGGAGCAGAAGGTGGCCCGACTTCAGGTGTACTGGAGGGGATAGCTGGACTTGAGGAGGGGACGACGCGTGTAAGCTCTCCCTTAGGGGACTTCTTCTTCTTGGTCTTCTTCTTCTTCTTCTTAGCCACCTGGTTACTCACATCGAGAGTTTCACCAGGTGAAGTACAAGAGGAAGACGTAGAAGTAGGCGTCGAAGGGGAGAGACCCACCTTAGGATCAACATGATGTTGTTCAGGTGGAGGGACTGATGAACTAACAGCCGATACGGTAGGGACCAAAGAGGTTGAAAACAACCATATAGGCAACCCGACAGTTAACCCTGGAAGGGATAACATTGCCATATAGGGAGCACCAACATTCCCGAGAGGAGGGAAATGACCAGGATTCCTGTCAGGAGCGGAACTTGGGTTGGTGAACCCTGGAAAGGTCACCATGGCAAACAAGAAGGAAACCTATTCAAGCTAACACAAGATTTAACCGGGTGATGTTATCGTGGCCGAATAAATTTTTAAGACACAGGAACTGAACTTGACCTTTTCATGTTTCAAGAGTCGAGAAAAGGACGAAAAGATGACTCTAGTCTCCTTCAAATGTTTAATGAGCACGAAGTGACAAGAAGCTCACTGGCACCTTTTCATTTAGGGAGTCCGAAAAGGATCAAAAGTGACTGCTCTGGAGACTCTAGGCAAAGGGTTTACAAAGCAATCCGTAAAACTGCTTATACACCTTGGCAATCGTATGAGAACCAAGGACTTTCCGTACTGCAGTCAATCTTCCCGAATGCTGTGTTTGGTGCGTTACGGCTCGCAGGGCGGCAGACTCGGCTTCCTATGGATCAAGGATAAAAGCCTAGTGGGGTCTCCCTATATACGCGACGGTACGTGGGAGCACAGTCCGTGTTAGACCACTATCGAGTCACAGAAGGAGGAATCACCCAACCGTAATGCAAAAGAATAGTGACTATGTTTAAAGACGCCGGAACACGTCTCTAACCTAGACCTCTAGATGTTTGCGTTAAGTTCCAATGCGTTTTTAGATTTATTCAGTTTATTTTATGGTTGATCTTGAATTAAGTTTTGGTTTCAGGCCTTATCGTATGATCTCTCAGAATTTCCTAGATGCAAACTACATGCCAAAGAATACCATTTTGTTCGATGAATTCTAACTATGAGAAGGTTAAGAGCTTTCAATCAAACAAAATGAACTCAAACAATCAAACAACCTAATGCAGCTAATGACAAAGAAATGAAATTTTTCCTTTTAAGAACACAAATCAATGGAATGCTCTTCTTTTCATTAACTATTGAATGCAAAAGATGCTAGTTTGATTTCTCTTTCAATGGCACTATGCACTTTAAAACGAATTTTGAGAGACAGCAACACTGAGCAAAAAGAAGTAAAATCACTCAATGAAAAGCACAACAAGCGTGAAAAGAGCTGATTGAACCCTAGCAACTGTGATCTGTGCCTGGGTAGTGAAACAATCGAAGGATTGGTCCGACAACAATCACCTCAAGCAAACAAGAAAAGAAAGCAAAAATAGGAAGGTTTCCGCAATAGCAAAGGCAAGCAGCAACGAACTTTTGTGAACAAGTGAACAAGTGAGCAAAACAAGGTCAATCCAGTGAAAACGGGATGATGGCACTAGGTCACGGGACACAAAAATGAAATCCGTCCAACAAGACTTCGCAAGCAAGTGTGTAATAGTTCAAGCAATGAATATCAAATCATGAACCAAGTAGAAAAAGCTGGAGATAGTGAAACCAACAGGCTCAGGAGATAAAATTGAAACAAATTCAATTTTACAGGATCAGCGCGGGTAGCGCTCAGCAACTGTGCGCTGACAAAAGGTCACGCGTAGCAACTTGGCACTGTCAGCGCAGAAGGACACGACTTAAGCGCGCTGGTTCGATTTCAGAACCGTCGTGGTTGTTTTACGTACAAGCGCGATGACAACAGGTTCAAAGAAACAGCTATGCGCTGTCAGCGCAACTGTTTTGATATAAACCGCGCTGAGGTTAAAAAAGAGGCAAAATCAAACCAAAAACTCCCAAACCAAGGCCATAACTCTTTAAACAATTAAGACACTTCCCAGATTGAACCAGGAGGGCTAAAAGCAGACAACTAATCCCCAATTTCAAAAATAGAGAACAATCAAATTCAAACACAAAGATGGACAAAAGAGACAAAAGGCCAGCTCCCCAGCGGAGTCGCCAAATTGTTGGAGAGGTAAATCCCCTCTACGGATAGAGGCGATCCCTACTAGCCCAGAATGGGTCTAGCAACAATCGATCAATGCTACTGTGCAAGTTCCTAATTGCAATTAAACAAGAGGCAAAGAACACCTACTTGGATTCCAACGCTATTGTTTGATGAAGAGATGCCGCTCTCGCTCCTTCGCTCTAGCCGGTCACGATCTTCCACGATCTCTGTGAATAGATACCTGCACACACGAAGAGACAGACAAACACAAGCGTGAAATCTAATAAAAGCAATTATACATCAGTCAGAAAGGATGTAATTCACATTAACCATTGCAAGACAAATGAGAATGGAACCATAACAGTAGTCATCTATTATTAAATCAATAACAGAGAAAGGTACAACCAATGTTCTGACGCTGAGTCCTTCTCTTGAGGGTCCAGCCAGCAAGTCTCTTAAGCATTCACCCTTGGAGGTAGATTCTCCCAACACAAAAGCTCTCTCTCACACAAGCAATACTCAACCTTCCTTAAGCTTCCTCTAGCAAAACCACACTTGTCACACCAACTACCTACTAGCAGCAGCAATCCAAGCACTATGAATTCCACACTATCCAAACTAAGCTGCTCATGGTAATGGTGGAGGTTTAAGTAGAGAAGGAGTCTCCATGAATGGTGGGAGGTCAAGTTTATCTTCAAGGAAGGTGGTTCCAAATGATGAACAGACATGCCATAGAAGGGAGGGCGATACTCACAAGGCTAACAACCAGGCCTGTTACCATCTGGAAGGCTGGCTGTTAGAACAAATTCGCCCAAACTGGATCAGCGCGGGTGTAACACTGAACTGACGCGCTGACAGCGCATCACAGTAACAGAGCAGGCTATGTCAGCGCGGCTTAATACTTTAATAGGATGCGCTGGCACATAAAATTCGACCAGCGCGGGAAACCCGTGTGTTTCCGCGCTGACAGTGCATCAGTTACACTATCAGCCGCCTGTCAGCGTGGTTATTTTAATAACAGACGCACTGATGCAATAAACTTTGGCAAAGTGGGTCATTTGGCCAGGCATGAACATGGTGTATTTGTTTTCATGACACAGTAGGGAGACTGACAAGGAGACAGTGATAAATTACTGCGTAACAATTCTGGTGAAGACTACATATTCAACCAGTGAGGTAGCACAGGCGTTCATCAGAGAGATAGCAAAACTACATGGTGTTCCAAATAAGATTGTGTTGGACAGAGATGCAAAGTTAACTTCCAAGTTTGAGTAGGATCTATTTGCAGGCTTGTGTGTAGAGTTGGCCTTCAGTGCGGTTTATCATCTGCAGACAGGTGGTCAAATAGAGAGGGTCAACAGGATCTTGGAAGATATGTTGAGGATGTACGTGACGCACTAACAAAGGAAATGGGAGGAGTATCTTCCATTGGTGGAGTTTGCATACAAAAATGGTTATCAGGAGTTCTTGAGGATGAGTCCTTTCGAGGCATTGTATGGACAAAGTTGTAACACTCCCATCAGCTTGAGTGATCCAGTGAAAAGGGTACTTAGGAGATGCAAATGATAAAGAAGAATATAAAGGCAACACAGGATAGACAGAAGAGTTATGCATATCAACACAGGGTGTTCAAAGAGTTTCAAGTTAGGGAGCATGTGTATTTTCACATCAAGCCCAAGAAAATATCTTTGAGGATTTTTTCATGTGTCAAGTTAGCACCATGGTATTACAGGCCTTTCGAGATCCTTGAGAGGATTGGACCAGTGGCATATCGACTTGCACTACCTCCAACAGTGAAATTCCATTATGTTTCCATATTTCATTTCTTAGGAAGTACATAAAGGATGTTGATCATGTTATTGGTCTATATTGCAGGTGGAGCAAGAAGGAGAGTTCCAGTCAGAGCCTCAGTTCATATTGTAGCAAAAGCATCTCATGCTCAGGAATAGGGCCATAGAGTAAGCTAAAGTGTAGTGGAAGCACTTTGGGCCTGAAGAAGCTACATGGGAGATGGCAGATCAGATGCAGGCCCTATATCCTTCATTGTTTTCCAGTTGAGGCAAAGTTGTTTTGGTTTGATGTTGGTTTATGTTTGACATATGTTTTTCTAATGTTCTGATATATGTATATGTACATGTATATGGATGTCAATACCACCATGAGCTAAGTTATAAAGCTTCAATAAGCGATATGATTATTATGATTTCATATTGTCATGATGTTTTTCTTTTGACCAAGTTCTTCATTGTAAATACTACAACGAGCTAAGTTTTAAAGCTCCACGGGTAGTATGTTTGATTTTTAGTGGTTTTGCTGAGGTCTTGGTGTGGTTTAACACCAAGGACACATCCCTAGTGAAAATCTCATGTAATAAAGTAAATAAAGGAAAACTAAGACCACAGGTAAGGGACACTTATTCCAAGTTGAATGTTGGGCAAATATATCCCAGTGGGCATCACTGCGTGTGTGTTTTGGTTAAGGAAAATTGGCAAAGGCTAAGGCAAAGGCATTAAAAGGAAAAAAAGGAATTTTAGTCACATTTATTTACCAAAATAAAGGAAATTACGAGAAAAGTAACGTGAAAGCTCACATGTTGCATGTGAGGAGGAAATTGAAGGAAATTAGTGGAAAATGAAGAAATTAGAGGCCTCATGCATAAAAAGGCTCCTGAGGACCAGTTCATGGCTTTTGTCAATTCAAGTTTGGAGCTCTCTCATTATTCTCTCTCTCTCTCTCTCACTCTTCAGCACTTAGATTTTTCTTGCAGCACTCCGTTATGCTCTTGACCTGTGAGAAGATGCCATAATACCAAATATATGAAGAAATATAACCCAGAACACAGAACAATATGAGAAAAATAGTAAGTATTTTATTATTCGAAGGTGAAAGCAATGTTCACTTGCCTCTTCAAGGGGGAAACCTCCAGTAGAGCAGATTTCAATTACAAAATAAGACATGACACTCCTCAATGGGGAGTCTCTATCCTTTATATAGGATTCATACATGCAATACCATGGGTCAGTACCCTTGTTCTCTCAATACCATCTATCTAATACCATGGCTCGTTTGCAACTAACTGTGGTCCCTTTCTTAAATGTGGGTCAACCATGTACAATTATTAATACGGCCTTTATTGACTCTTTAACTAACTATAACTATGAATCGACCCTATTACATAAATAAAGGGGTTAGGGTTGGACCCTAACATGCCCTCCCCCATAAAAGTAGCATTGTCCTCAAGGCGGAAGTTGCAAAAACTGTTGAACAATAGTGGCTAGTTCCCAGGTCACATATTTTGCAGAGGTGTCTTTCCACTTGACGAGGACTTCCTTGATCATGTGGCTACATAGATGTCATTCTCGCATGTCGAGGGCCTGTTCAAGTCAGAGCCAGAGTCAAAATTCTTCATCCAATTTAGGTAGACTGGTTTGAATGGTGCAATTGTTTGCCACCACTTTCTTGAGGCATGATACATAAAAGACAGGATGGATTTTTGAAGTTGGTGGTAAGGCTAGCTTGTAGGCTACTTCTCCAATGCGCTGAAGTATTTGATAAGGTGTGTATAATTTTGGAGCTAATTTCTGATAGCCCTTGTCTTTGAGTGATTTTTTCTTGTATGGTTGCAGCCTCAGGAATACCTGATCCCCTTCTTGAAATGTGCGCTCTGAATTATGTTGGTCTTCCTGTTGCTTCATGCGATTCTGAGATTGATGGAGATTATCTTTGATATGGGCTAGCATGGTTGCATGGTTCTATAGGATTTGATCCACTGCTTTCACCTTAGAGGCTCCAGGGAGATAAGAAATAGGTGAAGGTGGGAGTTGACCATACACTGCTTCATATGGAGTCATCTTGGTAGCTGCATGATAGTTAGTATTATACCACCATTTAGATAGAGGTAACCACTATACCCATTAATGTTTCTTTTCTGAAGTGAAGCACCTTAGGTAGGTCTCCAAACATTTGTTGACTGCTTCAGTTTGACCATCAGTTTTGGGGATGATAGGAAGTACTTAGTTGTAGTTGGGTGCCTTGTAGCTTGAAAATTTCTTGCCAAAAGTTACTGGTGAAGGTTAGGTCACGATCAAACACAATGGAGTTGGGCATGTCATGTAATTTGAATATCTGGTCCATGAAAGCTTGAGCCACCAAAGTGGGAGAAAAAATGAGAATATTTAGAAAGTTTGTCCACAACCACCATGATGACTGACTTGTTGCTTGATTTCAGAAGACCAATAAAGAAATCCATAGAAACATCCGCCCAGATTAAGGTAGGGATGGGCAATGGTTGTAAGGTGCCTGGGGACTTGACTGTTTCTCTTTTATGGCATTGACACACATCACATTCAACTACATAAGTAAGAATGTCAGTTTTCATGCCTGTCCAAAATAAAGAATGACGAGTGCGAGCATAAGTCTTCTAAAAGCCTGCATGGCCTGTAGTGGGATATGAGTGCAACTCTACCAAAATGCACGTTTTGAGGGTAGATGTCGGTGATATCAGTACTCTATCCTTGTAGTGAAGAATCTCATCCTTCCAAGATTAGCCCACTATGGAATTAGGATCTGCTCTCAAGTTATTAATGAGTTGGGAGAGAGAGGGATGTGAAAACCATTCCTTGCGGGCTTCTTCAATCCAATCTGGTATGGGGGGAGAAATTGATAGCAAGGTGCTTTCATCCTCAAATTGGTGTGATAAAGCATCCACTACTACATATTCGCGCCCTTTCTTGTAAATTACCTCAGAATCATATCCCAACATTTTGGTGAGCCATTTATTTTGCTGAGGCGAGGATAGATGTTGCTCCAAAAAGTATTTAAGGCTTTGATGGTCTGTGTGAATTTGGAAATGCCACCCCAATAAGTATGATCGCCATGTATCTACTGCATGTAAGATGGCCATCATCTCCTTCTCATAAGTAGATTGTCCCAGATGTTTCCCACTTATTTGTTGGTTGGTGAAAGCCAAGGGTCGACCTTCCTACATTAAGACAACACCAATACCAGTACTTGATGCATCACATTCAATCACAAAAGATTTGGTGAAGTCGGGTAGTGCCATTATAGGAGTGGAACACATGGCCTGTTAGAGAGCCATAAATGCCTATTGTGCTTCATCAGTCTAGAGGAATGAATTTTTCTTAAGAAGGTTAGTGAGGGATCTATCAATGCAACCGTAATTGGACAAATTTGCAATAGTAGCTTATGAGACCCAAGAATCCCCTCAAACTCTTCAAAGTCTTTGGTTGGGGCCAATCCTACATTGCCTTAGATCTTTTTGGAATCCACCCGAACACCTTCATGACCCACAGTGTGGCCCAAATACTCGACTTCTTCCATGCCAAAAGAGAACTTGAACAATTTTAAAAATAATTTATGCTTCCAGATCAATTGCAAGAGCAAGTCTACATGCTAAAGATGTTTTTCCCAGGTGAGGTTGTAGATGAGAATGTCATCAAAGAAACCGAGGACAAATTTCCTGAGATATGGTTTGAGCAGGTGATTAATGAGGCTTAAAAAATAGATGGAGCATTACAGAGACCAAATGGCATGACCAAGAATTCATAATGACCTTCATGAGTTTAGAAAGTAGTCTTGGGAATGCCTACTTCTTTCATGTATATTTGGTGATAGCCTGAGCGAAGATCTAGCTTAGTAAAGAATTGAGCACCATGTAGTTCATCTAGAAAATCATCAGCAACCAAGATAGGGAATTTTTCTTTGACCATGAGTTTGTTGAGGGCCCTAAAGTCTAGACACATGCACCATTCCCCATCTTTCTTGAGAACCATGACCACTGGTGATGAATAAGGACTGATGCTTGGACGAATGACACCAGCTTCCAGGAGTTCCATGATGATTTTTTCAATTTCATTCTTTTGGACGAAAGGATATCTATATGGGTACACATTCGGCAGTTGTGCCCCTGGGAGCAAAGTGATGCTATGATCATGTTCCCCTCTAGAGGGTGGAAGCTCTTTAGGCTTTTCAAATATCTGTTGGTTGCAGTTTAAGACCTGTTGCATCTTAGGATGAATCTGAAAAGAAGTGGGCTCGATGGCATGGATGGCATTAAATTCGGCCATAACTCCATGGTGGCCCTTTTTCAACAACTTTTCCATTTGATGCGAGCTGATGATAGAAGGAGCACCTGCCTAGAGTCCACAGAGGGTATGCATGTGGTCATTCTGCTTAAAAATCATATATAACTCCTAGAAATCCATTGTGATTAGGCCTAGTGTGTGAAGCCATTCAGCACCCAAGACATTGTCACAACCACCCATGTTGATTGCAAACATGTGGGTCTTTAGGTGGTAATATCCCATCTGAAGTTTGATATTTTTGCAGTGGCCTTCACATTTCATTGTCCCCTCATCAACAATCTAGACCTGGAAATTAGAGACTGCTCTGACAAAACAATGAACAACTTCAGTGACTCTCTAATGGATAAAGTTATGAGTGTTTCCACTATCAATCAATACTACTACAAGGCGATGTTCAATAAAACCTCTGATTTTGAGAGTTTGGGGTGCAGAAATACCTGCCAAAGCATGTAGCGAAATAACTGGTTCTTTTGGCATAGATGGGAGCTCATTGTCCTGCTAGGTGTCCTCATCTTCCTCCTCTAGTCCCTCAAAGGTTTGGAGCTTCCTCAAATGAGTAGTGATCAGTAAAATCAATTTGAAATTTTGGGTTCCTTGCATTTAGTCCCCGAGGAGTAGTTTTCATCACAGTAGTAGCGTAATCCTTGGTTTCTTCTTTTGGCCATTTCTACTGGTGACAGCTTTTGAACCTTAAGTGTTTGGGTAGTGCCCTGAACCTGGGTGGGGCGTCCCATGGCTTTGAAATTTGGATGAGGTGACTGGGCAACTAAAGCATGTTCCACTTCGATAGCATTTTTGCAAGCATCCATCCATGTAGATGGGAGGTGCATCCGCACATAGGCTTGGATGTCTTCTTTGAGACCACTTATAAAACATTCCAAGTAGAGTTCATCTCCCAGACCTTCTATGTGGATGGCCAATGTCTCAAAGGCTGCAATGTAGTCTTTTATTGTGCCTGTCTATCGGAGCTTGGTAAGACGACCCAAAAAATTAGATTTGCAGTCAAAGTGATCACAAATCGATTTTGAGAACACTTGCCAAGTACTTTTCCCAGGATAGCGTTTCCGATGCCACTACCACCATTGACATCTCTCTTGGTCCAAGTAAAGGCCTCCCACACATAGTTTAGTTTCATCATATAGGATATCATTCAGGGGGAAATATTGGTACATTTGTGCTACCCATATTGCTGGATTAGAGCCATCAAATTTATACATATCCAGTTTGGGTGGTTAAGGGTGGGAATGTTGGTGATTTCCATTGAAGTGAATATGATGGCTAGATTTTCCTTTAGGGTCTTCATTAAAACCATGTGCCTCCGAATGCAACCCTAACAAGCTCCTGTTGAATGTGTCCATGAATTTTTGCATCTAATCCATTAAGATTTGGAAAGAAGCCAACTGTTTTTCAAGGCTCTCGATCTTCTTGTTAGCCATGGCTTGAGCTCTAGTTTCTACCATACACAGATTTGGGTCACTTGTCGTCACTTTGAAAAAATTTGGGACTACCTAAAAATTGAAGCTGACAAGTGAATGGTACCACTTCGATCAGCTCGTCGTCCTGATTCTTATGGGCTATGTCTCTTATAAGCATCTCAGGAAGGCTTCATGGAGTTTTACTCCCCTCTTATCAATACTACAGTGGCCAATATTCATAAAACTTAATCTTGCCCAATGCCCTATGAGAATCACCCTAGGGTATAGAAGCCACAAGCGTCAATGCACAAATGGTCATATCTGCCTGCAAAACCCCAATTGCTGAATGTGAGTTGGACTGTGGGTGCAACAGAACCCTAGCTACTAGATCTAAATGGTACTGTGGTGATAGAACCTCAACTGGTGGATCTGATTGTTGTGGTAGCAACAAAACCCTAACTACTAGGTTTGATGTGGAAAAGAAGGTAATGGGTGATCTTTAGAGAGATGAGGGAACTATGGTCTCAAGGAGTGTCAGGTGCTACAGATTGCAATATACATAAGGGTCCAACAGGAGTACTTGGCCCAATCTTTTAGGGCACTAACTAAGGAGGATCAACCATACCCTTAGACGTACTACCCAATTACCCTATCATACGTGTGAGTAATCTCCCCAAGTGTTATTCTTGGTGTACTGTAGAAGCAAGACAACTGATGGTTTATCTAAGGCGAGGTTTCAAGTGAGCCTAGGGGGCTTCCCATATACCCCAAGGATACATGTAAGACAGCCTGTGTGCAGTTCTATCTAATGTGCTACTACTCGAAGGGGTACCCACAGGGGTTACAAGGGAGTCCAACAAGCGTGACCACCTCTTGTATTTGTTGCATGCATGCCTCCCCAAATCTACAGGTTTATCCACTCAATGACAGATCACATGGTTTAAAGATGCTGGAACAGGTCTCTAACCTAAAAATAATTTTTCAAAAAAATGGAGATACCACCGGCCCTAGAAAGCACTCTGATACCACTTTTAATGCTCTTGACCTGTGAAAAGTTGCAAGAATACCAAATATACGAAGAAGTAAAACCCAGAACATAGAACAATATGCGAAAAACAACAACTATTTTATTATTCAAAGATGAAAGCAATGTTCACTTGCCTCTTCGAGGGGGAAACCTCTAGAAGAGCAAAGCTCAATTAAAAAATAAGACACAACATTCCTCAATGGGGAGTCTCTATCCTTTATATAGGATTCATACATGCAATACCATGGGTCAGTACCATGGTTTTCTCAATACGATCTATCTAATACCATGGCCCATTTGCAACTAACTGTGGTCCCTTTCTTAAATGTGGGTCAACCACTTAAAATTATTAATACGGGCTTTATTGACTCTTTAACTAACTATAACTATGGCTCAGCCCTATTACATAACTAAAGGGCTTAGGTTTGGACCCTAACACACTCTAGTTTTGAGCAAGGAAAGGAAAAGTAAGAAAAGGAAAGGAAAGGAAAGCAAGATAAAGAAGCTTCAATAAGAATACTTACAAGTAACCTTTCGCATGTGTGATTTCCTAGCTAGTTTGGACATACATGGCTTTGCATGTTGGTGTGTGGTTCTCTTGCTATCGGTGGCATGGTTTCTCTAGGTTATAACCTAGCCTATCCTTTTTGTGGATGCCAAGGTATGTTGGGATGTTCATTTGAGTTTTAGAGCTTTGGAATTACCTAATGGATTTGGTATTCCAGAGTGGAGGTGGTCTCAAGGTTCATTCCCAAAGGCCTAGGAATCCCCTAACCGATTTTAGTGGGATACACAGTAAATCCTAAGGGATCAATCTTGGTTTAGGGCCTAGTGATCTAGGTTTGGATTTTGGTAAAGCCTGAGAGACATAGAGACAGAAAATTCCTCAAGGATAGTGATGGATTCCAGATGGCATTCTAAGTTCTATTCAGTTGTGATCGAAGCATCAATTTTGGTGTGATCATAGTTTAATGAGGATGGAGGTGGTTCAACCTCTGGATTCCCTTGGTTGTTCTATAATATCCCACATGCATTCTTGGAATATGGCATGGGGGTGACTGGTTGAAAGATATATTTGGTTCAGCCATGTCTATGCTCGGGTGGTACGTGGAAGTCCCAAACTTGGTCTGATTTTCCTATGATGAATAAAACCTAAGTTCTCTTACCTTTTCACTGATTTATATGTGGATTTAATGGTTGTCATATCTTTGATATTTATATGCTTTTATGTTGGTTATAAGCATGGTTGAATGGTTGGTTTATGTCATGGTTATTTCATGTATTTACTTGTAACTCTTAAATGGATGGATGCAACACCTAATTGATGATGTAGTAGTTCAATGGAGAAGGAGGTGATCTTTCTAGTTTTGTTTCATAATTTTTTTTAGCCTTTTATGCTCTATCTTGTGTCCTAGACCTATGGGTTGCATTGATGCCAAGTGTTTGATAGAATGTCAGTCCTAGTTGGGGATGCTCAGGCCTAGTCCTGAGGCTGATTTTGATTTATCAACATTATTATTATGTTTTTAATGAATTATGGAAGTGAAAACGAGTTTTGGGAAGAGGCTAGGATTCTGGGCTAGAAAAGTGGCTTAAATCATGGGGTCACTGGCACAGAACTAGCAATTGTGGTCCACAGTTGCTGGCAGGCAGGCCTCTAAGAGAAACTTTGGGTTTCTAGTCGCTCCCTTGCCCATAACATGAGAGAAACTATGGCCTAAGAGTTGCATAATAGTAGTGGGACCCAGGGACATGTTGTATGAGTGGATGATTTGTCTCCTGAGGCTTCTGTTGATGATGTTGGATTACTATATGTGATGTTCCATTGATTCCACTTCCTTAAGGTGACATAGGAGGTCGAATATGATTGTAATAACATCTCTCCTCATGTTTACCCTGGTTGGCATGGTTTCTTTGGGTAGACATGAGAGGGGGTGTTACAACTTCCTACTAAAATCCAAGAAGTTGTAGGAGAAAAAGAAAGAGAAGCATCAAAAGAAGGAAATGAAAATACAAGTGTGTCAAAAAAGAATCCATCAAGGCGTGTTGAGAAAAATCATCATGAATCTCAAATTCTAGGTGATAAAGAAGATGGAATACAAACTAGAAGAACATTTGTTGGATCATCTAATCACTTAGCCTTATTATCCACATTAGAACCTCAAAATGTGAATCAAGCAAGAAAATATGAATGTTTGGTTAAGGCAAGGCAATGAATGAACAACATGATCAAATAGAAAAGAACCGTACATGGGAACTAGTACCAATGCCTCATAATAAAAATGTATTTGGAACAAAGTGGTTCTTTGAAAATAAACTGAATGGAGAAGTAATCTGAAACAAATCAAGACTTGTATGCAAAGGTTATGCTCAATAGGAAGGGATAGAATTTTAAGAGACATTTTCACCTATATCTAGACTTGAATCCATGAGAATGTTTCTTTCATTTTACAGCTTTCGTAACTTCAAGGTATATCAAATGGATGTTAAATTTGTATTTTTTAATGGGGACCTAGAAGAATAAGTTTATATTGAACAACCTAAAGGATTCATACTTGGAAATGATAAAATTATTGTTTTCAAACTTAAGAAGGCATTATATGAGTTAAAAAAGATTCCTTTTAAATGGTATTATCATGTTGACAAGTGTGTTCAACAACAAGGACCCAAGGAAGGATCTGCAAATAGCAATCTATATATCAAATATGACGAAAACAAACTTTTGGTAGTAGAGATTTATGTTGATGACATCATATTTAGAAGCAATTTTGAATCTATGAGTCAAGGATTTGCTTCAACCATGCGGCGGGAATTTGAAATGTCATTACTTGGTGTGCTAACATACTTTCTTGGTCTCCAGGTTCATCAAACTAAGTATGGTATCTTCCTTTATCAAACCAAGTATCTCAAGGAGATTATGAAGAAATATGGACTAGAAGACTGCAAACCTATTCGCACATTAATGGTAATAGGATGCAATCTCAGCCAAAATGATGACTCTCCTACAATTAATCAATCTAAATACAAATCTACGATGGGCGGCTTGATTTATCTTACGAGTACAAGACCAAACATTATGCATGAATTTGGAATAGTTAGATGATTCCAAGAAAATACTAAGGAAACACATCTCAAATAAGTCAAGAGGATATTCAAGTATCTACAAGGCACTCAAGATCTTGTACTATGGTATCCAAGAAAAAAAGATTTTTCTTGTCATTCTTACATAGATGCAGACTGGGCAAGTAATTTTAATGGCTGCAAAAGTACTAGAGGAGGAGCATTCTATTTGGGACCTTGCTTTGTTTCTTGGTTCAGTAAGAAATAGAGTTATATTTTTTTATCAACTGTTGAAGCATATTATGTTTTTGTTGCTTCTTGTTGTACTCAACTTCTATGGATGATCTAAAAATTACAAGAAATTCAGTTCACTTGTCCTCAACCTGTAACTATTCTTTGTGACAATACTAGTGTCATATGTATCTCTAAAAATCCTGTCATGCAATCAAAAACTAAGCACATCCTAATCAAATACCATTTTCTTATAGAGCATGTTAGTGAACAAAAAGAAAAATTGGAATATACACCTTCAAAGGAACAAGTTTTAGATTTATTCACTAAACCTCTTCCATGTGATTCGTTTGAGTATCTCAAACATAAGTTAGGAATGATTCCTACCTCTTCACTCTGCTAATTGATCTAACATTACAGTAACAAACATGATATGTTCAGGGGGAGTTGTGACTATGAAAAATTGACATTTCATATTATGTACATGATTATTATGAATGACAAACACGTGTATACGCAATTATTGACTTAAAAATTCACGCATGTTTCTTTGTGATGATAAAGAAGTGGCACAAATTTATGGGGAGCTTCTCAGATGTTTCCATCACTTCATTATTAGCATTTTGGTTCTAACATGGGTTTATTGTAGATTTTTGGTTCAGGGGTAGTGTCTTCTATGCTTCTAATAGTTCATTGGTTGAATTATGGTCTCTTAAGTACTCCTTATTGCATAATGTTGCTACTATTGTCATATGTTTTTCTCACTACTAGAAAATATATATGTTGTTGTCACTATGTCATGGATGCTTGGATTGTGGTGAAGTTTTGGATGTTACTATATTGTCTTATCTGCTTAATATCCTCCCAATGATGAGGAAGTTCATCATGTTGTTATTTATGTTGTTGTTGTCAGATGATTATGCTACAAATGCTTATATGGTGGTCATTGATAATTATCATGGTTTTGCTACAAACGATACTTCATTGTTGATATTCTTATTTATGGTTATAGATGTCATATACGTCTCTTGATGTAAATATCATGAAAAGACGCATGTTGTAATCATTGTAAAATTCAGACATCTATGGGCTCTTGAGATCAAGTCATGCATGTATGTAACTCCATTATTTTGGGTTATTGATGTAAAATTTGAGTCAAATTTGTAACCCCATTATGTTGGATTATTGATCATAGAGTCATTAGTGATAGGAAAGTTCATATTTTTTTTATGGATAGCCATGTATTTAAATCATAAATCCTTGTACTTTTATTTCATATATTTAGAAGGTCCAGCATATGATCAGGGAGAGCATGGTCAGTATGCAGATTTCGTGATTCAAATCAGTAGATCAAACTTACAGTGATGAATGCTACAAGGGAAAGCACTTCATTCATCATAGTTCATCCATTTTCCCTTCATGTCAAAGGGGGAGAGGAAACTTTATGTTTACAAGTGGTTTCTAAACACTAAAGAGGTTGCCTTCAAGTCTAAAGGGGGAGATTATTGGCATTATGGCTAATGTATTGTCCTTGATGGAAACCTTCTTGTCAAATATGTCCTTGATGTCAACTTGGTTATAATATGATGACTGGAATATTGGTACAAGTATCGCATAAATGAGAGAGTATTTTGGCAACATTATTACAAGTTTCACTTGAAGAAAAGATCAAAATGTGAAGTTTGAAAAGTATACACAGTTCCTATGAAGCAAATCTGCATACATTCATAGGATCTGTGAATAAAAGTCATGTACATAATCTGAACCATGGAAAATTGGATACCAAGGTCCATTACCATGGTAATTTCCCATAGTATTTTGATGACAACGTCTATTTGTTCCTGTCAAACAAATACTAACAACATTACCATGGGATTTTCCTATGGTATTGGTAAGGAAAAAAACTATATAAGGAGAAGGATATCAATGATCTATGTGTGCAATGTAATTAATTATTGATGTGTGTTATGATTTGGAACAAGTGTGCACTAGGGAGTGAGAAGAAGTTTAAGATATGAAAGATCTAAAGTTGTATTGAATATATGCTTGATTGATTTGCTGGTTGTAGAATGCTTGAATGAATAACAATGCAAGACTATTAATTATGGTAGAATTGTGATCATGAATTTATAGGTTAAGATCTATAGCCTTTGATAGTATGTGTGCAAAGATTTGGGTTTGACATGTGATTTACAGTGAAGTTTTGTTTTAGTAATTTAAATATATATACATAGTTTTGGTTCTAGATAGTTGTGTACATACACATATATACCTTGCGGTAGTCATGTATATATTCTCAAATAATTTGTTTTATATTGTTTTCTAATTTGGGTTTTTGTATTTAGTATGTTTAAAGAAAAACGTGAGTTTTATGCACGATAAGCATGTATATACATAGATCTAGTTAATGAACTCGTGTATATATTCCAGGGTTTGAATTGCTGCTTGGTGATAACAATTGATGAATTATGTTTTATTTTTTGTTATTCATCAATGATGTCTTGATAAGAATGGTTTGTATTTGACAGTGTGGATTTGATTGATTTGGTTGTGGCTCGGTATCTGGATCAATGATGATACTGTAGACTTGTGATTGGGTATTCAATGATTCAGTAGTAGTATATGTGTGATTGGATGTCGCAATGATTCAATGGTTCAATGGTTCAATTGGTTTGTATTCAGTATTAAATGACTTTAGATATGTACATAGGTTTTATGTAGATGGAGTGTGTATATACGCAAGTTTGGCTTAAAACAATATACTAAAGTCAATTTGATCAGGGTTTTCAATGACCACACACTACTTCTATGATGATTGTCTAATATCTAACAATGTTATTAATCAGTGAATGTTTAGATATAAGTTTGAATGGTTGATTGGTCTTGATGTTATTATTTATTGGTTGATTGATAACTTGGGATTGGTTCATTGGTTTAGTTACTTTAGTGATTCAATTTATTGGTGATATGAGTTCAGTGGTGATTCATTGATTATATTCAAATTATGTGATTCAGTTTGGTATTATTGTTGGTGTGGGTCCAGTGTGAAAATATGATGAAAGGTGTCCTATATGTTTTTATGATTGATTGATAGGTGGATCTAGTGTGAAATATTATGAAAAATGGTCCATAAAGTATTGAAAGTTTCAACCTTCAATGAGGGGGTAGGAGCTCCCTTCTAGTAGAAATCAGTAAATGAGATCAGGGAGTTATAGCTCCCTTCTAGGGGGTGTTGGAAAATGAGTGGAGGTTGTATCCTCCGCTAGGTAGGATCCTGCATGTTGGTTAGAGTTTGTACCAGTACATGATGTAATGAAACATTTCTTTATATAATAAGAAAGAAAACAGAGACGAAAACAACAATGAGTTTCTCCCACATTGGGTTTCCACCTAAAATCATGGTGTCCATATGTGAATGATTTGTTTCTCATGTGTTATGGTTTATCTTCTCTTACTGCTTATAGTTATTGTTTAATAAATGGACAATGAAATAATTATGCATTGGTTAAAGTTAAACATCTGATGAAACTCATGAAAAATTAGTTATATGGATATATGCAGTTTGCACTCATTAAAGCCATGTATATACACAAGCTTCTTAAATAACAATTGTGTCGAAAAATTTGAATTTAAATTTTCACATTAAGTGAAATAAAAATACTTATTCACGCCACCCCTAGTATTTTTCTTACCATTCCCACAAACAAGGGTGTCTCATACACAAATTTAGTGTCTCACTTGGTTGTGGCCTTAAAATTAAATTATTATTATTATTATTACTACTACTACTACTACGACTATTATTATTATTATTAGTCATAATGGGTTTTATCAAACAGGTTAGTTTGAGTAGTAGAGAAGAAGAAATGTTATCCTCCTTGCTGAAGTTCAAATCCTACTTGTGACATGTTTTCTCTTCCTTAACAGAGTATTGATTGAGACTAACAAGACATAAACAATTTTAGTCTCATTTATAAGTTTAAGGATAGGACAAGAAAATAGAAAGGTAACATTACGTGGGAAAAATGTTACATCTTGGTTGTGAGAAACTGTAATCGAGAAGAATGTTACAACCGATGTTAACAAAATTTTGCAATCCTTTGTTTCATTCAAAACCTTACTACTACTTATCCAAACTATTACTAGATAACTACAGTAAGTGTACCATAGATCAAACTAATTCAATAGGTGTGTTAGCAAATGATAAATTTTGGCAAAATTTATGCCTTGGGCATGCTTAGTTTGGTATGTACAGTTTCAAGCTCATTTATGAGGGTCTGACAAAATAAACAAAATTGGATTTTATACCCAATTTTCAATTGCCCTCATCAAAGTCTTATTCAAGTTTAAATTAATTTTATTTGGGATATAAAATCATTATATTTAAATATTATTTTGGTTTTATATTTTAAATAAAATAATACTTTATAAAATAAAACTACGCTCATCTCTCATACATTCTCTCATATATTACCTATATGCATCTTACCTTATCCTATAGTCCACCGTATCACTTTCCATTTCCACGTTACCATTGAAATTACGATATCCATTAAATTCCCACTTCATAATCATATTATATATGTCAAGTCAAAGTAACTTGTGTCCCCACCCCACACTTACCTATTAAATCACCCTAATATTCCATACCTCAAGATATGTGCAAAGTTAAATCAATGTTTATTGATATATTTCAAACCCCAGCAGCTCTGACATCTAACCAAGGGGGGTCTCAAAAGATGTTTTTCACTTTACTGTTTTTTACAATTGTCACCTTCTTGTTAATTTTGAAGCCCCCATCCTAAACCATTTACTAGCTACCCCACCTCTTAAAACCATTAATTGTATTGTTTTGAATCTTGTGATATGTGGCGGGAAGGTCAATGGTTCTGTTTTATTAATCAAATTTCTCTCGCGTTGGAGCTTGGATTCCTCTCAAGCTTGGGTGATATATTTATAAAATAACTCTATGGATGTCAGGGTAAGTAAGAATAAGTTTGAGGTGAAAAAGACGGAGGTAAATGATGCTACAGTCAAATGAATTTATAGGTACACGTGAATTTGAATTTACAGGTATAAGTGAAATGAATTTACTAGGGCAGGTGAAAGGAATTTACAGGTAAGGATATTTACAGGTGTGAAATGAGGTTATAGGTGAAAGTAAAAGGGGAAAGTAAAAATACTTTACCAACCATGCAAAACAACACATGGTTTTTAAAAATCCATGGGAAGGAAAAACAACACATGGTTTTTAAAATCCATGGGAAGAAAAAACAAGGCATGTATTTAAAAATAACACATGGATTTCAAAACAAGATGGTTTATTAAATCATTCAAACAAATATGTTGAAATTTTAATTATGAAATCCATTTACAGGTTTAATCAAAATATTTGGAAAATATTATTCAAAATATATTTTTTTCCCCAAATATTTTGTGACAATAATGAAGTATTCAAAAGATGATGAAAGGAAAAAAATGACAGAAATAGAACTCAAAGGGACATCTAGTTGATACAGGAAGAGTTAATCAGGTTTGAGAGGGCCGCTAGTAGGTTTTGTGAAGACAACTTCAACCATTCTAGATTCCAAGGCATAGGATCAACACTTAAAAACTAATTCCCAGATTTAAAGGATAAAGATTTTCCATCAGTTCCATATTTCCTGCATATTTCTAGTGATTAATGTTATCTTTAGTTTATTATTCATATTTTTTTCCAGAAATTGGTAGAGATTATTTTGTATTCAATTCCTTTTCAGAATCTGATATTAGTTTAGCAGAATGTTTATAAATATATTGTAATAAAGTAGTACAAATTTTGGGACTTGTATCAAGAAAGCATACTTTGATGTAAAGTTGTTCACTGAGCCAAAAGTGATCATTTCATTAATACAAAATATCGTTCCAGAATTCATGTTTCACACAAATTGGTGATGTTTTTTCTCTTGTAAACTTGTTATATCTTTGTTTTCATATGTCTTTCTTAGTTTTATTGTTTAAAATAAGATGAAGGCTTGAAATTGTTTAATTACACTATGTCCTGGCTTATAAGTAATCTATACGTTTTCAAATTGAGATTAAATATAGAATTCATGTTAAAATTCTCTATGTTTAATTGAATATGAATCTTGTCCTCCCTTTCACTCCACAAAGCTTCAAAGATCCAATAGCCTGCCTACCTTTCCCTATTACAATTTGTTATGTTATTTTTGTATTTTAACACCCTAATACTTTTTTACTCCATTTCCCAATGGCCTTTCCTTGCAGTTTCAACAAACATTTGAAAAAACCAAACTTTGAACCAAATAACTAGAATAAAAGATCAAAACGACAAATCTAAATCCAATAGAGAGATCCCTTTCTAAGTTTAGAAGGGATAGCTTTTAATATTAAAAATGGTTTTGTGGTTACCTCTAGGTTCCTTTCACAACCTTAAGAAATTATGAAGTGATAACAAGGTGCATAGAAATTAAAATGATAACCCACAAAGGGCATATTTTGTCACTTAGGTCTCCTTGTTAAAGTCCTCATATTGTTTGAATAGTCCATGGGTCATGTATCTTCTTTAGTGGCCTCCAATTCGAGCTTAGGATAGTGTTAATCCTTCATGTTGTCATCCTTGGACTTCGATAAGCCATGGGAGAAGGAATCTGTTGTGCTCTACAACAACCCCCCATTTCATATCATTTTATTC
Organism: Pinus tabuliformis; assembly: GCA_031772625.1. NCBI lineage: Eukaryota > Viridiplantae > Streptophyta > Pinopsida > Pinales > Pinaceae > Pinus > Pinus tabuliformis. Next base: position 1,882,113,756 of record CM062819.1, on the reverse strand, counting down.
ACAAAACTATCATATGAAATGGGTCCCTTTAGATTTTAATTGGTATCAATATCGTATTATTTAAAAAGGTCCGAAAAACAAATGAAAACATTATAAAAAACCTTTTTGAAAAACCCATTTATGCAAATAAATCAATCTTTTATCATTGCGATAAAGCGATCGCAAGATCGCATATCGCAATGACACAAGGAGCATAACTAGATGGCACATTGATTTACGCCGATGCGATATCGCTATCGGCTATCGGCAATGCTCTATGCACATTCATAAAGCGCCCCCAGGCCATTCCCCCGATGCGATGCGATATCGCTATCGGCAATCGGCGATTTACTATCCATGTCTCATGTAATACCAATTCCCCCGATGCAATACGATATCACTATCGGCGATCGGGGTTTTCAAAAGGTGTAAATACAAGAGGTTTAAGATTTCCCCGATGGCCGATTGCGATAAAGCGCAGATTTCAAAAAAGCCGTTAAAATGAAGGGATATCACGATCAATTCATATTAAAAGCTTGATCTGTCCAACAATGATTCACCTGCGCTCAACTGCCAAAACATCTACAGCACGCTTAAATGAATCATTCCGCCGATTAATGATATAATGGGCATTTAAGGATTGGCAGGTTTTAAACGGCCATTTAATGTAATTGTAAGTCCTAAAATCTTCCCATGGATTGTATCCACGCCCATTTTAAAAGTTAATCTCTTACTACACATCGGTCAATATATCTCATCATATTGAAGTTTTCATTGCCAATTCTCTGTGTTACGTTTATTTTCGCTTCTGTGCAGAATTCATCCAAAGGAGAAAACTCAAGCAAAATGGGGAAGAAATCTAAGAAGACCACAGGCGCTTCCGTTGCGCCAGCCACAGGACAAGCTGCCACTGATCCTTCAAACAAAAAGAAAGGATTAATCTCGGATACTACATGTTCTGGTCTCGGCAGAACTACTTGGCAAAGTACCTACAACTTGATTTAAGTCGAAGAACCTAAAGTGACAACGGTACAAGCTACTGCAGATTCAACTCGTAAATTTGATGGTACTCTTAAGGACTTAGCTGACTCCTTCCTTCACCGGATAGCAGCTAGGGAACAAATTCTCCCATACACAGATGTAGTGCGGTGGGCAATTGAGGAAATCCCAATCCTGGATAGAACCTTCAGCACCAGAGACGGGAGAATTTTCGGGTCGTTCAAAGCTGATGATCTAAGGAAAATGTATCATTTCCCTGAGCCAGAGAAGACATACAATAAGGCGTTCCTGGAAAAATTCCAAAACGAGAACGAAGTTGAATCTGAACCCATCCGGGATTGGACACAAAATCCGGCAAAGCACAAACATGAACCTTCCGGTAAGTACTCGGTTGATTCCTTGGCTTCTCCTTATTGCTACACTGGAATAATGATGTGTAGATTGTGGGGATTGAATGACTCTTCTAATTTTACTATAGAAATGGTTCCCTTAATGGAAGCTGCATGCAACAGTATAATAATGGATTGGGCCACTATTCTCTCAGATAAACTAGCCAAAGTTGTTCTTGAGTTTAGGAATAAGACTCGCATCTCTGAAAGGATAACTCCCCCATTCTATTACAGTGCCTATATTTTAGATACCTTGTGTTTTAATTCTGAATTTCCCGTGCTCGGCTGGAGGTGGACGCCACAAGACCCCACACCTATTCACATATACCACCAGAAATTATGGAAATCCTCTTATAAGCACCATCTGTACCAAGTCTGCAATGGCTTTATGTTGCCTATTTATTATTCTATTTTTGATAAACCCATTCCCAAGATTTCCTACCAAGCTGGGATTGATTTAACAGCAGTAGGGAGCTGGTTTAGAGAGGAGAAGTTCACTTACATAAGAGTTTTCGGTAGCCAAGCCAAACCTCATGTCCTTCCTTTATACATACCTGATAAACTGTTGGCAAGGGAAATCTCTTACCAGATTATTGCTGAGAGTGTGACACAAACTCTCAAGAAAAATAGGAAGCAGGGCTGGCCCTCTTTTCCTTTGAGATGCGGTGTCTATACCTTGCATGATCTCAAACATGCAGAAAAAGAAGCTACAAATATTAAATCATTAACTCTAGCAACTCTTCCAAATAGGCAATTTGATCCAAACAAAGTTGCCTATAATGCACTAGAACAGGCCAAATTGTCAAAATTTGATCATAAAGAAGATATGTTTGACAACCTATTCTCTTCAGCTGAGTCAATAATGTAGGTTAAAACATTGGCCAAAATGAAATATCATGATGAAGGGTTGACTGAATTTAACAGACTTAGAGAACAGAGGTTGCAAACTCTGCCTCTAGATCTATTAGCGACAACCCCAGCGACATCGTCAAGCGAGCCTGATCGGCAATAGCCAAAGGAATCTCCAGTTACAACAAAAGAACAAGAGAAGGCACAGGAGGAAAATCAGAAGAAAGAGCATGAAAATCAGCATAATAGAGAACAAGAAAAAGTGCGGGAGGAGACCCAAACTGAAAAGGAAAAACAGACCACCACTGAAATAAATGTGGATATTCATATCGATCCTAAATTGCTCCAGGAATGGAAGCAATTTGATTCCATTATCAGTGGTCTGGAATGTTCAAAGGACACTGACACTTCAAAGGCAACAGGCACACAGGAAACCACTTCATCACAGGTTCTAAGTGGAACTAGCAGCCCACCCATTTCTAAAGAGGTAGAGATAATACCAAAGGACCCCTCCGACCAAATCATTTTGCAGGTAGAAGAGATTCCTCCCCTAGATGTCTTCTATAGCCCAAGGCATGAAGTTGTAGTTAAACGACAAAGGAAAAGAAGAAGGACTGATCAACCTCCCCTTTTCCCAGAATAGACAGTCACGGGCAATGTGGTTTGGAAGGAGGAATTTGACCCCTCCGATGACCTAACAAAACTGTCACAATATGCTGGAGCTTATTCGGCAGCGACAATAGATAAGGCATCGGAGGTAAGCCTTTTACTGAAAACAAAGGATCAGGAGATTTTCTCGTTACAGGCACAACTAACTGAAGCAAAGCAAAAAGCGGAGCAGGCAGAGCAGCAATTGTTGACACAGCAGCAATTAAACAGTCAACTAACTCAACAATTGCAGGCAGAAAAACAAAGGATTGACCACAGCGCAATCCAAAAGCAGAAAGAATTGTCAGAGGCCTTAGCGCAATTGAAGGCAGCGAATGAGAAAATGCTGAAGTCAAAAGATGAACAAATCGCTCAGCTATCAGCACAGATTGAAAAGACAAAGGGCGTTCCACAAGTAGCTGAATTTAGAGCAGAAGCACTACAGATAAATACTGCATTGATAGCCCAAATTAAGCTTCTATGTCAACAAATCACCCAAGCAGAGCCACTGTGCGAATTAGCGGCATCCATAAGTAATAAAGTAGACAAGGCTAGGACTGAATTGGATCAAGCTGAAGAAACAATAGCTGCATTTCTCGACTGGCAAGATTCTGATCAAGGACAAGCGATGAATTTACCAAGAATCTTAGAGTCACATAAAGATATACTCTTTACAGAATGGCAGTCCCAGTTAATGAAAGCAGAGAGGGCGGTTTCAAGATGCAAATCAACTTCAAGCAATTTAGTTGAATTAGTCAATAACACTCTCTACTTATCAAACATGATTTCCCAATGCACACCAGGAAAGTTGACAACGATGAAAACATTGGAGCAATCATGTTATCCAGATCTAGAGGAAAAGGGGAGATTAATCGCTGGGATTAACAGCTTAACCTGGGACACCTATTGGTTCTTCTTGGTAAAGCCACACACACAGAGAGCCACCCTCAAGTGCCTTACAGATGCAATCGGGTATATTATCCCCGATATTCAGGATGCCACCTATGCCGCCCAGCTCAGCTCGCGCCTCAACAGACCACCCGAAGTGGAGCCGATGCTTGCGATAAGTCAGCTTAGATTTAAAGGCAAATAGCCTACTTGATGATTCATGCCGCCGACTGCCAGATTGCTGAAGAAAATAGGATCAAAATCAATTGATACCAATTAAGTAGGATTTCTGTTTTATAGATAGTTAGATTAATTAAGTATTTATAGACCCTTTCATTGTTTTGGAAAGGGTCGTAAAGTTTTGTACTTGACTTAAAGACTGAAGTTGCACTATTGTGCTTCAGCCGTATTCTTTTATGAAACTGGACCAGTTATTCTAAATTTGACAAGGAAGCTTTTATGCAATTGTGCACTATTGTCTTTGTTTGAGAGTGTTTCTGCGTTGAAGGAAGAATCTCAAGTAGCGATTGATATTGGGAGTGTCTAGCAGCTCATATGGTACTTTTATCTATGTCTGAATTCATTCTTTTCGTATGAATTGTTATTTGATTATCTTTGCTATTATCGAATATATATATGTGCATTAACAACAGTTCTGTATTTCTTCCACTATTGGATGTTTATGGTGTGCTTTCCTTTTAATCATATATGTGTCGATGATATAAATGACAAGTGTAGTAATATTGCTTTAATCGCTTTGCTTAACTATTTAAGTAAAGTAATCCTTGAATGCATTAATGTCCATGTCTGTTAGATGGAGTCATCTATATGCCTGTCCATAGACACAGATCATCAAGCGCTACACTTTAAAGTACAATAGTTCCCGGGATAAATAATAGTTCTTTTATTTTGCTGATAGATTTAGCTATTCGCCTATCATTAGATTAGTCAATCAATTATCCATTCATCCCATTTATTCATTGCTGGGAAACTGGTCCCATTATCCCCAGTCAGAGCCACCATTCCAAATGGAAAAGGAGCTGTACTAAGGTCCGGACCGGCTGGTTATCCCCCAATGTTGTTGCAGCGATTTTCAAGGCATCAACATTTTTGGCGCTAGAAGGAGGGCCCAATTGTGAATGGCACACAAACCAAAATCTGCAAGCCATTCTAAGAGTAATTTTCCCTCTATATCCCCTCGGACTTCCCAATTGCATGCTGGTTCTCCAGTATCCAAACAAGAAGAAGAGGAATCAACTACCACTGCTCAAACCCATCATACTCCAGAACAATTAAGTCTTGAATCCCCTGAAGTCTAGTCTCTTATCCACAAACTTTGAAGCTTCTCGATTTCACCACAGAAATCTGAGGTATCACAAAGCAGTGCGACTTCGCAGTTCAATTTACCTCACCCTCTCACCAGACTTCAGAGCGAAAAGCTCGGTATTGAACCCACTGAGTTCCCTTTACCCAAAAGGAAAAAGGCGAAGAAATATACTGAAGGATCTGACAGTGAAGAGCTTTCATCCACATCCTCCATTGCATCTTCCTCTCTGCAAAGTCAACCATCCACTCCCCCATTACATATTGTTGTTCATCAGGGATTAGGAGATTTAACATCCCAACCTGCTCACTCCTCAACATTATTTCCTTCCCAGACATCTGGAATTCCAACAGTAGTATCATCCACTACTGCTATTACAATGGCAGATCCATGGACCAGGCCTGGTGCAGTCAATATGCCTGCACCATTGCATCCATTACCAGATGCTCCTGAAAAATGGCTACCCAAGTTTAACCCAGATGATGGGACCCAGGCTGAGGAACACATTAATAATTTCATGTTGGCAGTCAACTTGAAAGGAGTAACAGAACAAGATGTTGTTGTTAGACTTTTCCCTTACACCTTGCAAGGATCAGCAGGATCCTGGTATTTTTCTTTACCTTCTGGTTCCATTACCAGTTGGAACACTTGCCAAGAGCAGTTTCTTACCAAATATGGAGATGATAGGTCTTTGGCTACCCTAATAAACGATCTCTCCAATCTTAGGATAGAGCATAAGGAACCAATTAAGGAATTTAATGCTAGATTCAATAAACTCCTGAATAAAATCCCAACGGCCTCCAAACCAAGTGAACAAATTCGAAGCGAATGGTATATAACCGCCCTACCTGCCAATATAGCCATTTTTGTAGATAGGGCTGGGAAACCTACCTTAGCCGAAAATATGAAAGAAGCACTTGCTGTGGAGAAACGTATCAATGCTCTAGAAAAGAAAGCTGCTCTGGAAGACAGAAAAGCTAAAAAAGTCTCTTTCAAAGATGACTCAAGGAAGAAAACCCCAAAAGACCCATATGACATGGAGGGTTTGCAAAAGGTCCTAAAAACTTTGTCAAATGAAATGGTTGAAATAAAGAAACAGGTAGTCGAAACCTCAATCAAAAGACCCTTTAGGACTTATAAGAAAACTGAATCAAATCCACCGAATGTCATATCTAATGCAGATTCAGAGCAAGAAGAAGAGGAAGAGGAAACAATCTCACCAACTGATGATGAAGAAGAAGTAGTAGAATGTCATGGAATGTGGGATTTTATACTCCCCAACTCCGATACTGATAATGAAGAAGAAGCGTTCCCGGTCACTACTAGGAGTAAAAGTACTTCCGAACCTGTTCAGGCGACATCAAAGAAAAGGAGTGCAGGTGCTGCTACAACCAAAGAAAAGATACCTGCAAAGAAATCACCTACAGTAGTTCCCCAAAACCAGCCTTCAACTCCTAATACTCCTTCAACATCTAAAACATTAGTGGTATCCGATTCAATGGAGTACAATATTGTTGATGACATGAAGAAAACTAAAGCAAACATTACTATGTTTGAACTTAGTAAATTAAAGCATTAGCAGAAATTTCTTCTCAAAGAATTGAATGTTGTTCCTTCTACACCTCTTCCCAGTGCTAAAGCTGTTAATGATTCAGGCCAACCTCCTCCCGGTATGGTTGAAGCTACCGATGCAGTTTTGATTGGAGATAGATCAAACTCTCATACTCCACCTTTCCTTCTAACCTATGAGATCTACAACAGAAACCTACACAACTGTTTGATTGATTCAGGGGCATCTTCTAACATAATGCCAGCTTCAGTTTGTTCCAAACTGAACATTGAACCCCAGAAGTCTGCTATTCATATTGTACAATTGGACAGGACCAAAGTACAAGTTGTGGGAGAGATTAATTCTGTAACTATCAGGTTATCTGTTGATCCCAGAGTAGTACAAAGGATTGATATCCTAATAGCCGATATACCTGAATTTTACGGTTTAATATTGAGTAGGGACTGGTCTGAAAAGCTACATGGGTATATTTCTACTGATTGGTCACATATGTGGCTTCCCTATAAGGGTAAGCCAAATCAAATAAGGATTGATCGAGAAAAACATATGACCCATACAATTACTGAATTTGAGCAAGAAAACCAACCGGTAGCATTTAATAACAACATTTTGGGGAATTATTCATCTGAGTCATTCTTTGGCAACATTACTGCCCAGCCATCCCCTTTCTCAGTAAACCATTTTACATCTCAAATTGAGAATTTCTCACAAACAGATAGGTCTAGATGTTTCAATGATACTGAGAAAACTGTAAATAAAATTGTTAATACTTCTTTATTTTGGTCGTTATATTTCGATGGGTCCAAGTCTAGTGAGGGCTCAGGAGCAGGATGTATTTTGGTTAGCCCACAAGGAGAAAAAACAATGCTGTCTTGTAGGCTGGAATTTGAATGCACTAACAATACAGCCGAATATGAAGCCTTAGTCCAAGGACTGTATAAAGCAATCGGCCTTAAAGTGCAATATTTAAAAGTATTCGGCGATTCTGAAATTATTATCAAACAGGTGAGAAATACAATTCATTGTCTTTCAAATCATCTTAAACATTATCAATCGCTAGTACAAGAACTCACCTCACACTTTTTGGCATTCAATATTTCCTCCATCCCTAGGTCTCAAAACTCGGCAGCCGACCTGCTAGCCAATGTAGCTTCCAAGCTCCTACCTTCTGAAGACTACAGCCCAGATAGATTTTTAGTAGAATTGCTTTTTAGGCCATCAATTCCTGACAATGTCACTAATTGGAGAGTATTCAACCATGATGAGGATATTTTACAATTCTTAACTTCTGAAAAGTCCTATGATAATCAAATTATTGAAGAAAATGAGAAGTACTTTCAAATGGGAGAAACACCTCAGGAAAATTCAATCCCCAAGCCTGTGGTAAAGCTGGAGGATCTTTATGATATTTAAGACAGGTTTAAACCTGTGACTAATACAAAGCTCCAAAGTTCTACCCTAAGGTTTGAGTTGATAAATCTTGGCACTGATCAAACTCCTCAAAACATTAATTTAGGATTAGGACTTTCCTTAGAGGAGAAAGAGGCATTCATTAAACTGTTAAGGAAAAATAAACACGTTTTTTCTTGGAAATATGATGATTTGAAGACATATGATACATCTATTATCCAACATACCATTCCAGTGCTTCCCGATCAGAAACCAATTCAGCAGAAGTTAAGAAAAATACATCCAAGCTTAGAGAGCCAAATAAAAACTGAACTTAACAAACTCTTGAAAGCCAAGATTATTTTTCTAGTCAAACACTCAAACTAGGTCTCCAATATGGTGCCAGTCAGAAAGAAAAATGGCGACATTCGGATTTGTATAGATTTCAGAAATTTGAACAAAGCAAGCTTAAAAGAAAATTTCCCATTACCTACCATGGAGCAAATACTTCAATCAGTAGCAGGCTCTGAATTAATGTCCTTTCTAGACAGTTTCTCAGGATATAACCAAGTTTTGGTCCATCCTGATGACCAGCTTAAAACCACATTCAGAACAAAATGGGGAACATATGCATAACAAAAAATGCCTTTCGGACTTATTAATGCAGGAGCGACATTCCAAAGAGCAATGGATACAGCTTTTAAAGGGATGATTAATAGAACAGTAGTCGTCTATCTAGATGATATTACTGTATTCTCTAAAGAGAGGTCCAATCATTTGCATGACCTAAATCAAATCTTTCAACGCTGCAAAAGATATGGTATTTCTCTTAACCCTAAAAAATATTTCTTTGCTCTTGACCAAGGAAAGCTCTTAGGCTTTATTGTGTCTAAAGATGGCATTTATATTGATCCTGATCGGATCAAAGAAATCTCTGAAATCCCTTTCCCACATAATAAGAAATCCATGCAGTCATTTTTAGGCCAAATCAATTTTGTTAAAAGATTTGTTCCAGATTTTTCTCAAATTATTTTTCCACTTCAAACTATGATCAAGAAAAATTCAGTCTTTATGTGGGGATCAGCAGAAAAAGAAGCGTTTGATTTAATCAAGCAACCAATAATCGATGCCCCAGCCTTAAATACTCCCAATTTTTCTAATCATTTTACATTATACACTATCGCATCCACCTCGGCTTATGCAGCAGTACTCACGCAGCTCAACGATCACAATTTGGAAGCACCCATTTCATTTTCTAGTTCAAATCTTCAGGGTGCTGAATTGAATTACTCCGAAGTAGAAAAACAAGCCTTTGCTGTATTTAAAGCGGTCAAACATTATGACCCTTCCTTTTGAAAACCCACAAAAAAGTTATATTCCCTTTCCCAGCAGTTAGGCAACTATTAATTCAAAGAGAACTGGGTGAAAAAAGGGCAAACTGGGTCACAGCGCTTCAAGAATATGAATTAGAAATTAAGCCAGCAAAAATTGTTAGGGGCCAAGGTTTTTGCAGGTTATTGGCAGGAGCATCCAACATTCCGGAATCAAGTGATACAGATCAAACTGAAGAAATCAACCAGATAAGTGTTACTGATTCTGAGTCTCAATATGCAGATTTAATCTTTTATTTGAAAAATGGTTATGCACCTCCTAACCTGTCTTACAAGAACAAAAGGGCCATTAGGTTAAAAGCGAAAATTTTTACAATTATTGATGATGTTCTTTTTAAGCAGAATTATGATTCAGTCTTATTAAGATGCCTTGAGAAACCTGAAGCACAAAAGGTTTTGCAGGAGTTACATGATGGACCAGCAGGAGGACATTTTGGAGCTGACACAACAGCTCACAAAATTATTCATGCTGGATACTATTGGCCCACTCTGTTTAGAGATGCCCATGAGTATGTAAGGAAATGTCGCAATTGTCAAACTTCTAGTGGAAGACAACGAAAATCAGCTTTCCCACTGCAACCAGTCAACATTGAACAACCATTTGAGCAATGGGGATTGGACATCATTGGGGAAATTACTCCACCTTCTTCCAAACAGCATAAGTATATCCTTACTGCTATCGATTATTTTACTAAGTGGGTTGAGGCAATTCCTTTGAAGACAACAAATTCTGAAGCAATCATTGAATTCATAGATCAATTCATCATTACCAGGTTTGGTGTCCCAAATGCTCTTGTTTTTGATAATGCATCTTATTTCTCAGGCAATGCTATGTTTGATTTCACTATTAAAAGAGGATTTAAATTGAAATATTCTACTAATTACTATCCCCAGGGTAATGGTTTAGCAGAGTCTACCAATAAAAATCTGATCAAAATCATTAAGCGAACTATCGAACAGAATCATAAAAACTAGCACAAATCCATAATGTTTGCATTATGGGTTGATAGGATAAAACAGAAAGCTTCTATAGGATCTTCTCCGTTCAATCTTGTGTATGGAAAAGAAGCAGTACTACCCACAAATCTTGTTCTTCCTTCTCTAGCCCTAGTTCAATTCATTGAGGAAAGTCCTTCCTCTTCTATTCAGCTTAGACATGATCAAATTTTAAAACTAGAAGAGGAAAGAGAAAAAGCCAGGGTTATTCATGCCAAACATCAGAAAATCATCAAGGCAGCTTTTGATTCAGTCTCATCCGGTTTAAAACAATTTCAAGTCGGTGATTTAGTTCTGAAATGGGACAAAGCCCATGAGGACAAGGGAAAACACACCAAGTTCCAGAAGATGTGGCTTGGACCATTTCAGATCTGCGAGAAGATAGGCCATTCAACCTTTATATTGAAAGATTTATCAGGTTTGAGAGATTCTCTCCCTGTTAATGGCCTTATCTTGAAGAAATTATTTAATTGAGGAGGTAACCCCTTCTCCTTTTTAGTTTACTAGAGTTTTGTAGTTTGTAGGATCTTTAGAAAATAAAGTTGTAAGGTATCCTCCATTGACCTTTGTTGTGTTTGAAAACTTGATCCACAGAAGTAGTATGATATTTGCTTTTAAAATAATAGAAGTCTTAACCAAAAGGGATAATTTCTAGGAAACTAGGTATCATTGTATTCTGAAACCACTCTTCAAGTTTTGTGAACCCCTCTCAAAGTTTAAAAGTATTGTAAATCATTTTCTGTTTTCAAATGGGTCACAAAAGGTTATCAATATCAAGATAGAATCTAATCCAACTTCAGCATCTTCAACTCTTACCCTGTCATCCATCTACTCTTAAGGAGAAAAATGTCCATCCCATTCACCAATGTTTATGATTACTCAAAGCGTAATTCTAAAATTTTGATATAAAAGATAAGAGGTCTTATTACAAGCCTGCTTACCATGATCATAGGGAAATAGTTTAACCGACATTACCAATACTGCATAACATAACAGGGTAATGGCTTAAGAATTATAAGACAAGGGGTCTCATCATGAGCCAGCTTGTTCGGTTAGATTATTACCAGTGAATGGCATTGTCAATAGCTGGCTACCAAACCAGGACAATGGCTTTTTATCTTATCAATAACAGGAAAAGAAAGAAATACAAAATATGAAAACATATTTTGAATTCATTCTATTAATCACACTCTTAAATTGGATGGGACAATGGATAATAACATGGTTAAAAGGAATCCCTGTTGAAACTATGAACGTTTGCTGGCAGCAGAGGCTCTACCTATGACAGACGAGTTCACTATAAAAGCTGATTTGGAAAGGTTTTCTGTTTTATCATTATAAACCAATAAAGGCCTATTTAAAACTTAGAATGTATCTATTGTCTTAAAAAAGAGAGGAAATTAGCAAAATAGTTTCATTTTACCTGGAATGCATTTATACCTAGTTATATTAGAATTTTCCCCTTTGCTTAGAACTCTATTTTGAAAAAGTTTAAGTATTTCTATACTTTTCAGAGATAACTGTTTCTTCCAGCGAATCGCCAATTGTTGTGCTCTACAACAACCCCCCATTTCATATCATTTTATTCACAAAACTATCATATGAAATGGGTCCCTTTAGATTTTAATTGGTATCAATATCATATTATTTAAAAAGGTCCGAAAAACAAATGAAAACATTATAAAAAACCTTTTTGAAAAACCCATTTATGCAAATAAATCAATCTTTTATCATTGCGATAAAGCAATCGCAAGATCGCATATCGCAATGACACAAGGAGAATAACTGGATGGCACATTGATTTACGCCGATGCGATATCGATATCGGCTATCGGCAATGCTCTATGCACATTCATAAAGCGCCCACAGGCCATTCCCCCGATGCAATGCGATATCGATATCGGCAATCGGCGATTTACTATCCATGTCTCATGTAATGCCAATTCCCCCGATGCGATGTGATATCGCTATCGGCGATCGGGGTTTTCAAAAGGTGTCAATATAAGAGGTTTAAGCTTTCCCCGATGGCCGATTGCGATAAAGCGCAGATTTCAAAAAAGCCGTTAAAATGAAGGGATATCACGATCAATTCATATTAAAAGCTTGATCTGTCCAACAATGATTCACCTGCGCTCAACTGCCAAAACATCTACAGCACGCTTAAATGAATCATTCGGCCGATTAATGATATAATGGGCATTTAAGGATTGGCAGGTTTTAAACGGCCATTTAATGTAATTGTAAGTCCTAAAATCTTCCCATGGATTGTATCCGCGCCCATTTTAAAAGTTAATCTCTTACTACGCATCGGTCAATATATCTCATCATATTGAAGTTTTCATTGCCAATTCTCTGTGTTACATTTATTTTCGCTTCTGTGCAGAATTCATCCAAAGGAGAAAACTCAAGCAAAATGGGGAAGAAATCTAAGAAGACCACAGGCGCTTCCGTTGCGCCAGCCAGAGGACAAGCTGCCACTGATCCTTCAAACAAAAAGAAAGGATTAATCTCGGATACTATATGTTCTGGTCTCGGCAGAACTACTTGGCAAAGTACCTACAACTTGATTGAATTCAAAGAACCTAAAGTGACAACGGTACAAGCTACTGCAGATTCAACTCGTAAATATGATGGTACTCTTAAGGACTTAGCTGACTCCTTCCTTCACCGGATAGCAGCTAGGGAACAAATTCTCCCATACACAGATGTAGTGCGGTGGGCAATTGAGGAAATCCCAATCCTGGATAGAACCTTTAGCACCAGAGACGGGAGAATTTTCGGGTCGTTAAAAGCTGATGATCTAAGGCAAATGTATCATTTTCCTGAGCCAGAGAAGACATACAATAAGGCGTTCCTAGGAAAATTCTGAAACGAGAACGAAGTTGAATCCGAACCCATCCGAGATTGGAGACAAAATCCAGCAAAGCACAAACATGAATCTCATGGTTTGGAGAGGAGAAGTTCACTTATATAAGAGTTTTCGGTAGCCAAGCCGAACCTCATGTCCTCCCTTTATACATACCTGATAAACTGTTGGCAAGGGAAATCTCTTACCAGATTATTGCTGAGAGTGTGACACAAACTCTCAAGAAAAATAAGAAGCAGGGCTAGCCCTCTTTTCCTTTGAGATGCGGTGTCTATACCTTGCATGATCTCAAACATGCAGAAAAAGAAGCTACAAAGATTAAATCATTAACTCTAGCAACTCTTCCAAATAGGCAATTTGATCCAAACAAATTTGCCTGTAATGCACTAGAACATGCCAAATTGTCAAAATTTGATCATAAAGAAGATATGTTTGACAACCTATTCTCTTCAGCTGAGTCAATAATGCAGGTTAAAACATTGGCCAAAATGAAATATCATGATGAAGGGTTGACTGAATTTAACAGACTTAGAGAACAGAGGTTGCAAACTCTGCCTCTAGATCTATTAGCGACAACCCCGACGACATCGTCAAGCGAGCCTGATCGGCAATAGCCAAAGGAACCTCCAGTTACAACAAAAGAACAAGAGAAGCAACAGGAGGAAAATCAAAAGAAAGAGCATGAAAATCAGCAGAAGAGAGAACAAGAAAAAGTGCGGGAGGAGACCCAAACTGAAAAGGAAAAACAGACCACCACTGAAATAAATGTGGATACTCATATCGATCCTAAATTGCTCCAGGAATGGAAGCAATTTGATTCCATTATCAGTGGTCTGGAATGTTCAAAGGACACTGACACTTCAAAGGCAACAGACACACAGGAAACCACTTCATCACAGGTTCTAAGTGGAACCAGCGGCCCACCCATTTCTAAAGAGGTAGAGATAATACCAAAGGACCCCTCCGACCAAATCATTTTGTAGGTAGAAGAGATTCCTCCCCTGGATGTCTTCTACAGCCCACGGCATAAAGCTGTAGTTAAATGACAAAGGAAAAGAAGAAGGACTGATCAACCTCCCCTTTTCCCAGAACAGATAGTCACGGGCAATGTGGTTTGGAAGGAGGAATTTGGCCCCTCCGATGACCTAACAAAACTGTCACAATATGCCGGAGCTTATTCGGCAGCGACAATAGATAAGGCATCGGAGGTAAGCCTTTTACTGAAAACAAAGGATCAGGAGATTTTCTCATTACAGGCACAGCTAACTGAAGCAAAGAGAAAAGCGGAGCAGGAAGAGCAGCAATTGTTGACATAACAGCAATTAAACAGTCAACTAACTCAACAATTGCAGGCAGAAAAACAAAGGATTGACCACAGCGCAATCCAAAAGCGGAAAGAATTGTCAGAGTCCTTAGCGCAATTGAAGGCAGCGAATGAGAAAATGCTGAAGTCAAAAGATGAACAAATCGCTCAGCTATCAGCACAGATTGAAAAGACAAAGGGCGTTCCACAAGTAGCTGAATTTAGAGCAGAAGCACTACAGATAAATACTGCATTGATAGCCCAAATTAAGCTTCTATGTCAACAAATCGCCCAAGCAGAGCCACTGTGCGAATTAGCGGCATCCATAAGTAATAAAGTAGACAAGGCTAGGACTGAATTGGATCAAGCTGAAGAAACAATAGCTGCATTTCTCGACTGGCAAGATTCTGATCAAGGACAAGCGGCGAATTTACCAAGAATCTTAGAGTCACATAAAGATATACTCTTTACAGAATGGCAGTCCCAGTTAATGAAAGTAGAGAGGGCGGTTTCAAGATGCAAATAAACTTCAAGCAATTTAGTTGAATTAGTCAATAACACTCTCTACTTATCAAACATGATTTCCCAATGCACACCAGGAAAGTTGACAATGATGAAAACATTGGAGCAATCATGTTATCCAGATCTAGAGGAAAAGGGGATATTAATCGCTGAGATTAACAACTTAACCTGGGACACCTATTGGTTCTTCTTGGTAAAGCCGCACACACAGAGAGCTGCCCTCAAGTGCCTTACGGATGCAATCGGGTATATTATCCCCGATATTCAGGATGCCACCTATGCCGCCTAGCTCAGCTCGCGCCTCAACAGACCACCCGAAGTGGAGCCGATGCTTGCGATAAGTTAGCTTAGATTTAAAGGCAAACAACCTTCTTGATGATTCATGCCGTCGACTGCCAGATTGCTGAAGAAAATAGGATCAAAATCAATTGATACCAATTAAGTAGGATTTCTGTTTTATAGATAGTTAGATTAATTAAGTATTTATAGACCCTTTCATTGTTTTGGAAAGGGTCATAAAGTTTTGTACCTGACTTAAAGACTGAAGTTGCATTATTGTGCTTCAACCGTATTCTTTTATGAAACTGGACCAGTTATTCTAAATTTGACAAGGAAGCTTTTATGCAATTGTGCACTATTGTCTTTGTTTGAGAGTGTTTCTGCGTTGAAGGAAGAATCTCAAGTAGCGATTGATATTGGGAGTGTCTAGCAACTCATATGGTACTTTTATCTATGTCTGAATTCATTCTTTTCGTATGAATTGTTATTTGATTATCTTTGCTATTATTGAATATATATATATATATATATATATATATATATATATATATATATATATATATATATATATATATATATATATATATATATATATATGTGCATTAACAGCAGTTCTGTATTTCTTCCACTATTGGATGTTTATGGTGTGCTTTCCTTTTAATCATATATGTGTCGATGATATAAATGACAAGTGTAGTAATATTGCTTTAATCGCTTTGCTTAACTATTTAAGTAAAGTAATCCTTGAATGCATTAATGTCCATGTCTGTTAGATGGAGTCATCTATATGCCTGTCCATAGACACATATCATCAAGCGCTACACTTCAAAGTACAATAGTTCCCAGGATAAGTAATAGTTCTTTTATTTTGCTGATAGATTTAGCTATTCGCCTATCATTAGATTAGTCAATCAATTATCCATTCATCCCATTTATTCATTTCTGGGAAACTGGTCCCATTATCCCCAGTCGGAGCCACCATTCCAAACAGAAAAGGAGCTGTACTAAGGTCCGGACCGAGTGGTTATCCCCCAATGTTGTTGCAGCGATTTTCGAGGCATCAACAGAATCCAAGTTTGAAGAATAAATTGACAAAGAAAGGGACTGAATTACTTAACATGGAAGGTTGTGAAAACTAGAAATATGTGACACTAATGAAATCACTAAGTCTAGTTTCAAAGCAAGATCAAAATGTTGACATCAACGGAAACACAAATTTGGTCCTTAATCAACAACGCATACATGGGTGTTGTTTATATTATGTCTCAGGATTTCTATTTTTTTTTTTGTAGTGACCAAAGCATGTGAGGGGTACTATTGACTAAGGCATGACAATGGTATCTGCAGTAATTTCTTGGCTAACTATCTAACAATGAGAACAACACTTTCTGATGTAATGAAGCTATTGTTTTTTAGTATATTAAAGTATGTTGTAAGGTTTTCTTATGTTGTCAAGTATCCTAACTTTTCCCAAGCCTATTGAAGGAAGATATGCTATGAAACTATATATTGATTTCCTATTTTTATATTCATAATGAAATCATGGTTTGTTATTTAAGTTGCTGATGAAAACTAGTGCTACTAATTGATGAATTTGTGGGTTGTAATCAATTTAACCTTTAAAGTTAGAGTTTCTTGCTAAGTTGAGATTGTTGTTGTAATATTGATGTTGATTTGTAAGCCAAGGTTGCTTAAGGATTCATCTATAGTTTTTTGTTGAATATTGATTGGTGATATATTGCCCATAAGTCTGAGGAATCTAGGGTTTGTGTTTTTGGATGAGACTAAGAGATGTTGGATTGAATCACTTGTTGAGCTACTTATTGTTTAGGGTTTTCCTTATAGATATGTGTTATGATTTCTTGCTAATAGACGTGTTGGTGATTAATTAGTATGTTTCTAAGCTTGATGTATTACTGTTGATGAGTCAAAGCATTGTTTTGTTTTTGAGACTAGTTTTTTTTTTTGAGCTCTCAACTGTCCATTTGGTGCCATTTCATAAGTGTATGATTACTAATAGAAACATCAGTGAGGTGTTGATGGATTGATGATGAAAAAAGAAGTGGTATGGCTAAGTGATTTGATGCACTAAATGTTATGTTGTTAATGATATTGTTGTTGGGTATCATAGATGTTGTAGAGATGTGTGCATGGATGAAGAATATATATTGTTATTGATGATATGTTTATAAAAACAAAGTGAGTGTGTAGTTGAATAGTAAAGAATGTGTTGAAGGGTTTATGTTTATGTTGAAATTATCTGAAATACTGATTCAACGCCTCTCTCAATATTTCCAACAATTGGGATTAGAGAAGATTCATCATAAAAGAACTTAACAATTGGAAGGTGATCCAACGAATTATGTCAACAAAAAAAAAGTAGGAAGGAAGAATATTCAAAGAAGAAGACAATTCATATGAAGGATCATGAATGTGTAAATAATATATGAAATGAAGTGGCAGTGTTAGAAATTGTCCAAAAATTAAAATCAAATGTAGAACAAGTCATTCAGGAAATATGGATCATCAAGGCATACTTCTTCTCAATGATGAAAACTATCATGAAATCTAGATTAATATCTCTTTGATATGATGTTTGCAATTTAGTGTCTAATGGATATACTAAAAATCCCCCATCAAGTAAAGTACTACATTGGAATGTTATGGCTCTGAATGCAACTCAGTATAGTCTACCTGATTCAAAAACTTGAGAAAATTTTGCACTATGATTTGCAAGGGATATATGGACAACCTATAAGCCCTCCATGAAGGAGGTAACAATGAAAGAAATGTAGATGAAGAAGAAATCCAATAACCATGTATGGTTCTATGTAGGAAGATAGGTCATTTTGGTTCTTCCTATTCTAAAAACCATGATCAAGAGCATAAGAGTGAAAAAGTATTCCATATATCTGAAGAATAAAATCATAGTTTATCAAAAGATGAGTGTTTTTATGCAAAAGAATTTGTTCCTTTCATGTTAGATGGTGTTTCATTTAGAAGAAGAAAGGTTAAAAAAGGAATTTGATTTTAGAAGGAAATTTGTCTCTGCCTTGGACAAGATTAAGAGTCTCAAGGAGATGTTGCAGATATATGAGAATAGGGATTAGGATGTGGATGAATTAAATAAGACTATAATAGTCCTACAAGCCCAACAAGAAAGATTTAAAAGAGCCAATGAATTAGTGGTTGGATAGTTGAATGAAAAGGAAAGTCATTGTGAGAGACTTGAAGCTAAAATCATCTCTCTAAGGACTGATCTAGAAAAGAAAAATGAGCTTAAAGAAGAAATTATTAGTTTGAAAACCCATTTAGAAGAAGAAAGGAGAATTGAAGGAATAATGAGCAGTCAGCTAAAGGAAATATAAGGTTGATATGAGAGCTTAGAAGCTAAGCTTTTTTTGTTAAAGAGTGACATAAATGAAAATAACAAACAATTGAAATTTAAAGATAGTACCATGATGTTGGATAATTTGCTCAGTTTCCAAAGATTGCCCTCCCTTAAATCAAGTCTTGGATTTCATGAAATAGCCAAGGGAGAATCCCACTCACATGCATATGTAGGAAAACTAGAATACAATAAGGCAACATCTGAAAAAATTATTAAAGAAAACAACAACAATGATATATAGAAATTAAATAATGCGACCAAGAATAAAGGTAGCAAGTATCAAAACCAACAGCCAAGAAGAGTGTCATTTTCAAGAATACCATTTCACTAGTACAAAATGACTAATTAGTTACTAGAAAAACAACTAAAATTTGCATATAAACAACCATTTTTCAGTCAGTGACCATAGCTAATTTACAGTATCTTATAATGCAACCAACTTGTAGTCATTTTTAGCTTAGTCATTAATTGGTTTCCTCAATTTTACCATCTAGTAGTATATTTAGTCATTAATTTGGTCATTAATTTTTCATCAGTTTAGTCATTAATTGTCACAATTAATGACCAAATATATTACTATATGAATCCTCAAGAAAACCAATTAATGACCAAGGGAATATAACCAAAACATTGGTCATGTTATAAGATACTGTAAATTAGCTACTAATAGTCATATATATGCAAAAATTAGTCATCATTTAATAATAAAAGAATTATCATTTGCAGTAGTCATTTATCCTTTTTTCGTATTTTCATATATTCATTATATAGACCACTGATTTAGTAGTTTCTATTCATTTCATTTATTCATGTTCATCATTAATTAATATAAACTAATACTTTAGTAGTTTTATATTGATTTTATGTATTTATTATTAATCACCATAAATTAATTACTATGATTCTACGACTAAATTTTAAGAAAATGTCATGCAATGTGCATGTTTATCTAATATGATAACGCAAAGTTACATATGTTATTTACAAGACTAAATAATATCAAGTGCAAATAAAAATAATTTCAGCCATATAAATTTTATTATATAAAATATCAAGTATTACAATATGAGTTTCCAACTTAATATGGGTTGGACTACAATTTACACATGAAATATTGTTTCATCATTTCAAAACATTATCACTGTGTTGCCAAAGCATTGCAAGTGAATTCACCAACTCTGAAGGCTTGACCATCAGTCTCTATGAGTGTGTCTTATGCAAGATATTGGCTCTAAGGGTATCACTAGATAGATTCTCTTCTCTCTCTCATTTTGCATTTATCGCTCCAGTGTTATTATTCTTCTCTTTCTTCAATTGTTGCTTCTTACCATCAATATTGAGTTCCTCTCCTAAAAATGAAAGAAGATACAATGCAGAGTATAAGACATGAAAGATGATGAATACTTGAATATAAAATAAAGTAGACTATAAAAGATTTATATGACATATACCTCAACATTCGATAGTGTCCACTATGTGGCTAGATGACCTGTATAAAGAAAGCAAATAAAATGTCACCATAGAAAATGGAATTGAAGGGGGATTCATCATGCATGCTAGGATTTTTTGTGTTTTCACACATCATATTGCTCAGTTCTAATTGTATAAAAAACAAAGAGTATGCAAAATGACATGTAGTGACATGTGGGTGTCTATTTGACTCAATGATATGCTTGACTTTTTAACCCATTCCAATCCTACCACAATGAAATTAAGAGAGAAAAGGACACAAGAAGGACTATTATTAAATGAAATTAGAGACTTTAGAATGCAAATCAATTGTACCTAAATGTAACAACAAGTATTTAGAGCTTCCTCGTAACAGATGAGCATCAAATCACACTGTGAAAAATTCCATGCATTAGGATAATTTTGTTGCACCTGCACTAATCCTCTGTAGTAGTCCCTTGACTTGCATATAGATATAATTTTAGAAACAATCCTATTCATGCAATTCTTCCCTATATGGATCATCTTTGTCCCCCTGTATTGATAGTTATTTTTCAAGGAAACAAAATAGAACTCTCCAATTGCATCATTACATTTCAAAACAATGCTTGAGTATTTCCAGGTGATTGTTGAACTAGTCTCTACTCAGGTCCATGAAATCCTTGATTTGTATCCATCACAAAAACTTCTTTTCGTAATAAAATTATAAATCCCACATTTGCATTCCTCATCCCCGACATACCAATTCTTTAAAGTGGAATAATTTATCATTTCTCCCTCGGTGCAATAGAGATCCACTACTATGGCTTCGAGATGATTAGTGTCCTAAAATGGTATGGATCATCCTTCAATATATGTCACGAAACTCCTCTCACCTCACAGAACTCCTCTCATCTACAAAAATAAGAGTCCTCTCAAAATGGCTGATCTCCATCTCATTCATCCCGAAATAAGTGAATATTTCCATGGGTGACAAAGTGCGCTTGGAGATTTAATAGAAGGAGATATCATTAAAAAAATAAAAATAAAATGCAGCATAATAGTTATCAGCGGGAGTAGCAACCATGCCAAGCTACTTCCTAACTAGGTAAAGATACTCCTGAATTACCTCTTATAATGAACAAAAGATAACCTCAACTACCTATAGAGTCTACCTATGCATGGTAGCAATGAAAGCACCTTCAAAAACAACATCTACAACAATGTTTCTCAATCTCTTCTTCTAGTCAAGGGCATGCCCAACTTTTGAAAAGTATCAACCAGGTCAAGGTCCACCTCATCCAGGCTCCTCTTCTTCTTCTACTCTCTTTGTTTAGGTTCAGAACAATACCAAATTTCTTTGAAATTGATGGGTGGGTAAAAGTTATCAGACCATTGAGTTCTTCCATTTTTAATTATTTTTTGTAGGAACTGAATCTAAATTGCAAAAGTCGTTTAGGTTCCTTCTTTTTAGCTGAAATGAACCTAAGCATTGGAGAGCGGTAAGGTTTAATGGATCTAAGTATATTATACTTAAAATATAGTAACATGGTTTAAAACTGTAGCCATTCAGATCAGAATCTAAGGATGAAACAATAAAAAAAAGATTTTATGTTCATGATTACAAGAAATTTTAATTTCATGTAACAATGTTTGAGGAAGGTCTATCATTTGCATCCTACCAGAAAATTTTCTTGCATCACTTGAGCCCTTTTAATTTGGGCATGGTAGAGTCCATTACACAAACAATCAACCACTAAAAAAAGGTGAAAATAAAAAATAAAATTTCATGCATTCTGACCCTAGAAAATTTAGGGAGGG
>CM062819.1:1880059224-1880286724 GCA_031772625.1 Pinus tabuliformis | reverse complement strand
GTTATGACAGGATGATGACGAATGGGAAGAAGAAGGAAAGCCTGCTATAAGACACCTTTTGGAGCTGAAAGACAAGTTGATCATCGAAGAGAAGATGAAGACACTAGATTCCTACAAAATATCAAAGATCAGGATCAAACGAAGACTCCATATCAATCAAATCCTTGGAGGATGAATACAAAGCACACAAGATCCATCATGGAGATGCAAATAAAGAAGCAAAAGGAGTAGCTTGCCAATGCCACATCATCGTGAAGTTCCATGTCATCATTGTCAAGAGTCACATGTATTATAATGTTTCTCCACATCATTTGTGCAATGTAATTATGTAATTCTCCAAAATGATCAAATGTAAAATTTGTGGAAGACCAAGGGTCCCACATGGAATATGAAGAGTCACTATTGAGTTCTAAAGTCATATAGAAGCTCAAAGATCATGTAAGAATTTGAAAAGTCATTGTAGAAGTACAAGAGTCATGAGGGAGGTCAAGAGTCACATGGGAGGTAAAGAATCACCTCATTTGTTATAAATACACCGTCATAACTCAAGCAAAAGGACTTTTGGGACTTTAGCTTTCCGTTTGGCTTCTCTAGCTTGGCATATGAGATAATATCTTTCTTTGGAGAAGTAAGTGGTGACTTAATGTTCCAATATTGGGGTTAGTGTGGCAAAATTGTACTTGTATATCTTGGTACTTCCACTTAATATATGAAGCTCGATGATCCAACATATTTTCATGCATGTATCGTGAATATCATAGGACTATTATTTAGATGTTTGCAGTATGTGTTTCGTTCATATGTACTAAGAAAATTGAATTGTTTGAGTGGCTTTGGTACTTATGTTGTTGAAGGTGTGTTGTATTTTGTTTTATGATTGTGGTTGCCTTGTGAACTACTTTGAAAACTAACTTGTGATCCTATTATCCTCTTATGTGTCTCTTTTAGGATGACACTATTAATTTTCTTCTAGAGGTTCACTCTCTTTCTCCCTACCGTGAAATTACTTTATATACATCACAATTATATGCCTCATAGTGTCCACTTATTTTCTTCTTTCAAATAATGTTGTATAATCTCTTATGTGAATAATTGCAGCCAAGGAAAATCCTTGCAACTGACCGTATTTCTGGTTGGGGCTCCTACTCCAAATGGTGTAATGTCTAATTAGGACTTCACATCAGGGAGAGCCCCTTGGTTCACGGATTTCCAACACCATCAACAGTTGGCACTAGAAGGAGGGCCAAATGATAAGCTGCTCTTGTTGAGTCTGTTTTGAATATCTCATCTTAAATGACTCTTCCCCAAATCATAATCCCAGAATGTTTTTCTAACCTATCCCCTAGTAAACTTTTCATCTCCGCAGAACAATTTCATGACTTGTCTCAATTCAGGTTTGATGGTGAGGGTGGTACATTCATAACCAAACATATATATGATTTTCTTGGTTTTTGTAAATCTAACAAAATTAATGATGAAGATTTTGTTTGTATATTATTCACCCTCACTCTTGAAGTTTGAGTTAAGAAGTGGTGTTATATTTTACCATCCATTTTCATTCATTCATTCGATCAATTTCTCAAGGAGCTTCATCAAGCCTTTGACAAGTATGATTATCAATATGTATGTAATGGGATGATATGCTCAAAATGGAATTTGGTGAATGTGTAGAGGATTTTATTAATTTGTTTTTTCACCTTTACTATGAATTTCCCAAGGGAGTGATTGATTCAGATTTTATCAGTGAAAAGTTTTAGAACTTGGTTCTTCTTTATGTGAAATCATTTGTGTCTGAACCTTTTGATGATTCTGCTCTCCCAAATTATGTTTATCATGAGACACCCCAAATTTGTGAGGAGGAACCTACTATTCTATTTGTTCCTTGTCCTCCTCCTTTTCTAGTACCAATTTGGGTGCCTCCTAGTGATGTTGTTAAAGTTGGGAAATCTAAAAATTGAATTGTTGTTTCAATTATTCAACTTTCACCTAATTCCCATGATTCATATCTTATTGAGGAGGACTTGGAATGGTTTAGAAATTACACAAAGCTTGAAGTAAAAGTTGATCCCTTATTTTTCAAGTACATAATCCTAATCTTGAATCTGATCCAATTGAAAATATAATTTCCTCAAGGGATGCTTTTCAACCTCTACCATCTACATCTCATGATTCCTTGTTTCATGATCCGCTTGATCAACCTACTTCAGCTCTTAATGATGTTCAACCTATTGTTTCAAGCAGTAATCAAGAACAAGGTAGTTTCATTTCACAGGTAGAGGAGAAAAGTGTTGAAGACATGTTTCATCTTTCTTCCCTCTTTTAGGATGACAATCTTGCATGTCTTGTTTATCATCAATCTAGTGGTCTTAATAACTCGTTAAATTATTTCAAATCCTTCGTTGAAGTTGAGACTTTGGAGAACCATCACCATCACATCCATGTTTCTATTAACACATGTGGTGATGGATATCCAAGTACATCGAACTATATCTTTCCTTTTTCTGAGGACTTGGATTTGTACAGTATCATTTTGGAATCTGCTTCTCTTAGTTTGAAATGTTCATTTACGCGATGAGATTCTCTTTCAATTTGGAATGATTCTGAAATTTCTTCAAGACATGCATCTTCAGATATCAAATTTGAAGAAACAAGTTGTCAAGATTTTGAATATTTGGTATACCCTATTGAAGAAAAGAAAGATCAATTTGAATGTTGTATTTGTATGTTTGTCTTCGATCATTACGATGATGAAGATAATCTCATGGGACATAGCATGCATATTTATTCATTGTTTTTGCAAGCTCAATATGATTTTTCAATTGGTGTTTCTCCACCCGAGTCTTTTCAACTTTCCTCACATTTAAAACACTACTCATTATACCCAGACACGTGTGATAAGTTTTTTGTACCTATACTCTCCCTAAAATCCTTTAGATCTTTATCCGACTGGTCATGGTTGCAATCAGGTACAAGATGGTGTGGTCTTATGATTAGAGGATGAAAAGATCAAATCTATTATTCATGATTTGTTCAATCGTAAATATTTCATATGTTAGTAGGAAGATTTTACAATTCTGAATGATCAAGGGAGTTTTTTCACTGATGCATCTTGATTTTCCATCCATGAAGAATCTAATATGTTTAAGACTGAGTTTGATCAAACCAGTGGCATTAAAAATATTTTCATTGATAGATCCGATGACAATGGTGCATATCTACTTGTTGATTTTTCTAAGCCACCCAAATTCGATGATACATCATCAGAAAGTTCAGAGACCTATTTGGAAATCAAGGCACTTCAGCCCTTGCTAATAGTTATGTCTGGTTCTCGCAATCTCATTGAGATCTGTGAACTAAGTTGGATCTAGATTTTCACATATAATTATTTCCTTAGCATTTATCCACTAGAAGTGAGCTCATTCTTGAAGGACTTTCAACATTTTCAACTCAATTCTATTAACCCTCAAGATAGAGTTTTTTATCAGATGAAAGATTCTTGTTTGGATAACATTTTATCATGAGAATCCCTTGTATTTCACTCGGGATTGGGGAGAAAATATTTTACAGATATACACAGCTTGAAAGCATATTGTTCTGATTGTCGAGAAGGAAGTCATTTTTGGTCGAAAGATTCCTCCCTTGTAAAATGCTTCCAAGATCCGTCACCTTCTTATCACTTTCGTTCATGTCATGGATCTAATCGTCTTTTTTCGCACAATCTCTCTTCTTGAACGATAGTAAATGCTTGATTAATTAGATGAATCAAGACCCTTGTGTTGTTATGAATACCTAGTTTGATTTGACCCTTACTTCCAATATTTCACCATCCTGGTATCTTAATTGGTTTCCTGAATTTGTGATGTCAGTGATTGTTTTAAATACCTTAAGCTTTCATATTGCTAGCATGGCATCTAATTAGATACAAAGGGAACCAATGGAGAATCAAAGATCTTATAGTCACCAATCTGATCATGATGTTGGTTATAACAACTATATCTCAATCAATCATTGTCCCATTAGCATATCTGATGATAGTTGTCTTACATTGATTGATTTTGTTAAACCCAATGATCTTCATGGTTCATCATTTGACTGTTCAGATGTTTGTCAGATAGTTGAGACACTTCAACGTGAGCTGATGGTTATGTCAGGTTCTCACCATATTGACAAAGTTTCTAGATGCGATTGGATTAAATTCCCCTCAGAATATTCTCTTTGTGATTCTCATGAGCATCAAGGTTTTGAAATTGATTAATCTAAATATCAAAATCCAATCACCGAATGGTTAGATAAATCTTACATCGCAAGCTCCGTCACAAATAATAAGTTTGATATTTTTTGATGTTTGCAAAAACTAAAAACATGAATGAATTTACTTTCATGAGCAACCTTCAAGGTTTGTATGATCATCATTTCAGGCAACAAGGTAAAGCTCGAAACTGGTTAAAGCTAGTAAGTATGGCACCTATTTTTGTTTATGTTATGAAACCAACTCAAGAAAAGATAGAAAAGATAGATCAACGCCTTAGAATTCAGCCTCTTCGAGGGGGCAACCTCCTTTACATTACATAAATGAACAATTCTTGGATGATACAAATGACAAAACCTCCTTTCTATATATAGGAGTCTAAGGAGTCACAATATAATCCAGCCGACCTAACAATAATAATATAAAGCCACAAAAATAACAATAGAGGGATTCTATGGGGCACAGAAATAACAATATGGGGGTAATAGGGGCACAACAATATAAATAAGGGGTATAACTACAATAGTAATGGGGTAATCACTAGTATTATAGGGACCCAACATGCCCCTCTCCTTCAAAAAAGTGTTGTCCTCAACGCTTGAGTAGTTCTGGATACTTCTGCATAAAATTCTCATCCTCCCATGTGGAATCTTCAGCGGATAAGTTCTTCCACTTGATAAGATACTCTGAAATTGATCGATTTCGTAGCTGTCGAGTTCTTGTTTCTGTGACTGCTTCCGGTTCCAATATAATTTTTCCTTCCTCGTCAAGTTCTGGCAATATTGTTTGAATTGGGAGCTTGTCACCTATAACCTTCTTTAAACATGAAACATGGAAAACTGGGTGCAATCGAGAAGCTGCAGGAAGCTCCAATTTGTATGCCATAGTACCAATCTTTTGCAACACCTTGTACGGACCATAATACTTTGGTGATAATTTATTATCCTTCTTAGCTTGCTTTAGGGACATTTGCTTATATGGTTGTAGCCGTAGGAATACCCAATCACCTACATCAAAACTTCTTTCACTGCGATGTTGATCTGCCTGTTGTTTCATTCTATTTTGTGCCAACACGAGGTTATCCTTTAAGAGTTGGAGGACTTGTTGTTGATGTTCGATGTGATGTTCCACTGCCTGAACCTTAGAATTTTCTCTTAAATATGATGTGATGGATGGTGGTTGATACCCATAAAGTGCCATAAATGGGGTCATTTTTGTTGCTGTATGGAAGGAAGTGTTATACCACCATTCAGCCAGAGGCAACCATTTGACCCATTGTGTCTGTTTATCAGATACAAAGCAACGAAGATATCCTTCCAAACATTTGTTTACTATCTCAGTTTGCCCATCAGATTGAGGATGATAAGATGAGCTATGAGCTAACTGAGTACCAAGACAAGAAAATAATTCTGTCCAAAAATTTCCAGTGAAAATGGGATCTCTGTCACTTACAATAATCTTTGGGTTTCCATGTAGCTTTTGAACTGTTTCCATAAATGCAGTAGAAACTGTACTGGCTTTAAATGGATGTGATAATGCACAAAAGTGTGCATACTTGGTAAGTCTGTCAACTACCACCATGATGACACTCTTTCCCTCAGACTTGGGTAAACCTGTGATAAAATCCATTGAAACCTCCTCCCAACGTTGGCTTGGAATGGATAAAGGTTGTAATAGACCCGGTGTCTTAATTGTTTCAACTTTATTTTGCTGGCAAACCAAACATTCCGCCACAAACTTTTGAATATCTGATTTAAGGCCATCCCAAAAAAATTCCTTCTTAACCCTGTGGTAAGTTTTTAAAAATCCTGAGTGCCCTCCTAAGGGAGAAGTGTGCAATTCCATAAGAATCTTTTGTTTTAGCTGGGAATTCTTACAGAGGTATAAGCGATCTTTGTACCATAACGAATCATTTTGCCAGCTAAATGTATCAGAAGTACTGGAATCTTGTTGTAGCTTTCGAATAAGTGCCCACACTTCTTCGTCATTCTTCCATTCCTCCCTTGCTTCGTTTATCCAATCTGGTTGGATAATAGAAATGGCACACAACAATGCTTCCACATCCTCATCCTTTCTTGAGAGTGCATCTGCCACCACATTTTGCTTCCCTTTTTTGTAGATGATTTCAAAGTCATAACCCAACATCTTTGTGACCCACTTTTGTTGCTCTTCAGAGGATAATCTTTGTTCTAAAAAGTATTTAAGGCTATCATGATCCGTTTTTACCTTGAAGTGTCTTCCCATTAGGTAGGGTCGCCATTTCTTAAGTGCATGGAGTATTGCCAACATTTCCTTCTCATAAATAGCTTTGCTTAAAAACTTTCCCTTGATTGGACGACTTTCAAAAGCAATGGGTCTTTCATCTTGCATTAGAACAACACCAATTCCATTTCCTGAAGCATCACATTCCACAATAAAGGTTTTTGTGAAGTCCGGTGTAGCTAAGACCGGTGCTTGGCACATTGCCTCTTTAAGATGTTCAAAGGCCTTTGTTGCTTCCGGAGTCCATGAAAATGAATCTTTCTTCAATAATGTTGTTAGAGGTGCTGCTATTCTCCCATAATTCTTAACAAACTTGCGATAATACCCTGTCAACCCAAGAAATCCTCGCAGATGCTTTATGGATGTGGGGATTTTCCATTCCTTAATGGCTTTAATTTTGCTAGGGTCTACCTTAACTCCTTCATGAGATACAATATGACCCAAATATTCCACCTCCTGGACTCCAAAGAAACATTTGGATCTTTTTGCATATAATTGTTTCTCCTCCAATAGTTGTAGCACCCTGTCAACATGTTCAACATGATCCTTCCAAGACTTGCTGTAGATTAGTATATCATCAAAAAATACTAACACAAATTTTCTAAGGAATGGTTTGAAAATTGAATTCATCAAACCTTGAAATGTTGAAGGTGCATTGGTAAGGCCAAAAGGCATGACCAAAAATTCATAATGACCCTCATGAGTTCTAAATGCCGTTTTCGGAATGTCTTCAATCTTCATTCTGATTTGATGATATCCCGAACGAAGATCCAACTTGGTGAAGTAAATTGATCCATGCAATTCATCCAGTAATTCATCAATAACAGGAATGGGGAACTTATCTTTAATAGTGAGCTTGTTGAGCTCCCTATAATCCGGACACATGCGCCATGATCCATCCTTCTTGTGCACCAATACTACTGGAGCTGAGAAAGAACTTTGACTCGGTTGAATTATACCAGCCTCTAGCATTTCTGCAACCATACGTTCAATTTCACTTTTTTGGACATAGGGATATCTGTACGGCCTGATGTTTGGAGGAACACTTCCTGGAATCAGATGAATAGCATGATCATGATCACGCATAGGTGGGAGACCTTTGGGAGTCTCAAATACCTTGGAATGATTGTCCAGGACTTTTTGGAGATCTGGAGAAATAGATGATTCCAATGTGGAAACATCTAGCGAACATAATTGTGCAATTACACCTCTTTGCTCCTTTTTTAGAAGCTTTGTCATGCCATTAGAGCTGATTATCTTTCCCGGTTTCCCTGGAATACCCCTTAATTCAACTTCCTTTCCTTCTGTAGAAAATTTGATGAAAAGTTCTTGAAAATTAAAAGCTATTGTACCCAAGGATTGTAGCCATTGGACTCCTAGTACAACATCAGCACCTCCCATTGGAATGGAAAGCATTGGGCTAGTCAATACATATTCTCCCATGGATAGCTTGATATTATGCACTTTCCAGAAATTTATTGTTCCTCCATTTGCAATCATCACTTGACACTCTGGTGCTGGATATAGGAAGCAATTCAATTCTTTTGCTACCCTACAATGAATAAAATTGTGGGTGCTTCCTGAATCAATCAACACTATTACCTTTTTCTTCTTGATTTGTCCTTCTATCTTGATGGTTTGAGGAGTGGTAATTCCCGCCAATGCATTACAAGATATGGTCGGATTTATTTGTTCTTCATCTAGGCTTTGTTCCTGGAGTATATCTTCTTCTTTTGACCTTTCTTGCTCCTTTTCTTCTTCCTCTTCACAATCTATGTAGAATAATTTCTTCTCAGCACACTTATGACCTTTAGTGTATTTGCTATCACAACTGTAACAAAGCCCTTTTGCTCTTTTTTCTTCCAATTGTTGTGGTGTCAACCTTATAGGTTGTGGAAGACTAGGGGCAACAACACTTCCGTCTTTATAGTTGTGAGTGGTATGCTTCCTGGTTGCCATAATTTTGCTTTCCATTTTTCTTGCTAACCTGAATGCCTTCTCTAATGAATCAGGTTCCCAAAGGCGAACATCATGTTGGATATTATCCTTTAAAGACCCTATGAACACATCAATCCTATGCTCCTCTGGAATATCTTTTACCCTTATGTTCAATTTTTGGAACTCCTCAATGTGCTCCATTACTGAACCCTTTTGTTTGAGACTTATCAATTGGCTAAAAAAAGTGTTGCTTTTTGTATCTTCATAATGTGCTATCAATTCTTCCGTAAAAATTGCCCAAGTGATAAATTGTTTACGAGAGCAAAGCCATTGATACCATACAAACTGATTTGGTTCCAAATATACAGTTGCCATACGTACCTTTTGTGCATTTTGCACATTATTGAGATCGAAGAATTGCTCCATCTGTAATATCCATGTGGCGGGATCCTTGCCATCAAACTTCCTCATATCGATTTTTGGAATATGGTGATTCTTCGATCCAACATTAGCGTCTATGGAATCATGATTAACATTTCTTTTGTTCTCATCATGAGTTTCCTTTACTACCTTTTCACCATTAGTGACCCTTTCTTGTAGCAACTTCTTCAATTCTTCCATGTCTGTCTTCAAATCTATCTTCAAATCTTCCATGTCTCTCTTCAAATCTGTCTTCGAATCATCCATCTTAGCTTCCATGCCCTTTATCTTAGATTCCACGCCATTTATCTTAGATTCCATGCCACTTATCTTAGCTTCTGTTAGCTTTTGTGAGCGTGACATTTGTTGCACTTGTTCTTGTAATTTTGATATATCATGTAGCATTTCTTCCTCTTCTTCATGAGTCATGCTAGAGCTTTCAGGTTCCTTACTAGGTGTTTGCATTTTCTTTCCTCGGGGCATCAGTTACCGATAATAATGCTTTACTATGCCCTTTGAATTTCGTTAAACCAAGCTTACACAAAAATTAAAAAAAAAACTACACACCTTTTTTTTACTTTATAGAAGCCTGATATTGAATCTGATGTATCTCTGTAATTTCGAATCATCCAGTTCTGGAAATGCTACCTGTAGTAGCCTTCTGCATCCTCTTTCCAATGCCACAAGTCTGAGCCAAATTGGATTCTCCAAGGAAGAGTTATGTGAAATCTCCCACAGTGACTTGCTTTTAGACTGGTTCAGTAGAGCGAACTTGTACGACGTGCCACGAGTCACTGTTTCAACCTTTGAATCTAAAACACACACACAAGAAACTACAGTTCGTCCTCTTTCTGTACCTTCTTACGAAATTTCAATTCGATCCCCAGAGAGAAAGTTATGACGATTTTCCCCAGGTCACCTGTTTTGAATGTAATTCAGGAGTCTGCAAAAAGACCAACTTCCTCAGATCATATCTCTGCAAATATCGCGCGAAAAGCTCTGAAATTCGGACCCAAGGTTCAGCGCAATTTCTTCTCAAATGGGTTTTTTTTTGCGACTTTTGAAACATCACAGAAAAAGTTATAGCGAAAATGCCACGATGACCTGTTTGGAGCAGCGAAACCCTAGAATCCAAAGCTCTGATACCAAATGTTATGAAACCAGCTCAAGAAAAGATAGAAAAGATAGATCAACGCCTTAGAATTCAGTCTCTTCGAGGGGGAAACCTCCTTTACATTACATAAATGAACAATTCTTGGATGATACAAATGACAAAACCTCCTTTCTATATATAGGAGTCTAAGGAGTCACAATATAATCCAGCCGACCTAACAATAATAATATAAAGCCACAAAAATAACAATAGAGGGATTCTATGGGGCACATAAATAACAATATGGGGGTAATAGGGGCATAACAATATAAATAAGGGATATAACTACAATAGTAATGGGGTAATCACTAGTATTATAGGGACCCAACAGTTTATAAGCAAGACCTTTGATTCATTGTACAAGTTTGTTAAGTTGTACTCTTTTCTTTTGCACAATGCGTTATACTGCTTATAATTTCTTATATCTTTATGATTGCATGTTGGGAGTGGTTATTGTCACTACATTGGAAATTCCATTATACCTAGCTTTGAACTTCTAGTTGGTTAGGTTAGGAGTAGGTTTAGTTGCATGCCAGTTTCAATTGCACACTCATCCCACACTTGCTCTCCATCCAGTCTCTGCATTTGTTTTGTCCTCTCATTATGTCTTGCATGTTTCTTTAGTCCAGTTCTACATTTTTTTTCTCTTTTAATCTTGTTTTGTTGTTTTATTATGCCTCATATTGTATTTATTTTTTCAATAAACTTTGTATGAAATTGCTCTCACTTGGCTCAAAAGACAATGTGGCAAAACTTGAAAAGGGAATTTGTGATGAACAATAATGCTTGGCTTATTTGTTATCCTCTTCTCTATGTTGGGTTTACATATATTTAAAGTCGATGATGTTTGTATGAAAAATAAAATTCATTATATACAAAAAGCCTTGGTCGAACTGTGAAGCTTGTATCTTTATTAATATCTTCACTCTTAACTCAACCATGTATTGAATAGTGTTCTAACATGTCAACCTAACTGAGAAGAGAAGGGAAAGGAGAAAAAGTTTAAAGAAGCATATAAATTTGGTTATATTTCAAATTCCTTAACCAAGGAACCAACCTCTTATGCTCTCAATAAGTCGGGATCCCTCTTCCACCGTTAAAATAAATAATTGCCTTTGCACATTCTATTATTAACTAAATAAAAAGGTGAAGAAGAGAAACACTTCCTTCTCATAGAGTTGAAGGAAGTAACTTCGTTGGGGTACTGTTCAGGCTCGCTGGCAGCGAAGTAATGCTTATGGTTTCTTGAAGTGACTTTGTCGGGGTATTGTCCAGGCTCATTGGCAACGGAGCAACACTAGGGAATGTGCTTAAAAAGCTCGGTATACTTATTATCCTTCTCCCCTATCGAAATAGTTGAGGCATGACTAGTCTTATGTTGATTTTTTCGAAGTTAAGCAAGGAATAAAGGAGACTATATCATTAATCAGGACAAGTATTAAAGGGGGGGGGTAATCTATATGGAAAATAAATACTTCCTAAAGGACTGAGACCTTGCACTTAAGGGTAAAACTATTGGGTTTGGAGCCTGATTATCTTCTTGATTGTTCAAAGTTTTTGTTTTTTTTGTTTTTTGTTTTAGTTAGTTTGTTTGTTTGTTTTTGTTTTTTGTTTTTTTGTTTTTGTTGTTTTTGTTGTTTTTTTATTGTTATTGTTGTTGTTATTTTTTGTTTTTTGTTTTTGTTTTGTTTTGTTTTTTGTTTTGTTTATTGTTGTTGTTTTTGTTTTTTTGTTTGTTTTTTGTTTTGTTTTGTTTTGTTTTGTTTTTTTTTTTTGTTTTTTGTTTTTGTTCTTGTTTTTTTGTTTTTGTTTTTGTTTTTGTTTTTTGTTTTTTTGTTTTGTTTTTTTTTTTTTTTTGTTTTTGTTTTTTTGTTTTTTGTTTTGTTTTTTTTTTTTTTTTTTTCTTCAGCCGTATTGGATCCTTATTCCTAACGGGACTGTAACAATACCCATATGACTGCCATCGCCCCCTAGCGAGGGTTCGGGGGAAGTGCCATTGAAGCTAAAAATAGATGAAAATTTGTCTTATAAAATATTATAATTTGGTAGTGAATCTGGGTCATTCATTAGGAAGATGATTTGACAGTAGAAGTCATGTTAATTTAGGGTTTTTTCGCTAGAAGGAAACCATCAGTTTATATGAGGGAATTTTATTGCAACTTTATATCATTATTCTCAGCGAAAAAGAGAGAGGATACTGTGTGAGAGCTAAGAGGAAATTACAACATATTTGCTGTAAGTTGTATCTCTTCATTTTGCTGGATAATATGAAAGTAAGAACTAGCTATTTCTCTGTGGACGTAGCCACAAATGGGTGAACTATGTATATATGTGTCTCTCTTGTTTTATGCATTTATGTGTTTGTGTTTCATTGCTTCGATAATTAATTTTTAACAAAAACCCGAACAAAGAAGCTAGAGTTTTACTAGTGTGTCGCCAAGTGTCAATGTTGTGATCAACACCCTCCAAAATTTTTCTTACACGTGAATTTTGGAGCCTACTGAGGATCCAACAATTTGTCATTCCATAGTCACTTCATGATTGATTAATGCTACACTGAGTGTTTAAGTTTTCTTTTTGGTTTCTAAGTGTCAAAGTCACTAACTCACACATTTTCACTCCATAACAAGTCGTGAGTACATTCCTTTTCGCAAAATTGAATAGGAATAGCACAGTACATCGAGACAGTTCCTATGACATGTTAAACTTATGTCGACAGTCAGTGCACACTTTTAATTGACGTTCTGTCACTTTAATTTGCAATTGCACTTCTACTACGGTGAGTTTTTCCAAGTGTCACTTTTGTGCATCTTCGCTTTCGCAAGTGTCACTTTCATGTTTATTACTGTCACTTTTGATTGCCTTCACTTTATTAAGTATAATTTTCATGTTATCTTCACTCTACCATGTGTTGCTTTCAATGTCGTTCGCATTTTGTAAGTGTCGTTTGCACTTTTTTCTAACTATCGCAAATGTCATCTTTTGGCATGGGAAGTGTCACATATCGCATAAGAAGAGTTGTGGTTCATTTCGAGAGGAAAATTTGGTACTAATGGGTCCTATTTCCCAAGTAGACATGTACTATACCCATCCCCAAAGTTTTATGCATTGGTGTACTAGTGTCGTCACAAAGTGTATCGTCACTGTCACACCTAGTCGAAGGGAGTCAGTTGTACATTCTTAAAGGGAATTTTTAATGAATTCTCTTGCACTATTGTGTCCCATTCATGATAATGAAATACCTCAGACATATTCCCCAAGTCTTGAGCACTGCAATATAAGGGTATTCACTGTCGTCGCAAAGTGTACCCTAAGTATCACACTTGGAGGAGGTTGTTGTATTGTCATTGCATTGAGGGGATCATGTTGTGTCGTCAATTTTTTTGAGTTTGTGTGATCATTCATAGGTTCATCCTGGTCTCACTTCTACCCTATGCCAAATCTTGAGAAAGATTTATGCCTGACCAACTTGACCCAAGTCAGCCTCCTGAACTATGCATCATGTAGTAGCAAGGCTCAAAATTCTCCCTTGCCTCCTGGAACTGTGTAATGCGTAGTTCCTGCCTCCAAGGACTATGCATTGCATAGTCATAGTGCTCAAGGATTTCCTCCCTGCCCTCAGAAACTACATAATCTTTCCTCCCATCTAGTCTCTTGCTGCGCATTGTGTTGTTTCAGTCATCAAGTTGTCTCCATGAGTGCTTGAACTATGCACCTACGCAATCCACTGATTAGGATCCCTCCAGAACTACACATTGCGCAATATCAAGGCTTAAGACTGCTTTATTGATCTCCTCAACAATGAAGTTATCTTACCTAGGCCTCCTTAAATTATGCACTGCGCAGTCTCAAGCCTCAGTCCTTGTTCTTGACCCTTGGAACTGCACATTGCACAATCCCTGAGCTTTCTTCCTGGTCTAGTACCTAGTTCTAGCCTCTATCAACGATTTCATGAAGCATGTTAGATTAGGAGATTTTCAAATTAATGTTGTCTTGTCATGAGTGATTTCCAATTGTAGGTATTATATCTTGTCATGATAGGATGATGATGAATGGGAAGAAGAAGGAGACCCTACTAGAAGAAACCTTTGGAGCTGGAAGACAAGATGACAATCAAAGAGAATATGAAGAGGCACTAGCTTCCAAAAAAAGATCAAAGATCAACATCACATGAAGACTCCATATAAATCATCCCCTTGGAGGATGAATACAACAGACATGAAAGATCTATCATGAATATGCAAAAGAAAGCAGAAAAATGAGTAGCTTGGCAATGCCACATCATCATGAAGTTCCATGTCATCATTGTCAAGAGTCACATGTGTCATAATGTCTTGCCACATCATTTGTGGAATGCAATTATGTAATTCTCCAAAATGAGCAAATGTAAAATATGTGGAAGACTAAGGGTCCCACATGAAATATGAAGAGTCACTATTGAGTTCTAAAGTCACATAGAAGCTCAAAGGTCATGTAAGAATTCAAAAAGTCATTGTGGAAGGTTAAGATTCACGAGGGAGGTTAAGAGTCACATGGGAGGTGAAGAATCACCTCATTTGTTATAAATACACGCTCATAACGCAAGAAAAAGGACTTTTAGGACTTGAGCTTTCATCATGGCTTCTCGAGCTTGACATAGGAGAGAAGATATTTCTTTGGAGAAGCAAGTGGCGACTTATTGTTCCACTATTGGGGCTAGTGTGGCAACATTGTACTTGTATATCTTGGCATGTCCACTTAATATATGAAGCTCTATGAGCCAACATATTTTCATGTATGTATCGTGAATATCGTAGGGCTATTCTTTAGATGTTTGCGGTATGTGTTTCATTCATATGCGTTAATGAAATTGAACTATTTCATTGGCTTTGGTACTTATCTTGTTGAAGGTGTGTTGTACTTGGTTTTATGATTGTGGTTGTCTTGTCAACTACTTTGTAGACTACCTTGTGATCCTCTTATGCTCTTGTGTGTCTCTTTTAGAATAACACTATTAATTTTCTTCTAGATGCTCACTCTCTTTCTTCTTGTCGTGAAAGTACCTTATATACATCACAATAGTGTGCCTCACAGTGTTAACTTGCTTGTTTCAAAGAATGTTGTACAACCTCTTATGTTAATAGTTGCAGCCAAGGCAAATCCTTAAGGACAATGACAATCGACCGTATTTCCGGTTGGGGCTCCTACTCCAAACGATATGAGGCCTAATTGGGACTTCACATTGGGGAGACCGCCTTGGTTGATGAATTTCCAGCATCGTCAACATGCATACAAAAGATTTTATTTAAAGAGAAAAGTGATGACGAAGTAAAGTTGAGTAAAATATTTTGATTGCAAAAATGATAAATTTTTAATATTAATCTTTTTAATTAAGTTTTAAAAGTGTTATTTCATGAAAAATATTTTCACTATAATATATTTTAAAATGTTTTTTTTGTCCAAATTTTTCATTTTATACATATCTATATATATATATTACATTATATTTTTAGTTGTTCTTTTAAGTATTTTTTATATGTTTTTTTATTTGCATTTTAATTAATTATTATTTTTAAAGTTGCTTTTATATTGTTTATTTTATATATTCAAACTTCGTTAAATTTTACTAATGTAATTGGTCTTAAAGGACCACATTTTGTATAACAATCTGTGTTTAAAACTTCACAATAACTAAGAGGAAACATATAAAATCCAACCATGTTAAGGGTTGGTGTACCCCAAGTTGAGTGCGATCCCTAAGCCATTTTGATAACTTAGATGCCTTTGGCTCACAGTTTCTTAGACCATAGGCTAGAATTGCAGGTCATGAACCCTATCTCTCTCTCTATGATATACAACAGTAGGTTGGATATTTCCATTGCAGTGATGGCTTTTCTAGCTACTCATTGAGTGAATTACTAGTCCCCCCTAGCCTAGACCCCTACAACATCCACCCTTGGGAAAATCTTGGAACTTCGTTCATGAGAGTGGTTGTAGGGAAAGGCATTTCCAGAATGAGTCGTCCAATGGATTGAAGAGTTGCAATCACAATGACTTAGAACTTGATGGGTCACCAATAACATGATTGTAGAATTTTGTGTTTGGTGTACAAGGTGTCTTGGTGGCATTGATAATTATTGGGGTGTTTTGGCTCAAATTTCTACCTAGAGCTCCTCGCCTAGAATTTTTCCCTTAGCCACTATTGTATCATCCAACCCTCACTGGCTAGCCTAGGCACTTCATATCCCTCTTATAGTTTCATGTTTCCTAGTTCATCGGTCCTCACCTCCCTTAGGGGGTTTACCAAATTTATTTCCTCTTTTCTCCCATACATGATGACACGGCAAAGGATGCGTTCTCGTAGGGGGTCTGGGGGTCATGGCCCTCTAGGAATACCTTGAGCCTAGACTCAAGCCCAATATACTACTGTTATTTTCTATTTCGCTACCCCACTTGGGATTCAAGTGGAAATTCAACAATTATAAGCTTTAACCATTAATGGCCACCATGCCTATTCTAACTTTGAAATACAAATTGAAGTTTCTAGTTGGGTCCCTAACCTCAGGCATACATGGGGATGATACAATCAAGACCTTGATTCTATGACCCTTCATTAGAAAATGAATACACTCCTAGGGCAAGTGCTCAAAGAAAAATACGAGATCACAATGAGATAATTGCATGCCTCAATGAAATCCGAAGGGTCCAACGCCACCATCTCTTTTATTTGGTTAACCTCAATGCTTTCTTGACACATATCAAAAGTCATATTTATTGTGATCACAGACCTCCAGTAGGCTCAAGTGCATAAGACCTGGCCTTAGTAACATCCTTTGATAAATGATGCTCGCTAAGGTCCCTTGGCTTATGTTTTGGCTTCATAAAATTTATTTTATTTTCATAGTTACATGGATGTATAACTACACTTGGGAGATAATATGTTATAATTTTGACAATCCTTCTAGACAACTATCTAAATGTGGGATACATATCATTGAACTAATACTTTTGAGTATTTTGATGAATGAAAAACCAATCAATCGCCTTCACTGTCATTAGACTAGTTTCCCTTGTGGAAGACCATGATAATGAGTAAACAAAAAATTGAACTTCGTATGCTAGTGTTTAGGATTCAATGGAATATCTAAATTAATATATATATATATATATATATATATATATATATATATATATATATATATA
Organism: Pinus tabuliformis; assembly: GCA_031772625.1. NCBI lineage: Eukaryota > Viridiplantae > Streptophyta > Pinopsida > Pinales > Pinaceae > Pinus > Pinus tabuliformis. The sequence continues at coordinate 1,880,269,520 of CM062819.1, read as the reverse complement.
TATATATATAAACATTATTTTTTTATTCAAATGTTGATTTTAAGATTTTTATTATAATAGTATTGGTTGTTAAGAATTCGAGGGTTGATTTTAATATCTTAAAGGGTTGACTAAATTCAAGTGTTGATTTTAATATATTTAACAAAAATAAGGGTTTTTAACACTAGAGATATTGTTTGAGGTCATAGTTTTGGTTAAGTTGGTAATTATGTTGAGCCCTTTGGTCTTCACTAGTAAGCAAACGACCCCTTGGTTTGACTCATTCAAAGGCTTTAGGAAGATGCTAACCCCCCCCTCGATATTGTACTTGGCAAAAAATAGCTTGAAGTATAAAGGGCACATTTTTCTTATGAAAAATTATGCTTTTAAACAAAAGGTCTTAGAGGAGTTACATTCATCACCTACTACAAGTCACACTATCCTTGATAAAGGCTTTGAACAAGATAAGTTCTCTTTCTTTTGGGAAGGTATGAAAACAAACATGCATGATTTTGTACTAACATGTGAAGCTTGTTAAAGAAACAAGGGCGAGATCGTGAAGACTATCAAGGCATTATAACCACTGACAATTCCAACCAATATCTAGATTGATATCTTCATGAATTTTATTGTAACATAGCTAACACGTTAAGCATCATTAAGAAGGTGGAGTAATCAAAATTTCCCACTAAATCATATTTCCTAACATGACTTCAAGGCCACATCTAACATTCTATTTGTCGAGATCTTTCCAATGATTGTACTCTTGGTCATTTCTAAGCTCCAAGCAAGTAGTTATAGCCTTTTAAGGACCTTGGCCTTCTTCACTTGATGGCATCAACATGCATGTGGGGCACTAGATCTTGCATGGCATCATACAATCACAAGTTAAGGGTCATATTGTAACATATCACCCTTTTCATATTTTTTCAAGGAATTGACTTTCTCTTGGCATATCACACAAATATTTTCTCCTCGCGGAATGAATTTTCGTACCTCCAAAAACCTTTCCTTCTACAATTTGTTGCACCATAGATTTTTATGGTGGAACATATCACACCTGCAAAAATATTATTTCTCTCAATAAAGGAAGCATTCCCCATTTATCACATTGTAGGAAAGTTTTTGTCGATGAGAAAAGGATGCTCTTCTCCTTTATCACATCACAATAAAACCTGTGTTTTTGCGGTGTATCATGCCATCAATTTGTCTTTTTGGCAATGTATAACCATCTTTTATTTTCTTTTCCTTTAATAAAAGGAATCTTCTTTCATTCCTTTTCACTTAAAAATATTTTCCCTTGAGTAGTGCTTCACATCCAAATTTTATTTTTTCACTGACATATCGCCACCTTTTATTTTCTTTTCTATTGATAAACTAGACCTTTTTCCTTCATATTTATTTTATCCTTTCTAATTGCTTTTTATAGATGAAAATTATGTATGGGAGCAAGATATTTCACCTAAATATTTTCTAGGCATGATACATCATGCCACAAGAAAACATCTTCTCACAAAAGCTCCTAGGTCACTAGGGAAAATTATCTTCAACAACACACACTGTATCATCCATAAAATTTATCTTTGATGAGATGCATTGTATCTCAGAGAAAAAAATGATCTTTTGGTAATATTAGGAAAGTGTCTAAATCTTCAAAATTGGTCAGGTATCGAAAGTTCCAAAACTCCAAGAACAAGTTTTCATCATAGAGAATCAAGGAATGTTTAAGTTATTGAAACATGAAAATGTTAATTCATTCAAACTCAAAAAATTCTAATCTTAGAATTTTGGTGATGAGCTTTCAAACTAGAAAGTTACTAAAAGTTTGAATCATAAAATCCTAAATAGTCAATCACGGATATAAGATACAAATCTCAAATCTTGGAGAAGGATTAAGTCTTTTTCATAGTTTTTAAGATCTCCATATTAGTATGGTAAAAGCATTCCAATTTGGCATCATTATCTTTCAAGAGAAAAATGTATATATTTATATACACATGCACATGTTTATGTAATTCTACATTAATGTGAATTCCCTCCCCATGGAGGTATAAGTTGCTTACACATTAATTTTATTGCGCTGAGAGGTGCTCTACACCCAATATAGGGTAGATGTGTAGGTGTAACGTAAGTATGTAAACAATGTTAACTACAAACTCAATGAGAAAATAACTAAAAGTTAAAAGTGATATGGGAGATGAGGGTAAACATTTAAATGTTGTCTCAATCAATAAAAAGTTAAAAGTAAGAAACAAAAGGTTAAAAATAATAAATAAAAAGTTAGAAGTAATATGAACCCCAAATCAGAGGATGAGTGTAAACATTTAATTGTTGGCTCAATTAATAATAAAAATTTAAAGTAATATTTTTATTTTGTTATTAACTCGTGAATAGGCTTTGTTACAATACCATGGGCCGATACCATGGCTTATTAAATACCACATTGTTTCCAGGAAAACTAGTGTCTTTTCGATCTGTTAGTCCCACTAAGATGGGTTGCTATCTTAGAAACAAACAATCAAAGCAATTCGTGATTTCCTTTATGTATGATAGATAAGAGAGAAGCAAAGGGGACCAACCTGGATCTTCCGCTTGGCTCCTTGCTTGATTTCTATCTCCCTTGATAGAGTTTGCAACTCCTCTCCTACTTGTCCCGCTTTAGAGAATACCTGTAGAGTCACAGTAACAAAACACCATCAAAGCATCTCAATCTATAATATCATAAACAATGCAGAATCAGAAATACATTGACCATACAATTTCATTCACAAATAACAAGATTCACAAATACACGATTATATGGAGGAAAACTCAAAGAAATTTTTTAATAGTAGAAGAGAGGATTACAACCCAGCTGTCTGATCCAGCATCATCCTCCCAGCATCAAAGCCCTCTTCACCTCATGAAAAGCAAGATCACCCAACAATACAATATCTCTTCTCAAAGATAAACCAACAACACTTCCTTACAAATTACAAGATTCCAGCCCCCTATTGATTAGGATTATTAAATGTTCTTATGTATTTGTCCATCATTTACAATCCTTGGTCAAAAAGTAGCTTAAATCGAATTGTCGTTTTGATGCAAAAAAGTATCGTAACTGTCATTTTGAGTAAAAAAGAAGAGTGTCGTAAAGTATTCCTCCTCTAGATAGTCGATTGTACTTTTGTCATGTATTTGATTTGAATTGTTAATATTTGAAGTGTTGAAAGCAATTTTCTATTCGAAACCGAAAAGTGTCATTTAGTCTTCCTTTCATTTTGAAAAGAAATTGTCAAAATGTCGCTTTGAAGAAAATAGTTGAGATCTATACTTAGTTTTCCTTTTTGGCATTCTCACATTAAGGAAACGACTAGACTGCTCAGAGGAGGTACCGGGTCAACGGTTGGATGAACCTCATGAACTAGGGGGCTTTTCTCCTATTGTAAAGGAACGGGTGGATTTCCCCCAAGTTCATTAGACTCTGTATTGACAAAAAGAATTTGAACGGTGTCATTCTCATTCTCTTTGGAAATTATATCATCTGAAGGTGGACCTTCTGAAGGCAAGACTGGGTTGACTGCCATCTCGACCTATTGACTTTGGTCCGGTATGGACTCAGAAGGTTCACTTTCAACGATAGGCGTTTCAACTGACAATTGAGTTATGCCAGTCGGGTTTTCAACTAGCGACAGACTTGGTGAGAGTTTCTTGTATCCAGGTGGAAGTCGCTGCGGTGAAGCAGGACAGTTATCTAAGACACTTTTGGCTTCGTCCAAAAAAGGACAACGGTGAAGAGCATGATTACCTTCACATAACCTACATGGAAATATGACCTTTCCTTTCTGTCCATTGACTTCATTTTCACTAGTTGATGGTGTGCTGTCAACTTGATTGCCAGAGGTTGATGACACTGGATGGTGCGAATGGGGAGACCATTCTCTCAAGATTCGCGGAATGCAAGGACAATCTCGATGAAGGTGGTCTCCCTTGCAAATTATGCATGGAGATCTGTGCTTGGAAATTTCGGTGTGTGGATTTTCACCGGATGATGCATGGTTGCCCCCTTGCTTAACTAACTTCTTCTTCTTCTTTTCCTTCCCTTTCTTCTTCTTCTCAGCTACTTGGTTTTTAGTATCACTAGTTTCACCAAGCGAAGAGGAAGAAGGGGAGGGAGAAACAAGCAAAGTAGAAGGTGAAGGGACAACTTCAGTATCATCTGGTTGCTGATTTGATTGCTGAGGAATCATGGTGTTTTGAATGACAGAGGTCGAGAATAGCCATACTAGCAGGCCAATTGTGATTCCTGGAAGGGACAATGTGGCCATATACGGAGCACCAATATCTCCCCAAGAAGAGAAAGGACTAGGATTCCCCCAAGAGGGATTCCTTGATTGGTGGACTCCATTATCTCAACTGAATATCAACGAAGGAACAAGGATGTTATTCCGATTTAAATAAATTTTAAAAGACGCTTTGACACAACTTTGCTTTTTCAATTTTTAAGAGTCGAGAGAAAGCTAAAGATGACTCTAGTCGCCTTCAATTTTTAATGAGCATGAAGTGACAAGTGCTCGGATGGACCTTTTATTTTAAGGAGTTGAAAAGGAACGAAAGTGACTACTCTGGAAATCTAGACAGAGGGATTACCAAACCAATCGCAAAACTGTGAAATACACCTTGGTGATAAATTAAAGAGAAATTAGCAAGGACTTATGTACGACATTCAATTTTCCCGAATGATGTGTTCAGTGCATTGCAATTGATAGGGCGGCAGACACGACTTCCTATGGATAAAGGATATCAGCCTATTGTGGTCTCCCAATATATACTCGACAGTACAGGGAGCACAAGTCCGTACTAGCACTTGTCGTATCAAAGAGGAGGAATCACCCAACCTTCGATGAAAATGATAGTTACCAGGTTTTACGACGCCGGAACACGTCTCTAGCCTAGACTTCTAGATGTGTTGCGTTAGGTTCCAAAGCGTTTTTATGTTCATTGAGATTTATTTTAGAGTTGATCTTGTTTAGAAGTTTGTCTTTCAAGGTTCACTGTGTGATGTAGATGTAAAATTCCTAAATATGCAATCTAAAATGATAAACAGTCGTTTATTTTCTTTTAGCAATGAAAATCCTAGCTATTAAGGAAAGAAGATTACGATTCTTTCAACAGAGAGCAAAGAGCACACACTAAATGCACTTTTCCTAAATCATTTTTTGCATACAGTCTAAATGAAAATGCAAGTGCATGTATTTATTTTTCGTTTCCTTAATGTGAGAATGCCAAAAAAGGAAAAGTAAGTATATATCTGAACTATTTTCTTCAAAGCGACATGTCGCCAATTTGTTTTCAAAATGAAAGGAAGACTAAATGACACTTTTCGATTTCGAATAGAAAACTGCTTTTGACACTTCAAATATTAACAATTCAAATCAAATACATGACAAAAAGTACAATCGACTATCTAGAGGAGGAAGACTTTACGACACTCTTCTTTTTGACTCAAAATGACAGTTACGACACTTTTTTGCATCAAAACGATAGTTCGATTTAAGCTACTTTTTGACAAAGGATTGTAAATGATGGACAAATACATAAAAAACATTTACTAATCCTAATCAATGGAGGCTAAAATATGTAAAGGAACGAGGCTTCAGCAATGAGGTACTGATCATAGGCAACAACACAATCGAACAGAGCTGAAAACAAGGACAAAAAACCAAATTTCAAAGAGAGAAATGAGATCACTCAGTCATCGCACTTGTGCTTCTCAGAAACAGGGATGCATCTCACCTGCTACACATGGGAGGTGTGATGCATACTGGTTTCCAGTTATAGACAGTGGGATGGGCCAGCGAGTGAAACTGTGTTGGGTTTTTGGTCAAATTGCAACTGAGTTCAGGGATTTAGGCTGAGCTATTATGAACAGTAAAGAACAAAGTATATGGGTATGATCTTAGGAGGTTATTAAGCTACCACAAGGGCGCTTAGAATTCTTGTAAGTCATATGTTCAGTTCATAAACCAACCCGGAGATTCACTGAAGCAGCATTCATCTACTTTGCAATTGCATAGAAAGAGTAGTTCGAAGGCTATTTGGCTAAATTCAGGCTCCGTCTGTATTTTATAAAGCAAAAAATAATAATAAACAAACAAACTATTCACTCCCCAGTGGAGTCGCCATTTTGTTTCCGGGAAAACTAGTGTCTTTTCAATTTGCTAGTCCCACTAAGACGGGTAGCTATCTTAGAAACAAACAATCAAAGAAATTTGCGATTTCCTTTATGTATGATAGATAAGAGATAGGCAAAGGGGACCAACCTGGATCTTCCACTTGGCTCCTTGCTTGATTTCTTTCTCCCTTGATAGAGTTTGCAACTCCTCTCCTACTTGTCCCACTTTAGATAATAACTGTAGAGTCACAGTAACAAAACACCATCAAAGCGTATCGATCTATAATATCATAAACAATGCAGAATCAAACATACATGGACCATACAATTGCATTCACAAATGAAAAGATTCACAAATACAGGATTATATGGAGGAAAACTCAATGAACTTTATTAATAGTAGAAGAGAGGATTACAACCCAGCTATCTGATCCAGCATCATCCTCCCAGCATCAAAGCCCTCTTCACCTCATGAAAAGCAAGATCACCCAACAATACAATGTCTCTTCCCACAGATAAACCAATAGCACTTCCTTACAAATTACAAAATTCCAACCTCCAGATCTCTTAGATGAGGGATCCATTTATAGATGTCTTGCAAGGGTGTGAGTCAACTCTGGGTTTTTGATTAGTGTCATTCCACTAAAGTTCTTGGTTCCACTTGGAGATTTCATTGATCTCTTACTCATCCCTGGGCAAATTCAAAGAAGCAAGTGTCATGGGAGAAGTTTCTAGAAGATTCCATGAGCTTCCACTTAGAAAACTGTCTCTGCCATTTGTCCATTCTCGCTCATCGCACCCTACAGAAGGCCTCTTCAGTATGCATTGCACCTGGCTAGTGTAGCAGCCAGTATGCATCACACCTTGACCATGGAGCAGTCAGTATGGTCCAGTTTTGGCCAGTTCTGAGTGGTTTTTTAGGTGGATCTTTTGCGAAATGATGTAATCAGTTGACCATGATCCTTTAGGGTATGAAACAACACTTTTAGAGGCTAAAGAGCCCTTGGCTTATCAACATATGTGATTGGGGTTGAAGTGCCCAAATACGTCTGTAACACACATGCCCAAAAATGATAACTTATTTCACAATCAAAATATTTTACAACAATATGACAAGATTCTTAACCATTGATATTCACCTCACTTTGCCATTAATATTATGAGCTTGTGAATAGACTTTGTTACAATACCATGGCTTATCAATATCACATTACCAAAAATCACAACTTATTTCACAATCAAAATATTTTATAGAAATATGGCGAGATTCTTTACCATGGATATTCACCCCACTTTACCATGGATATTTGTAACTTGTAACTACTACTAAAAATATTCCCATAGAAATTAAATCAAGGTTTCAATAAAATTAAAAAAGAGAATACTTTTATATATAAAAAGATGTGAAACTTATATAATATAACTAATACTATTAAGAACTAGCATAGATCCCTCTTAACAAAGGATCCAACCAATTAGAGCAAGAAAAGTGACTAACAATAATATAGGAAATATAGTGCATAGAACCCTCTTAACTAAGGATCCAACCAATTAGAGCAAACAAAGTAACGAACAGTACTAGAGGAAAAATAGTGCATGATTCTTTTAAGATTTTCATTATTGTATTTTCTTTGACATGGTTGATCCAAAATATAGGTTTACTATTTTACAACCAATTGAGTTTTTTAATTTAGATACCTTCTTAAACACAATAGAATGAGATCAAATTTAAGAGAGAGAGAGAGAGAGAGAAACCTAGTAGAGAGTGACAAAGTTGGAGGGTGGAGAGAGAGAGAGAAAGAGAGAGAGAGAGGGATGTGGGGAGAGAGAGAGAGAAAGAGAGACAAAGAGGGATGTGGGGGGGAGAGAGAGAAGGAGAGAGACATATATGGAGTTGGAGGGGTAGAGAGTGGGAGGAAAGAACAAAGGCATGGAGAGATATAGGTGGATAGAGAGAGGGAGTGTCAAGGGAGAGATGGAAAGAGAGTGAGCGAGAGAGGAAAGGAGGGAAGAGAGAGAAGAGAAGAGGGGAGAGATAGGGAGAGAACGGGAAGAGAGAGAGAGAGGGAGACACATAGATGAATGGGGGAGAGAGAAAGAGAGAGGGAGATACATAGATGAATGGGGGAGAGAGAAAGAGAGAGGGAGGGGGATAGTAACAAAGTTGGAGGGAAGAGAAAGGGAGAGAGTGATAGGGGGAGGATAGAGGGCGGTGGGAGAGAAATGGAGAGAGAGAGGACTCAAGAGAGAGAAGGAGAGAGAGAAAGAGAGGGAGAGAGGGTGTCACGCCCTTATTCTGGTGGTGGTCCTTCAACCACACATAGGTAGGTGCAACACCACTACCCACTTTCTTTTCACCAATACTAATGAGTACGGGATACGCCTAACATTCAACATTTAGTTATTTTTTTGCAATTATACTAAGCATTAATCATTTTACACAGTGGAATAACATTAACATCATCATCATTTATCAACATACACAATAGAATAACTTTCTTTAATGGGAGGGGAAACTCTCAGATTAGAATCTACCCAATAATAATAATACAATCTTAACAATTATTTTTACAGATACAACCTTTGCCAAGAACCTCAAAATTCACCTTAGCAAAACTGCCAAAAAGCGGCAACTCGACCTGCTCGTGTCGGGTCGCCCACCTCACCAGGTCGGGTTGCCCTCTCGTTTAGCAGTGCCCAAGTTCTGTTGAGTTGTGTAGATCATTCGGGCAGAGGTACCCTCCTTTGTGTCGCCCTCCATAGCTCGTCGTTGGGCAGGGGCACCCACACCTCCGTGTCATCCTCCGCAACTCATCTAAGTAGGAGCACCCAACCGTGTTATCCTCCGCAACTCATCTAAGCAGGAGCACCCAACCGTGTTATCCTCTGCAGCTTGTCCGGGTAGAGGTGGCCACCCTCGGGTTGTCCTCTGCAGATCGTCGGGCAGGAGCACCCATGTCGTCGGGTCCTCCGCACAACGTTCACCGGTTCAGGAAGGAGGAACCGTTGCAAATAATTTGGGCAAGAGCGCCTACTTGCGACTCGTCCACTAGGTAGGAGTGCCCACCTGTGGCTCATCTGCCAAGAACAACACCCAAAATCTGTAACTTGCTCACCTTGGCTCGGTATTGTAGCCCTCCGTCCTCTGCAGCTTTCCCTTCCTTGTTCGCCCTTCGCTTTTCTCGCCCAAGTGTTTAACCAATTCTTTCTCACTTGAGTTTGATGGTCCTTCTCTCCACCAACTCGCCATCTATATATACCAACTCATCATGTATCAAGGTGTGTCGTCTTGCCTTGGCCAACCACACAATTCGCCCATGAAAAATACCAAGGAGTACGTCGGGAAACCAACTCGTCCACTTTTTGCACGTCAGCCCACCAACTTGTCCGCTCTACACATCGGCCCACCAACTCGTCTGTTTTTTGACACCTCCTATAACTCGTCTCATGCATTGCCCATACTCTCACCCGAGTGTCCTTAAAAACACCTGTTACAACTTTCATCATAGATTTCACTACTTTAAAAACACTCGACTCTCTTCCCACTTCAGCTTTCTTCCCAAAATATGTTATTGATTTCCTGATAAGGAAGCTACGAGTAGCCCCTGTTTCTACCAATGCAGCAAAATTCTTGACATGTATGGTTACCTGCACAAAACTTAGCCTTAAGGCATCACCATCCTCTCTAGGCTTGATCTTGCGTCTTATCTTCGCAACCTTCTTCAACAACTTGACCTCAGAAGAATCTTTCGACTTATGTTTTGACCTAAATTCCTTCTTAAGGTACTCCAACTCCCTGTTCGGTTCATCTAAGCAACTTTATCCTGGTCTATATTGAGCTCCATCAAGCTTTTCCTCCATCGCTTTCTGCTTAAGTGCACCTACTTGGCACATATTGACTTCTTCCATCCTAAGTGACCCAATCTTCCGAACATCTTCCTTCATGGTTCGGTGATAGTTCCCAAGTATGTTAATGTAATCGGGCTCATCTTACTCTATCACAATGGGCTTTCGACCAAGAAAGTCCCTCCTGATTTCATCCTCAATTCCCTTGATTTTTGCCTGCGCCATGGTGCTTTTCTCCCTTAGTCAAATTTTCTCATCCATGAGTTCTTGGAGTCTTCGATCACCTTATCATATCTTCTCATCAAGTTCATCGAGTTCACCAGTCCTTCCGTGAAGATTACCCAAGCCCTTCCGTATGCCCATTACCTTGTCCCCCATGTGTATCAAGAGTTCCCACTCTCGCACAAGAGATTCATAGCATTTCTGCGTCTCGTCTTTCCAATAATCTGTCACGTATTCAAGATTTTGAAATGCTCTTTCGACCATATTCATTTGTTCGACAAGTTTTCAATACCTTCTTTACACTCAATGATCATCAACTTCAAAACCCAATACCAATTGATACCAAAAGGTATCAATTGTCACCAAGTATTAAATTCAATCTTCAAATCTTGATTCATCTTAATCAACCTCTGATACCATCTGTCATGAAGTGGAATGGTATCTACTTCACCTTGTTTTTAAAAATCAGCTCCGATACCATCTGTCACGCGCCCTATCCTGGCGGTGGTCTTTCAACCACACATAGGCAGGTGCGACACCGCTACCCACTTTCTTTTCACCAATACTAATGAGTACGAGCTACGCCTAACGTTCAACACTTAGTTATTTTTCTGTAATTCTACTAAGCATTCATCATTTTACATAGTGGAATAACATTTACATTATCATCATTTATCAATATGCACAACAGAATAACTTTCTTTAATGGGAGGGGAAACTCCCAGATTAGAGTCTGCCCAATAATAATAATATAATATTTACAAGTACAACCTTTGCCAAGAACCCCAAAATTCACCCAAAATTGCCAAAAATTAGCAATTCGGCCTACTCGTGTTGGGTCGCCCACCTCACCGGGTTGGGTCACCCTCTCGTTCAGCAGCGGCCATGTTCTGTCGTGTCGTACAGCTTGTTCGGGCAGATGCGCCCTCCTTCGTGTCGCCCTCTGTAACTCGTTGTTGGGTAGGGGCACCCACACCTCTGTGTCATCCTCTACAACTCGTCCAGGCAAGAGCACCCAACCGTGTCGTCCTCCGCAGCTCGTCCGGGTAGAGGCGCCCACCCTCGGGTCATCCTCTGCAGCTCATCGGGTAGGAACGCCCATGTTGTCGCGTCCTCTACACAACGTTCACCAGTTCATGCAGGAGTGCCCGCTTGCGACTCATACGCGCGGGCAGGAGTGCCTACCTGTGGCTTGTCTGCCCAGAACATCACCCAAAATTTGCAACTCGCTCGACTTGGCTCGGTATTACGACCCTCGGTCAGTTTGCACCTTGCCCTTCCTTGTTCTTCCTTCTCTTTGCTTGCCCAAGTGTTTAACCAATGCTTTCTCACTTGAGTTTGATTGTCCTCTCCACCAACTCGCTCTCTATATAAACCAAATCATCATGTATCAAGGTGGCAGGCCAACCACACAATTCACCCATGAAAACTACCAAGGAGTACGTCGGCCAACCAACTCATCCACTTTCTGCACATCGGCTCGCCAACTCATCCGCTCCGGACGTCGGCCCACTAACTCGTTAGTTTTTTGAGACCCCCTATATCTCGTCGCATGGGCTCCCCATACTTTGCCGATTTTCCAAATCTCGATTTTTCGACTCTCTAAATATCTCGTCGCATCGTCGTTGCACAACTTGCTGTCGCACACTTTCCGGGGCACATTTAACTGAATGCACCCGCTCGTCGTTGAAAACTTGGCTCGTCACCTTTAACTAAAGTTATGTCTCCACCGTCACTCATCGCACATGCTCATATTGTGGTCGTGATAGAGGGGGAGTTGGAGGGGGAGAGAGAGGGAGGAAAGAAGAAAGACATAGAGGGAGAAAGGTGGAGAGAGAGAGGGAGTGACAAGGTAGATATGGAGAGAGAGTGAGGGAGAGAGGAGAACGAGAGAGAATGGAGAGAGGGGAGAGAGAGAGGGAGAGAAGGGGAAGAGAAAGAGAGGGAGAGGAAGAGGGAGGGAGAGATAGATATATAGATATGGAGAGAGAGTGTGTATGTTTAGGGTGTGAGATTAAGAGAGGGAACAAGAAAGAGACACATAGGTACAAATATGGATATTATATAACCAACCTAGATCCATCTTAACCTCATATCTATCAAGCATTGAGAGGGATCAAATATCTCGAGGTGAAAACCTTTCCTCAAGTTTTTCACAAAATAAGAGGTTTTCACCTCGAGAGATTTGATCCCTCTCGGTGCTTACTAGATCCTGGGTTAAGATGGATCTAGGCTAGTTCACTATTTCTCATACTTAGCAAGTTCATATCTGATAATCATAACAGACATATTCATATGGTAGGCTTAAAGGTTGCATAAAGGTATATATAAGCAAGAAATATCATTTACCATAATTTAGGCTGCCTATAATGTTTTATTGCCTATACAATACTTACGAGTGAACATCATACAACAAACAATAATTTTATCAGCCTGATCTTAATTCATTGCAAAGTTATGGCTTAAACACTAAATCTCATCACCAAAATAACCTCCTAGATTTACACCTTTGAAAGCTTAATTCATTTAAGTGTTGTAACATAATTCCTTGGGATGAAATCCATCCCTTTAAGAAATTCATTCCAAAATGCATTAAAAGCCTTCACGTGCACAATTATTCTTTCGTGCAATTCCACAACCAATAACACATCTTACTCAATGCATGCATATTTAGTCAATCAAATGTCATTGTATATAAATTTTAGTCTAAAAATTTGTTAGGTCCCTATAATACTAGTGATTACCCCATTACTATTGTAGTTGTATCCCTTATTAATATTGTTGTGCCCCTATTGTACCCATATTGTTATTACTGTGCCCCATAGAATCCCTCTATTGTTATTTTTGTGCCTTTATATTATTATTGTTAGGTCAGCTGGGTTATAATGTGACTCCTTAGACTCCTATATATAGAAAGGAGGTTTTGTCATTTGAATCATCAAAGAATCATTCATTTGTGTAATGTAAAGGAGGTTGCCCCCTCGAAGAGGCTGAATTCTAAGGCGTTGATCTATCTTTTCTATCTTTTTGGGAGTCGGTTTCATAACATTTGGTATCGGAGCTTTGGATTCTAGGGTTTCGCTGCTCCAAATAGGTCATCGTGGCATTTTCGCTATAACTTTTTTCTACGAAGTTTCAGAAGTGAGAAAAAAAACCCATCTGAGACGAAATCGCACTAAACCTCGGGTCTGAATTTCAAAGCTTTTCGCGCTATATTTGCGGAGATATGATTTGAGGAAGTTGGTCTTTTTGCAAACTCCTGAATTACATTCCAAACAGGTGACCTGGGGAAAATCGTCATAACTTTCTCTTTGAGCATCGAATTGAAATTTTGTAAGAAGGTACAAAAAGAGGACGGACTGTAGTTTCTTGTATATATTTTTCAGAGCCAAAGGTCGAAATAGGGACACGTGGCACGTCGTACAAGTTCGCTCTACTGAACTAGTTTATAATTAGGTCACTGTGGGAGATTTGGCATAACTCTTCCTTGGAGAATCCAATTTGGATCAGACTGGTGGCATTGGAAAGAGGATACAAAGGGATACTGCAGGTCATAATTTCAGAACTAGATGATCCGAAATTACAGAGATACATCAGAGGCAATATCGAGCTCCTACAAAGTGAAGAAAGGTGTGTAGATTTTTTTAAATTTTTGCTTAAGCTTGGTTTGAAAGATTATTTTGAAGGAATTCAAAGGGAATAGTAGAGCATTATTATTGGTAACTGATGTCCTGAGGAAAGAAAATGCAAACACCTAGTAAGCAGTCTGAAAGTTCTAGCATGACTTATGAAGAAGAGGAAGAAATGCAACATGATATATCAAAATTACGAGACCAAGTGCAACAAATGTCACTCGCACAAAAAGTAACAGAATCTAAGATGGATGGTTTAAAGAAATATGTAGAAGCTAAGATGAATGACGTGGAATCTAAGATGGACGATTTGAAGATAGATTTGAAAACATATTTGACAAATTTTCTACAAAAAATACTTATTAATGGTGAAAGGGTAGTAAAGGAAACTCATGATGCGAACAAAAGAAATGTTAATCATGATTTCATAGACTCTAATGTTGGATCGAAGACCCACCATATTCCAAAAATCGATATGAGGAAGTTTGATGGCAAGGATCCCACAACATGGATATTACAGATGGAGCAATTTTTCGATCTCAATAATGTGCAAAACACACAAAAGGTACGTATTGCAACTTTATATTTGGAACCAAATCAGTTTGTATGGTATCAATGGCTTTGCTCTCGTAAACAAATTATCACTTGGGCAATTTTTATGGAAGAATTGACAACACATTATGAGGATACAAAAAGCAACACTTTTTTTAGCCAATTGATAAGTCTCAAACAAAAGGGTTCAATAATGGAGCACATTGAGGAGTTCCAAAAATTGAACATAAGGGTAAAGAATATTCCAGAGGAGCATAGGATTGATGTGTTCATAGGGACTTTAAAGGATAATATCCAACATGATGTTCACCTTTGGGAATCTGATTCATTAGAGAAGGCATTCAGGTTAGCAAGAAAAATGGAAAGCAAAATTATGGCAACCAGGAAGCATACCACTCACAACTATAAAGATGGAAGTGTTGTTTCCCCTAGTCTTCCACAACCTATAAGGTTGACACCACAAAAATTGGAAGAAAAAAGAGCAAAAAGGCTTTGTACAGTTGTGATAGCAAATACACTAAAGGTCATAAGTGTGTTGAGAAGAAATTATTCTACATAGATTGTGAAGAGGAAGAAGAAAAGGAGCAAGAAAGGTCAAAAGAAGAGGATATACTCCAGGAACAAAGCCTAGATAAAGAAGAAATGAATCCGACCATATCTTGTAATGAATTAGCTGGAATTACCACTCCTCAAACCATCAAGATAGAAGGACAAATCAAGAAGAAAAATGTAATAGTGTTGATTGATTCAGGAAGTACCCACAATTTTATTCATTGTAAGATAGCAAAAGAATTGAATTGCTTCCTATATCCAACACCAGAGTGTCAAGTAATGGTTGCAAATGGAGGAACGATAAATTGCTCTGGAAAGTTCCATAATATCAAGCTATCCATGGGAGAATATGTATTGACTAGCCCAATGCTTTCCATTCCAATGGGAGGTGCTGATGTTGTACTAGGAGTCCAATGGCTAAAATCCTTGGGTACAATAGCTTTTAATTTTCAAGAACTTTTCATGAAATTTTCTGCGGAAGGAAAGCAAGTGGAATTAAGGGGTATTGCAGGAAAACCGGGAAAGATAATAAGCTCTAACGGTATGACAAAGCTTCTAAAAAAGGAACAAAGAGGTGTAATTGCACAATTATGTTCGCTAGATGTTTCCACATCGAAATCATCTATTTCTCCAGATATCCAAAAGGTCTTGGACAATCATTCCAAGGTATTTGAGAGTCCCAAAGGTCTCCCACCTATTCGTGATCATGATCATGCTATTCATCTGATTCCAGGAAGTGTTTCTCCAAACATCAAGCCGTACAGATATCCCTATGCCCAAAAGAGTGAAATTGAACGTATGGTTGCAGAAATGCTAGAGGCTGGTATAATTCAACCTAGTCAAAGTTCTTTCTCTGCTCCGGTAGTATTGGTGCACAAGAAGGATGGATCATGGCGTATGTGTCTAGATTATAGGGAGCTCAACAAGCTCACTATTAAAGATAAGTTTCCCATGCCTGCCATTGATGAATTACTAGATGAATTGCATGGATCAATTTACTTCACCAAGTTGGATCTTCTTTTAGGATATCATCAAATCAGAATGAAGATTGAAGACATTCCGAAAACAACATTTAGAACTCATGAGGGTCATTATGAATTTTTGGTCATGCCTTTTGGCCTTACCAATGCACCTTCTACATTTCAAGGTTTGATGAATTCCATTTTCAAACCCTTCCTTAGAAAATTTGTGTTAGTATTTTTTGATGATATACTAATCTACAACATGTCTTCGAAGGATCATGTTGAACATGTTGACAGGGTGCTACAACTATTGGAGGAGAAACAATTATATGCAAAAAGATCCAAATGTTTCTTTGGAGTACAAGAGGTGGAATATCTGGGTCATATTGTATCTCATTAAGGAGTTAAGGTAGACCCTAGCAAAATTAAAGCCATTAAGGAATGGAAAATCCCCACATCCATAAAGCATCTGCGATGATTTCTCGGGTTGACAGGGTATTATCGCAAGTTTTTTAAGAATTATGGGAGAATAGCAGCACCTCTAACAACATTATTGAAGAAAGATGCATTTTCATGGACTCCAGAAGCAACAAAGGCCTTCGAACATCTTAAAGAGGCAATGTGCCAAGCACCGGTCTTAGCTACACCGAACTTCACAAAACCTTTATTGTGGAATGTGATGCTTCAGGAAATGGAATTGGTGCTGTTTGAATGCAAGATGAAAGACCCATTGCTTTTGAAAGTCATCCAATCAAGGGAAAGTTTTTACACAAAGCTATTTATGAGAAGGAAATGTTGGCAATACTACATGCACTTAAGAAATGGCGACCCTACCTAATGGGAAGACACTTCAAGGTAAAAACGGATCATGATAGCCTTAAATACTTTTTAGAACAAAGATTATCCTATGAAGAGCAACAAAGGTGGGTCACAAAGATGTTGGGTTATGACTTTGAAATTGTCTACAAAAAAGGGAAGCAAAATGTGGTGGCAGATGCACTGTCAAGAAAGAATGAGGATGTGGAAGCATTGTTGCATCCCATTTCTATTATCCAACCAGATTGGATAAACGAAGCAAGGGAGGAATGGAAGAATGATGAAGAAGTGTGGGAACTTATTCGAAAGTTACAACAAGATTCCAGTACATCTGATACATTTAGTTGGCAAAATGATTCGTTATGGTACAAAGATCGCTTATACCTCTGTAAGAATTCCCAACTCAAACAAAATATTCTTATGGAATTGCACACTTCTCCCTTAGGAGGGCACACAGGATTTTTAAAAACTTACCACAGGGTTAAGAAGGAATTTTTTTGGGATGGCCTTAAATCGGATATTCAAAATTTTGTGGCGGAATGTTTGGTTTGCCAACAAAATAAAGTTGAAACAATTAAGGCCCTGGGTCTATTACAACCTTCATCCATTCCAAGCCAATGTTGGGAGGAGGTTTCAATGGATTTTATCATAGGTTTACCCAAGTCTGAGGGAAAGAGTGTCATCATGGTGGTAGTTGACAGACTTACCAAGTATGCACACTTTTGTGCATTATCACATCCATTTAAAGCCAGTACAGTTTCTACTGCATTTATGGAAACAATTCAAAAGCTACATGGAAACCCAAAGATTATTGTAAGTGACAGAGATCCCATTTTCATTGGAAATTTTTGGATAGAATTATTTTCTTGTCTCGGTACTCAGTTAGCTCATAGCTCATCTTATCATCCTCAATCTGATGGGCAAACTAAGATGGTAAACAAATGTTTGGAAGGATATCTTTGTTGCTTTGCATCTGATAAACAAACACAATGGGTCAAATGGTTGCCTCTGGCAAAATGGTGGTATAACACTTCCTTCCATACAACAACAAAAATGACCCCATTTATGGAACTTTATGGATATCAGCCACCATACATCACATCATATTTAAGAGAAAATTCTAAGGTTCAAGCAGTGGAACATCACATCGATCATCAACAACAATTCCTCCAACTCTTAAAGGATAACCTCGTGCAGAATAGAATGAAACAACAGGCAGATCAACATCGCAGCGAAATAAGTTTTGATGTAGGTAATTGGGTATTCCTACGGCTACAACCATATAAACAAATATCCCTCAAGCAAGCTAAGAAGGATAATAAATTATCACCAAAGTATTATGGTCCATACAAGGTGTTGCAAAAGATTGGTACTATGGCATACAAATTGGAGCTTCCTGCAGCTTCTCGAGTGCACCCAATTTTCCATGTTTCATGATTAAAGGAGGTTATAGGTGACAAGCTCCCAGTTCAAACAATATTGCTAGAACTTGACGAGGAAGGAAAAATTATATTGGAACCGGAAGCAGTGACAAAAACAAGAACTCGACAGCTATGAAATCGATCAATTTCAGAGTATCTCATCAAGTGGAAGAACTTATCCGCTGAAGATTCCACATGGGAGGATAATAATTTTATACAGAAGCATCCAAAACTACTCAAGCGTTGAGGACAACACTTTTTTGAAGGAGAGGGGCATGTTGGGTCCCTAGAATACTAGTTATTACCCCATTACTATTGTAGTTTTATCCCTTATTAATATTGTTGTGCCCCTATTGTCCCCATATTGTTATTACTGTGCCCCATAGAATCCATCTATTGTTATTTTTGTGCCTTTATATTATTATTGTTAGGTCGGCTGGGTTATATTGTGACTCCTTAGACTCCTATATATAGAAATGAGGTTTTGTCATTTGAATCATCAAAGAATCATTCATTTGTGTAATGTAAAGGAGGTTTCCCCCTCAAAGAGGCTGAATTCTAAGGCGTTGATCTATCTTTTCTATCTTTTTGGGAGCTGGTTTCATAGCAAAATTAGATGAATTTATTTGAATGTAAGCTACCCAACAAACTAACTGAGAGTGAGTGATTTTCCACCCAAGCATAGGCACAATTGGACATTGTCTTTCTACAATTGGAGGAAGGGAAAATTCTAGCAACACAAAACAATTTACAATCTCTCAGAGGCATGTTTCCATATGAAAATATTACCACCAAGTCCACAGGACTCCTACAACCATCAAGCACCCCATCCGTTGGCTCTACATAACATAAGAACGAGCTCCTTTCACTATTACACAATCCCTCAAGAAACTACTCCTTAAAATTCCTTCCTATGCTCCCAATGAGGCCATAATCATGGCCCTACACTCCAACATTTGTAGAGAGTTCTCCCCACCATTTAGGTCGTCAGACTAGGGATTTTCATTTGGTATCTCACCAAAAATGGATTTACTCACATCCCAAGTCTCTTCTTTATTCTCTGCATGCAACTCTACTCTCCTCCATTCACATGCATGACAACCCCCTTGCAATTGTGATTTTTTCTCTTTTCCAAATGGTTGATATTGTCCATGATTTCCTAGATGGGCACTTTTGCTCATTTTGCATTTATTTGACAAGGAGGTTGTTCTACCAACCTTTTACTTGGAATAAATTGCATCATTCCATCAGTTGCACACTTTCCCATTGTTGATCAATGCTATTTTTTCTTTTCTAAACCCCACACTACAACTAGTATGCTTTCTTTTCAAATACTTAGTATTTGAATCATCATGTGGGTTGAGGGTCTTCCATTTCACCCATTTGTTTCCCACGTGTTGCAGAACAAAAAACATTCACAACACTTACTTGTTTCACATGTATGTGGGTTGTGGGTCTCTTCGTTTTCACCAAGTCTTCCCACATGCTTCATGTTGCATTCATCACTTTGCACCCTACAACGCTTAAAGAGTACCATGTATATGCAAGTTGTGGGAGATTTTTTTTGTCCATCTCCTGATATTCTAAAGCCCATGTGGTCTTCCCTCACATAGTTCAAATCAAATTGCAAATATCCATACTTACAGTTTTCGTGCTTAATCACTTCTTTTGTATGCAGGTGTGGGAGAGCTTGTGTAACATACATATTCCATGTGGTCTTCCCTCACATAGTTCAAATCAAATTGCAAATATCCATACTTACAGTTTTCGTGCTTAATCACTTCTTTTATATGCAGGTGTGGGAGAGCTTGTGTAACATACGTATTTACCAAAATTTAAAATTTCATTGATATAACCAAATAAATGACAAGGAAAGATAACCATCAACACTTGATATATAAGTTTATGAACATGTCTCATTGTTTTGTTTCCATTCCAACCCTTTAATCTACCATAAGAAGATAAGTTATCAAAATTCCATTTATTAAAATTAATTCTATAACAGTATTGCAAGATTCTTTACCATGGATATTTGTAACTTTAAATATGCTTTATTACAATACCATGGCCCAATACCATGGCCTATCGATACCACATGCCCAAAAACTATAACTTATTTCACAATCAAAATATTTTATTTTATAATATTTTTTAATTAGATATAAAAATAAAAATGTTATAATTACTTTTGATATATATTTAAACCCTTTATCCTTACGACCCCTAATTCCCATAGAAATTAAATAAAGGTTTCAATAAAATTAAAAATGATAATACTTATATATATAAAAATATGTGAAATTTATATAATATAAATAATATTATTAAGAACTAGCATAGATCCCTCTTAACTAAGGATCCAACCAATTAGAGCAGGCAAACTGCATAACAATCATAGAGCAAAGATATTGCATGATTCTTTTAAGATTTTCATTATTGTAATTTCTTTGGCATGATTATCCAAAATATAGGTTTAAAATTTTACAACCAATTGATTTTTTTTAAAATTAAGATACTTGCTTAAACACAATACAATGAGATCAAATTTAAGAGAGAGAGAGAGAGAAGGGAGTAGAGATTTACAGAGTTGGAAGGTGGAGAGAGAGAGAGAGAGAGAGAGAGAGAAAGAGAGAGAGAGAGAGATGAGGGGAGAGAGAGAGAAGGAGGTGAAGGAGTGATTCATGTGGCTCGAGACACTCAGAATTCATAAGTGGCTAAGAATAGCTCAAAAATAAAATTCCTCAGATTGAAGTGAAACTAGGACCAGAACATAGTGCTCGTCTTCCTAATTCCAATGGCGTGAACGCCACTCAAATCCAAGTTCATATGCTCATGTTATATCCTGTCAAAGTTCTGGTCAAACTTGGCCAAGTAACACTCACTAACGAGGGAACAATTTGATAGAATCTCGGAGCATGGAATCCGGCCACCGGAAAGGGTGAATTTGTCAAATCATTAATTTGTCCAGTAACCCTTATTTTTTGGCAGAAAAATTTGAACTATATGTTTAAAAAAAATACGCCACCCATGCCAACAGTCATATGTTATATTACAAATAAAATGGAATGGGTCGGGGCCACGGCTGACCTGGACCTCGCCTAACCTATATGCAATCGACACCATATATGTTCTAGCGGGTGTCGAATTCGCTTGAATTAACAGCCGGCCGGTCCACTAGCGGAACAACTCTTAACCAAAATCATTCAATGAACCCCAACAAATATAGACATTGTATTTAAAATGGGTAGGGGCCTAGTTGACCTGGGACCTCACCTCGACCCATGTCACATTGTAACCACCTCTTATATGTGAACACCACTAACGACCCACTGCAGAACCACGCCAATTCCAACGGTTATAAATGCCTCCAAAATTTTTAACAACACGGGATGTTGGGTAGGGCGGGGATTTGATCCCCTGACCCCACGTAACAACTTGCCAAATTTCACCAACAGGGCAACATGCTCGCCTTTGATAACTCCGCCCAAACGTCATCATTTAAACACAACTTTTTCATTCGCCAACCCAACGAAGCAAAGAGGACCACCGAGCAGCAGAACCAATGCCGAGTGGAACCGTGCCCCGTTGGGAATGAATTTCGAGGCAGGTATATTCTAGGGGAATATTCCCTAGAATATCCCACATGAATATTTTCTTATGCAGTGAAGAATCAAAAGATTCCCTAGGGGGTGATTTTTCACATTGACGGAAACATGTCAACTTTATACTCAAAAGAACCAAAATTTCTCAAGGAACATGATGGCATAGTTTGTTTCCCCATCCGAGCAACATAAATTTAGGCAGCCAACAACAAGGAATCTTTGCATAATCTTGTGGAGTCTAAAAGATTCCTTTAGAGGCTGATTTTTTTTATCAAGGCATAATGATGCCAACTTTGTAGTCATTTTTCATAGAATTTCGCACAGAGCGTGGTGGTATGCTCAGAATCTTCATTCGAGCAGCAGCTTTTTTGGCCATATTCAAGAAGGAATCTTTGGGGGAACCTTCAATATTCCTGAGGGTCTAGATTTCGACAGTGTCAGAAAGGGGAAAATTTTATAGTTGTTTGAAATGATTTCACGCCACAATTCAGTGGTGTAGTCCATTTCATCAGTTGAGTTTTGCATTTTCCGACCATCTCCGAAAGTGGAGGTATATGACGCAGTTAGGCCATGTCTTTATTTTGATTTGCTGAGATGATGTTTTTGTTGTTGAGATACATGATTACCATTATGTTGATGGATACTTGTATGCCACATCATGTGAGATTTTACTATATTATCATGTTGAAGGAGGGTCCATTTGAGTGAGAGTTCCTATAGGGAGAACATCTTGTGGAGAAACATGCCACTCTGATTGAGGGAATTTATCCTTGTAATGACAAATAATGTACTATGTAATCATCATCATCTTTCAACTATAATGAAGCGACCTCCCCACTCTTGACACTAGGACCCAAAGACGTAACCCACACTGGGTCAACTGGATTATCAATGTGATTTTGTTCTTTGATTGGATGTTTGTTGTTATGTTGCATCTTTCTTAAAGCATGCACATGTGGTTGTTTTATGCTCTTTCATATGAAATTCTGCTAACATCACAAAAGTAAAAGATCTTGGTTAATTCTGGTAGCTCAAGAGACCCATATCATGGAGAGGGAAAGAGCGGAAGTAAGAAAGAGAGGAGGGGAGAGAGAGAAGGAGAGAGGGAGGTGAGAGAGAGAGGGAGAGAGAGGAAGTAAGAGAGATATGAGGGGAGAGATAAGGAGAGATAGATATGGAGTTAGAGGGGGAGATAGTAGGAGGAAAGAACAAAGACATAGATAGATAGAGGTGGATAGAGAGAGGGAGTGTTAAGGGAGAGATGGAGAGAGATTGAGAGAGAGAGTAAATGAGGGAAGAGAGATAAAAGGAGAGGAGATAGATAGGGAGAGAACTAGAAGAGAGAGAGAGAGGGAGGTACATAGGTGGAGGGGGGAGAGAGAAGGAGAGATGGAGGGGGATAGTGACAAAGTTGGAGAGAAGAGAGAGGGAGAGAGTGATGGGGGGGAAGGACAGAGGGAGGTGGGAGAGAAAAGGAGAGAGAGAGGACTCAAGAGAGAGAATGAGAGAGAGAAGGAGAGAGAGAGAGGGAGATAGAGGGAGTTGGAGGGGGACAGAGAGGGAGGAAAGAAGAAAGACATAGAGGGAGAAAGGTGGAGAGGGAGAGAGGGAGTGACAAGGGAGATATGGAGAGAGAGTGAGGGAGAGAGGAGAATGGGAGGGAATGGAGAGAGGAGAGAGATAGAGAGGGAGAGAAGGGAGAGAGAGAGAGAGAAGGAGAGGAAAAGGAATGGAGAGAGAGATAAATAGATATGGAGAGAGAGTGTGTATGTTTGGGGTGTGATATAGAGAGAGGGAATAAGAAAGAGACACATAGGTACAAATATAGATATTATATAACCAACCTTCTTAACCTCAGATCTGTTAAGCACCGAGATGGATAAAATATCTTGAGGAGCAAACCTTTCCTCAAGTTTTGCACTAAAAAATAGGTTTGCACCTCGAGAGATTTGATCCCTCTCTGTGCTTGCTAGATTCAAGGTTAAGATGGATCTAGGCTGGTGGTAACAATTAACACACTGCATCATTTTCATGTGTCATCAACTCACTCTATAGTGTCACATGACATGTGGATTACAGATGGCGTTCTTGCACCTACATTTCGCCATTGCATTATTCCATCTTCATCGGGTAGAGACATCGGTTATCAAACACACCTAAATCCAGAAAATTTTGAATAGGCTTATTTTGCAAAAAGCTGGATCTCGAAATTAACAAAATTCGATTTGATTTTCATTAAATGATGAACATGCCCAATAGAACAACAATTAACATATGTAGATCTAGGATAAACATCATGACACATTTCTTCAAAAATCCAGGTTGATACATTCCATACTCGATTATCGTTAGGTAATGGGAAATATTTAATGGTGAGGGTAGTCAACAAAACTTGATCCATATCTTGTCAAGGGCAGCCAAATTTGGGAAATCATTTGAATGACAATTTTATGAAAAGCCAAATCTTCAAACTCTAGATCTGTCAAAAGATAAGGAAAACTTTAGACGATATGATATTTAACAAAACCTAATATGGGTTAAGGGCCTTGGGATCATGAAAATTCTTTAATACCTTTCCCAAAAGGCCATATTATTGGATTCTAGATCCTTTCTGATTGGATCCACCCCTTCTTGCCATGTAGGCACCATGTCAACATGCCACTTTGGCATGCCAAGTCAACATGCCACATCATCCTGATCTGTCTTTTGTTCCACATCACTGTAACACATTGATCTGTTGTTTAATGTTAGTTTTTCCGTGCTAATTTCAACTTCAAAATTAAAAACATTTTCTTATCATTTGCTTCATGTACATAGGTTTCCTTTATGGTGTTTGTGAATGAACAGGTAAATTTTGTCAAGTTTTATGTCAAATTCATGAGAAAAATAACATGTAAGTAAAGTGTTAAACAACAACAAACAAATGTAAAACAAACCATCAAAATGAACACTTAACACAATGTTTTGATGAAGGAGTTCACCCCTCCTGGGCTACATCTCCTTTGTCTAGCTTCCATGGCTTGGGCCTCTATATTAGCTCAAAATGGAAAAAAATTGATGTTTACAATGCTCTACTTCTCCCGAAACCTACTTCAATGTGCTAAGAACATCAAAATCATCTAGGAATGACTTTTTCTGATCATAAATTGGTAGAAAATTGCAAAATTTATGGCCAAAACAGTTTCTCCTAGGAAATATCCAATAAAACTAGAGGAACTCCAATTAACTCCATTAAATCTAGAGTTAGTGTTGAATTTAGGAGCTCTGTAGTTAACACTTAATCCACATGATTATGGTTAGTCGTTAGCCGATGATAAAGTGGTAGTGGTCACATGGGAGAGGGTTGGCCACGGGGCTGGCTCTGTCTTCCCCTTAACTGTCAATGGCTTACAATTTAAATATAAAGTGTGACCCTTATATGTTAAGTCATATGTGTATGGTGTAGCGGTAATATGTTGGAACTGTGTAGGCGAGGTCGCAGGTTCAACTTCGCTGACTTGCCATAAAAAATTTACCACTGCGCTTCAATACCTAGGCCTTTAGGGAGGGACACGTGGCGGCCTCCGAGCTTGCCACATGTCCCCTTCTCATTGGTCCTCCTCCAACCAATAAAATTGAGCCAAATCACCAAACCATTAACAACGGAAATGTGCCACTTGGAGATACCTTACTGGCCATTGACCAACTCGTTGACCTGCCCAGTCACCTACCACGTCAACAGTACGAACTGTTGACTGTGCAATGACTCTACTTTTTGTTGCAAAATTCCTCTGTTTGGTAAAGTGGACAGAACGCGATATCTTCCCCATACGAGCTCCATTTTGAGTGAAACGAGTTGCATTGGGATCGTAATGTCGAACAAATGCAATAATTTAGGTTTTGAGCAATTCTGAGCACTTTGATTTTTGAGCCAAATATTGATCACCTGATAATTCCTCCCCACTGGAAGCCTTTTGGACCCAAAAATATACTATCAATTGTTTAATAGGTGAGGGTATTGTTAGCTACCTATACCAATAGGTTTCATTTTTCATGATTGGCAGGGGAAATGCCAATATGATCTACTTTGATGATGCAAAGATCTCATATTCTTGTGGAAGACACATATCTACAGTTGGTTGATGTTGTCCTACTTCTGAATGGGTGATCCAACAGTCTAAGCTGGGTCATGCCATGTTTCAATTTTTTGTTATAGATTAGAGAAAGAAATCTGTCCAAACAGTTCAATCTTGGCAGATAAAGTAGTTAGGTAGAGAAAGAAAGTTCCCAACTGTTTAATTTGGGGCCTTGGAAGTAATAAGGGCAGCCTTAGATAGAAATCAAAAGAAAAAGGCCAAAAGAAAAGAAAAGGCATATGAGGGTTTGCAAGTCCAAATGCACCCTCCTTGAAGTAACAAAAAATGCTAGGCAATAGAGTGGGTAGGTAGATGGGGTTGCAGAAGCATGATTTATGACTGTTCACTGGCCTAAGCAAAGGAAAAACATGGTCTCAGTGCAGCTCTTCCTTTTCAACAAATATTATAGCAGCAAGATGAAGCATGTCTAACTTCCCAATCATCCCCCATCACCCTCCTTGCTAACATCCCAAGACCACCTGTGTTCATGAAAAAAGTCAAACTCTTTTGTTAATTCTTGTTGCATTAAGAGCCACATTTCTTGTGTAAAATTCTTTTCATTTTGATCTACTTCCTAAACTAAGTTTGTTTCCTTGAAAATTCAGTATCTATCACTTCCCATTCCTATTTTCCTCCAATACTAACTACTAACTCTATCTATACTTAATTCCCTATGTTCCCCTTTTCCCTATTACTATAACACCATGGTGTATAAAACCCCAACAACATGTATAATCCCTCCCCCTTGGCATGGTAGCCATATGTCCAAATACTGGACAGATCATGCAAAATTCAAAATCCGGTTCAAGATGCTTTGTGCAAAATCAGGGATTAAACTAACCCCACGTTGGTTTAATAACCTAAACCCTACCCCCTTTTCCCTTTACAACCCTTTGAAATCATTTACCCACTTTACTTACAAAAAGGCCTTGTAAAGACCCACTATTACCCCTAACCCACGCTATTTGCAATAAACACCAAAAACCCATTTTTCTGCCTAATCCAAAGTTTTGGGTTAAAAGCGCATTTTGCATAAAACATTAAAACAATCCACAAATCCGCCAAAGTTTCCAAGATCCCGCCTGGGCGCACGTTTCAAAAAATACAATAAAATATTCCACGCCCGCTGCCGTATCGTACTTCCATCTTACCGACCCGTCAACCGTCGGATCTGGGCTTTCCCATCTGACGGCCCATATCCATATCGGGCAGCCCCCGATGACCGGACGTTACCTCCCGAAAAGCGTCAGAGGGTGACGTCAGGCCTTTGCCACGCGTCGCTCCCAAATCTTATCGGGAGGCCACCTGCCAATACCACCACCGTACCATAAGCGGTCCGATGGAACCGCTTACCGCCCTCCGTATACCGCCTACCAACGTCACGTCCACGTCATGCCAACTCATCATCGCATCGCCGCCCCGCCCGCCATTGATCCGAGCTGTCCGCCACCTCAGCAGTCCCCGTGGACCACTCACAGACCGCCACGTCACCCTGCTGTACCCGACCCCACCTGATGACGTCATCCAAAAAGGCGCCAATAACCCAAAAAGTCCATATTTTCGCTAAAATTCGCGTTTTTTGTCACTTTTGCCAAAAGAACTGTTTCTGCTCTCTGCATGAATATTACGACCATTTCGCCGCCAACCTGCAGAAATCGACCTGAAGACCGTGGGCGCTTCCAACTCACCTGCATTTGTCACCATTGCCAGCATCCACCAGGTATTTCTCCGAAATTTCCCCTCCGCACCTAGTTTCGTGCATAATTCACCAAAGCTAGCTTAAAAAAGAGTGAAAAATAGTGTAATTACCAGCAAATCCCCGGTGGCCAGCGTTTCTTCAGTTGTTGGGTCGAAATTTCACCTACAAAAATCTAAATTGAGCCAAGTCTCCGTAAATTTACAGTCAGTTCGCGCATTCGTGAACTCAAAACCTTTGCTGCACTGAATTCATCGGGAAAGCCACCTGTGATATTTCAAATGTCCGCTCAGTGAACCTCTTTCGGGGGCATTGTGACCTGTTTTTGCTATAATTCCCCTGTTTTCCTCTGCAAATCTCCCTGTTCTTGCAAATTCACTGCCCTGTGTTGCTGTGCCTACAAACTCAAGCTCAAATCCATTTCCAGGTGCTAGTGGAACATGGAGACCCCAGTTGCACTGAATGTTGCACCTCTTAATGCCCCACATAGAGAGCTGGAATGGCAGGCCCTGGGTGATGTAGATTACCAGATGACTGAGACAGTTTTTATGCAAGCCAAATATAATATTCATATGCTCAATGAGTTGAAGGCCCATCACCTCAATGGGACTGATATCCTAAGGATTTGGGACTCCAATTTGCCCATTTACAACCTCCCTCAGGTCAATGTCCTCCCATATTTAATTCACAGATGCAGTGCCAACTATGACCCATGTCAAAGAGCTGTCCTCAATACCTCAGGTGCAGTCTTGTTCCATGTCACCCTGAGGCTATAAATCAGATGTTGAACTTTCATTCTACAAGGCCATTGACTCCCCTTTCCATGAAGGACTTGCTACAGAAAGGAGGCAAGCTGTCTAGTGCCCAAATTTTAAAGATTAATCAGCTATTCATTGAATCAGGCTCTGAAACTGTGAGAACCCCTCCTATAGGAAATGTATATTTCAATGAGTTGGGCAAGTTGCTTGTAGATTTGATCAGTTATGTCCTAGGTTACAGATCAGCTGAGGATGCTGATGAAACCGTTCTGGCAATGATGTCTATCTTCTCCCCTGGAATGCCTCCTGCTGTACACTATGACTATGCTGCATACATTGCTGATAAGATTCATGAACAATTAATGAATCTAGAAAGGGAAAGGGTGTTTAGATACACTTCATACATCTATCACTTGTTACTATTTTATCAACCTGATGGATTCCCTATTCCTCTCAAGAAGTTTGATGCTCAAGGGAACCCAAGGTCTGTGGTATTTTGGACTTCAGTTTTTCACCACACATCTTATTCACCATACAACTACTGTGAGTTCATAGACCTCTTTATCCATCCAGCCATGTCCTTGCTGTTGGGTACCCCTCCTCCAAGATTGACAGATGAGATGCAAAGGATTCTCCAGCTCTCCAAGGCCTACAACATTGGGGATTGGTACTTCTACCAAAACCATACAGTAATCAGAATATATGGCTGTGAATTGGCCCCATATAGACTGCCAAGATATGTCCCTATGAGACTCTTTGCCTTAGAGTATTTCAGGCAGTTTGGAAATGCAGACATGGTCCATTTCCACAGCAAAAACAAGAAAGTACAGCTCAAAATCAGAAACCAACTGGGCCCATTCCTTTATAATAAAAGAGAAGAAGGATGGAAAGAAGCAGATAGGATCCTAGAGGGCCTCCAATTAAAAACCAGTTTCCTCTGGTCACCCTATGACCCCAATCATTTCATTAGTCTTAGAAGGGTCAAGCATAAATTGGCTAGTTATGATCATATAAGGCTGCCTCACATTGAAAAATATGCTAATCAGTTAGGATGGAAAGAGGGCACTTTAGAGGAAGCAAGTCCTGGAGAAGAAATACTACAAAAAGAAGCTAAGAATCTTGAGAAAGAAGCTGACTTGGAAACTTGTGGGCAGGTTTTCTCTTCTTGTCAAAGGCAACTTGGAGCAGCTGCCTCATCCTCTACAGCCCACCAGCAAGCAGTTAAAACTACTCATCAGGCAGCTAGCAAGGGTAAAGAAAAGGAAATGGAGGAGGAACAGCCACCCCCTACAACAGAACAACAAAAAGAGCAGCCAAAACAGCAAGAACAAGTGGCTGAAACTCCCATTTCTACAGAGCAACAGGCTCAACAGCAACAGGCTCAACAAAGTGTGCCTCCCGGGCAGGAAACAATAGTGGAGACCTCAGTGCTCCAAACACCAGCAAATGAAGAAAGAGGCAAGAAGAGGAACAGAGAGCAAGAGACTCCCCTCACTGCATCCAAAACTCAAGGGGAGAAAAGGCAGAGATTAAATCCCCTCTCTGAAGAAGAAATGCCTATTGGGCAATCCTTGGGCATGGGCCCTCCTAGCATGGAGGCATCTGCCAGTTCCTTTCAGCAGGAACAAGAAAGAACCCTTGGAGGAGAGGTCAGCTCCTCAAGTCAGCGGAGAAGGGCAGAGTCCAGTATTAAGCAACAATTCATTGACATCAAGAAGAGAAATGAGCCAGTCAGGCTCCAGCTCTATAATCAATTGCTTAAGATGGCCCCTACAAACCAGCAAAGGCTTATGTCAGCATATGACATAACGGAAGGGAAAATGACCATGAGTCATTTCATGCCCACCATGCTGCAGCCACAGTCAGCTGCAGACTATATAAGAACCAACCTTGAGATTCTTGCAAAAGACATCCACCCTATGGACCAGATAGAACTTCACAAGCAAACGGGTGAGATGGTCTACTCAACACTTGCAGACAAGACCTTCTTGGCACATAAGTTGGAAAATAGCCTGAACAATACAACTGCCCAACTTGAGTTGGAGAAGGCATCCTCTCAGGCCAAAGACAACAGGATCAGGTCTTTGGAGGATATAATCATAGAGCTTGGGCATGACCCCAAGGATCCCAAAGCTATACAAGCGCTGCTAAAGCAAAGGGATGCAGATATTGCAGCTTTAAAAAAGATGGTGAAGCTCCCAGCAACCCTTCACCCTCAAACAGAAGAGGTTGCCCAGCAAAGAAAGGACCAGGATGTAGCAGCCATGCTGGTAACACTCCACAATCAACTGGTACAGACAGAGGGAAAATTGGTAGAGACAGAGGCTGCATTACAGGTAGCCCTACAGCAGAAAGAAGGAGGCTAAACATCTCAGCCCCCTCAGCAAGTAATCAACCTTGAGGATCCCCCTCAAATTGTCACTCCTCCCACAGGGCAGACAATGGAGACAACGCCATCAACATCGGCACCAACACCAACATCAGAGCAGGCTCCAAGCCTTGACATGCAGAAGTTGATGAATGAAATTCAAGTCCTAGAAGCCCAGATGGCAGAGCTAAATGAAGCCAAAGAGAAATTAGCTACTCTGAATGAAAAATATGACAAGTCTAAGCAAAGTGTAGCTGAAAAGGCAAGAGAGGTGAAAGCTCTTAAGGAGAAAATAAAAGAGTTAGAGAAAGAACTCACCCTTGAGAAAGTAGTGGCCGAGATCAAGAAAGTCCTATGGGCCAATATTGGCCAATCAATAACAGATCAATGGCAGTACATAGAGACCATTCATGAGCACATAGAGCTCATAAACAGAGCACACAAGGAAAGCCAAAGAGCAAGGGCATCTCTAGGCAATATGCCTGAGATAGCCAACAGAATGATAAATGTCCTTAATAATCGCACAGGCCCTCAGCTGGCAGCAATAGGGATCACTAATAGAACTGACACCATCCTGATGATAAAGAGGGTCCTAACTTTGAGTTATCTGGTGCAGACATTGGATAGAAGGTGCCAGGAGATGCAAACAGAAGTAAATAAGTTCACAGTTAAATTCACAACATTGCATAGCAGAGGCCTTCCCAGCTTACTGAACAGCGCAGGAAGGCTCCTATCACATGAAAATTATGCTAAAAGGGTAAACACATTTGCTGCCAATCAAATAACTGTAGGATCAAGTATCCGAGAGGAAGCAGGGTCTGCGTCTGGGCAGAGCCTCTATGAGAAAGTGGAAAACTTGTTTTATTGCTATGAATGAAATCAGACATTTGTTTGAAGTACCTCCAAATTACTTCAAATATACAGAGGCGGATGAAACATTAGGCGCAATTTTGAGGCATCAATTGCCTACACAGGAGTGGTGGACTAGCATGATACAGTTATTACTGTAAACATCAGGCTTTCATCAAATTTTTTCATCAAAATATAAGTCATCATGTTCAGAAAATTTGATGCATTCAATATGATTGGAAAAGACTGGGCTGAGCCAACTCAGCAAAGCAGATTCGGCCACCAAAGCAACACTGACGGCTACAGGTGACAGGGCCGAGAACGCTATAGCACGACAGAGCCATAAAAGCACTTCATTTAGAGTTAAATGCAGAACGCTCAACCGACTCAGTGGCCTCCAAAGGTCAAAAAGACTTCTGACAAAATTAAAGAGTATTCATTTTTGTATTTAGAGTAGCAATAACTTCCTTATCTGCTTTCTGAAAGTTGGTAGACGCATTTATTAATCAAATGACTCAGCGGTTCAGATATTTTTGTAAAACCGATTATATATATTCCCCCTCGCATAAGCTTGCAGAGGTTGTTGATTTTCTCTTCAGAAGAGCCTATGTTGTAAAATTCAGAAGTCTAATACAAGGAGCTAATGGAATTTCCAAAGTTCTGTGTTGTTTGATGCGTTGTGATGTGTTTGCTAACTGCTCCAGGATTCCTGCATATTTCGTGGCACAATAAGTTTTCTTTAACCTTCTTGTTATGTATGTCATTCTTTCATAATCCGTTCATGCTCTATGTTCCACAGTTTAATAGCACAGAAAAATAATAGTTTCAGGATTTATTCACTGAGTACCCTGAACTCAATCTATGCTGTTATGAGTGTTTTTCTCCAGGTTATAGTTGTAAAAGTGCAATTCTTAATTGCTGCACCTTCAGACTAAGACTTTTCACAGAGACTATTATTCAGGAATTCAAATCCGCTCCTGGGTGATACGTTTCTTTCTCATGTCATCAGTTTAGTGAAAAACTCTTAATTGCCTTTCACTGGCTGTTCATATTTCACCACCACAACCTTAAGTTTGTTCCATGACATATCCAAAGGCCCTGCAGTTTCTGAGCAATCTCACTCAACACCTCAAGCAACCCAGAATTACCGACTCCATTGCCCAATGGACTGAAACTATCTGAAGATCTCACCTTAGGCACTGAAAGACATCATTCAACCAAAATTTAACTCAAAACCCATACCTCATAACTAGCCTAAGATCCTCAAGAAGTAAAAACTAAAAGAGAGAGCCCTCTCTGATTGCAGGTCGGCTAGAACCTGTAATCCAAAGCTTGGTTAGTGGTTACCCCGGCCGTATTCCCTCAGGAGTCAAAGGGAACAACCTGGGTGTTAACATAAATGGCGACTCCGCTGGGGACCTGAATAAACTTTATAACCCCCTGTCTGATTCTTAATACTGTAGATAAAGCCTGAGTGACAGCCAGACAACCTTAGAAACTGCCTCTGCTTTGCATTTGCAGGAGTACATAAAAGCTGCCTCAGTCAATCTTTATTCAGTCTTAAGTTCCATACAGATGTGCTATGCCTGATCAGTCCTTGTCAAATATCACTATCTCCGAGAAAACTCTCCTAAAGAAAATCACAGAAACTGGCTCCTAAGAAGAAAACCCGATACACTAGGTCAAACCCAGACCCTGATCCATCACCTGAATTTCAGAATCCAAACTTGATTTCAAGAATCCTCAAGAGACACAAATCAGAAGGGACTCTTTCAGATTCAAGTTCTGAAACAGGTCTCCAAACTAACATTCCAACCCCTGTTAAGGCTTCTCTACATCCTCATACAACTGGTCCACAATCCACTAGCTCTTCATCCACTTCACAAGGCATTCTTCCAACTCCTCCATCAACTACACATACCCCTGTCATTGCCTTTCCTACACTCGTCCCATTCATCCCTGTTATCCCTATTGTCCCCCCAAACATGGCTAATAGATATGCTCCACTGCAGTTACCTGCAAACCAAGGTCCTATGCCCCAAGACTACCAAAGCAAGATTTCATATTTTGATGGTACTGGCTCTTATCCAGCCCTTCAACATACCAAGAAAATGCAGGACTACTTTGAAAATTATGAGATAGATGATGATGGGGTTAGGATGAAAATTTTTGTGCAGAGCCTGACAGGTGATGTAAGAACATGGTTTAGAGGACTCCCAGTAAATTCCATAGGTGACCCTGAAGCCCTGTATCAAACCTTTATTAACAGATGGGAGAAGAAAAAGGATCCACTTCATATTTTATCTGAATACAATACCATCAAAAGAGGTCCCCAAGAAACTGTCTTGGATTATTGTGCTCGGTTCAACAATGTTTACAATGCCATTCCCCAAAATCTCAGACCCCCACCTGACCTAGCTTTATACACCTTTCCTGATGGGTTTGATTCAGATATGGCATACCAATTAAGAGAAAGAGCTCCTCGAACTCTAGCTGAAATGCAAGACATAGCAGTAAGTGTAGAAGCCAACTTGATAGCTAGGAGAAATAGGACCAGAACTGAAAGAAAGACTACCTTCAAAGAAGAGCCCTCAGGCTTGGATCAGAAATTGGATGCAATAATCACGGGCATGCATAGGTTAGGTGACAGAGTAGAATCAGTTGAGAGGAAGTCATCATGGGAAGTACCACAGAATAATCCTATCAGGAATCCCAATTTTAGAAGAAATCAAAATCCTAATGTTGGTAGAGCAAGCCCTGAACCAGAAATTAGACCACCATTCCAGGAAAACTATGCTGAAACATCTACTTCTAATGAGCAGATAGATGATACCCACATCAATTTGATGGGCCTTGACAATAATCAGCAAATCTTTCTGAGTCAAGAAGATCATGAAAATGAAGACATCAAGCAGTCCCAAACCAAGTCAGGTGAGTCATTTGACTTTAAACAAGGCTATGACACAGCTGTTTATGAAGTTCATAAGCAATACAAGCTAAGGAGCAGAACTATAAATGTGACACAGCCTGAGAAAACAAAGGACACTCCACTGCCTAAGAAAACCATTGTCACAGAGCCAATTGACAAAACTGATTCAATTACAAATGAAGTAACAGTTGAAGAAATAACTGAAGTATCTCCCTCAAATCAACAACCAATGGCTACATCACCCTTGCAGCATAATCCAAGCAACACTCTTCAAAAGGTAAACAAAAAGGACAAGCCTCAAGATCAGAGTGAGAGTCAAGAAGAAAACTTAATTAACAAAGAAAAGGTTGTTAAGCAAGACACCAAGACCCAATCTGAAAGACCTTTTGATCTAGAAGCTGAGATTGGAAAATTGAAGATAGCCGTTCCTCTTTCAGAGCTAGCTAAGCATGACATTTACAAACAACAAATCAAGAAATCCCTTCAACTTACTCATAATAAAGATGATTTCAATGTGTTGGATGACACCCCAGAACTACTTTTCGGTCTAGAGGTTGATGGGAAGACAACAGTGGCTGGAATTTTACCTTTTTATGTCAGCTTGCATGTTCATGATAACATACTACACAATGCAATGTTTGACTCAGGTGCCTCTCATAACCTGATGCCCAAATCAGTCATGGAAAGGTTAAATCTGGATATTACAAGACCATATAAGGACCTATTTTCATTTGACTCTAGCCAAGTTAAGTGTTTAGGCCTCATAAAGGATCTATGTGTGTCACTTGTCCAATACCCAAATAAGACAATATTGATGGATGTTGTAGTTGCTGATATCCCACCCAAGTATGGAATGCTGTTATCAAGATCATGGGGGGCTAAACTCCAAGGTTCCCTGCAATTAGACATGTCATATGCCACAATTTCTGTCTTTGGACAACCCAAGA
This sequence comes from Pinus tabuliformis, assembly GCA_031772625.1. Lineage (NCBI taxonomy): Eukaryota > Viridiplantae > Streptophyta > Pinopsida > Pinales > Pinaceae > Pinus > Pinus tabuliformis. The sequence goes on along the minus strand of CM062819.1, from coordinate 1,880,234,120 downwards.
GGCTGTACAGAGAGTCACTCATGAAATACATGGTGAGTAGTGAAGAAAAACCTCAAAATTTCCCTATTTATGCAGTCCATTCAGATATGGGCTCCTTTATTCTGTTCAATAATGATGTAAGTCCAATAGGTGATAACAAACCTATCATGCTTGAACAAGAGCTACACATCAACGAGCAATCAAGTTCCCAAGAAATCAAGATTGAGAAGCCAATTGATGAGGCAATTCCAAAGGACAAACTAGATAGTAAACAAGAACTCCAACTTATAATTCCAAGTCATGATCAAGATGTGGAGAACCCCCCAAATCAAGAGATTCTATGGTTCCTTGAGTTTGATGGATCAGTCAACAAATTAGGGGCAGGAGCTGGGGTGTGGATTCACAACAAACAAAGCAGTCATGCAGAAGGTCGAGCCTATAGGCTTAACTTCAGATGTACTAATAATATGGCAGAATACGAGGCTCTTTTGCTAGGCCTCAAAATGGTAAAATCATTGCAGGCCACGAAAGTTTCAATCATGGGGGATTCAGACCTTATTATCCAACAAGTAAAAGGCAACTTTGTCACCAATGACAAAAGACTAAGATCATACAGGGCTGCCGCTATTGAAATTCTCAAAGCTTTCACAGAATTTCAAATAACCAAAATACCTAGGACTCATAACCTTCATGCCCACAGTTTAGCTACATTTGCCAGTACATGCAAATTGCCTTTTGAACCCAATCGCTCCTTTACAGCTAAGATAAAACAAAGACCTTCTGTCCCAGACAATGTCAAAGATTGGCAAGTGTTTGAAGATGACGCACAAATAAACAGCTTCTTAACCTTGCAGCATGAATTCTCAAGCTTGAACATTGATGTTGACACTGTGAAAGACACACACCCATTGAGTGAAAAGGACCAAACAGCAATATCACCTAAAACAACAAATCAAATACTCTGCCCAACGAACTTTGACAAGGAAAAAATACAAGAACTTGAACAACTGCATTTGGATGAAGTAGCTGGTACAGAGGCTGAAATCATAGAGCTAAAAGATAACTTTCTACCAACAGGCCTAACTCCATTGGAGGACATTTTTGACTCAAATGATGTTCCTAGAAAGCCAAAAATGCAACCCCTTAATGCTACCATTGAAGAATGCAACATTGGAACTACTGAAAAACCCAAAATAATAAAATTGTCTGCATCTTTACCTCCTGACCAAAAGCCCAAATACATTGATCTCTTTAAAGAGTTCCAAGATGTGTTTGCATGGAGTTATGAGGATTTAAAATCCTATGACACCTCGGTTATCCAACACACCATCCCTCTCAAGCCTAATCAAAAGCCATTCAAGCAGAAATTGAGAAGGATCAATCCTATGCTTCTTCCTTCAATTGAGAAAGAGGTACAAAAAATGTTCAAAGCTGGTATCATAGCACCAATCAGGTTTTCAGACTGGATTTCAAACTTAGTCCCCACGAGAAAGAAAACTGGGGAGATTAGGCTTTGTGTGGATCTAAGGAATTTAAACCAAGCATCCCTCAAGGACAATTATCCCTTACCAAAAATGGATCACATCCTCCAAAGAGTGGTGGGGGCTTCAAGAATCTCATTACTTGATGGGTTCTCAGGCTTTAATCAGATCCTAGTCCACCCTGATGATCAAGATAAAACAGCTTTCACAACTCCATGGGGAACTTTCAAATATGTTAAAATGCCTTTTGGATTGAAAAACGCAGGAGCTACATTTCAGAGAGCAATGGATATTGCTTTTGCCAAAGAGATCCATGAGTTCCTTGTTATTTACTTAGATGATCTCACACCTTTCTCAAAATCTGACCAAGAACACTTAAAACATTTGAGACAAATATTCATAACATGTAGAAAGTATGGAATTTCCTTAAATCCCAAAAAGTCTCTATTCGGTTTGGAAGAAGGTAAGGTATTGGGTCATATCATCTCAAAGGACGGCATTAGAATTGACCCAGACAGAATACAAGCCATCTTGCAAATGCCCCATCCAAGAAACATCAAAGAATTACAAGCTTTCTTGGGAAAGATTAACTTTTTAAGGAGATTTATCCCAAACTTAGCAGAACTGATCAGATTATTAAACAACATGCTAAAGAAGGATTCAAAAGTGAAATGGATAGTAGAATCAAATCAGGCTTTTGAAGGTATTAAATTGGCCCTTACCCAAACCCCAGTATTAACAAATCCTCAATTTGACAAAGAATTTATCATTTTCTCTTTTGCCTCTCAGCATACCATTGCTGCTGTCTTATTACAGAAAGATGATCAAGGGAATGAAAAACCCATTGCTTTCTTTAGCAAAGCCCTTAGAGATGCACCTCTGAAATATCAGATCATGGAAAAACAAGCTTATGCTTTGGTCAAAGCCATCAAAGACTTTAGGATCTACATCTTATACTCCCATGTTATAGCTTACGTACCAAGCCCCATTGTGAAAGACATACTCACTCAAGAAAACTTAGAGGGCAGAAGAGGAAAATGGATTGCCAACATTTTAGAATTTGACATTGAAATAAAACCTACAAAACTGATAAAAGGGCAAGGTTTGGCCAAATTAATGTCCGAAACAAACTTTCAAGCCTTGGACATTAACCAACTGGACAATGAATCGGAGCTGGTGGCTCCAAAGATCAATATAGCCTTTGAAAAATCCCTGTGGTATTCTGACATCTGTTATATATTGCAAAACCTGTGTGCTCCCCCAGGATTGTCCAGAACCAAATCTAGATTTCTAAAAATGAAAGCTGCAAGATTTTGTGTTATAAATGGTAATTTACTATGGAAAAATCATGAAGGTATACTGCTGAACTGTTTGAATATGGATGAAACTGACAAGGTTATGAAAGAATTTCATGCAGGTGATTGTGGTGGACATTTGTACTGGAAGTCCACTGTGGACAAAATATTAAGAGCAGGTTACTATTGGCCCACTCTGTTTTCTGATGTCAAAAAATTTACCACTTCATGTCACAAATGTCAGGTGTTTGAGGGAAAAAGAAAGTTGCTACCACTTCCCCTAAAGCCTATCGCAACAGAAAGGCCCTTTCAGCAATGGGGCTTGGACTTCATTGGGGAAATACATCCTTCATCCTCAAGCCAACATAGATGGATTCTAACAGCTACAGATTACTTTACTAAATGGATTGAGGCTGTTCCATGTAGACAAGCAAATGATTCCACTATCATTCAGTTCCTGGAGACTAATATCCTTTCTAGGTTTGGTTGTCCTGACAAGATCATAACAGACAATGCTGCTGCTTTCAGATCCAAGAAAATGGTGAACTTTTGCCACAAATTCCACATTACGTTGGGCCATTCTACTGCATACTATCCTCAAGGCAATGGGTTAGCTGAATCATCTAACAAAAGTCTTATCAACATCATTAAGAAAGTACTAGAAGAGAATAAGAAAAATTGGCACAAGAAACTTGTAAATGCCTTATGGGCGGACAGGCTAACAACCAAGAGATCTATAGGGGTCAGCCCATATGAATTGGTTTATGGAATGGAAGCCAAATTCCCTTCATCGTTGGGGGTCCCTGTCATGAAGCTACTTCAAGAAAGTCAAGCTGAACCAAATGCCATGCAAAGAAGAATAAACCAGGTCATATGTTTGCAGCAAACCAGAGATCAAGTGTATGACAGAGTTCAAGTCCTACAAGAGAAGCTGAAGAAAGCCTTTGATAGAAGAACCAAGGCTGAAGATTTCTTCATTGGGGATAAAGTGCTTAAATGGGATTCAAGAAAAGAAGACAAGGGTAAGCACGACAAATTTGATTCCCTTTGGAGAGGGCCTTTTATTATTCAAGCAGTACAAGGAAATAACACTTATTTCTTGGAAAATCTGGATGGCACTGAAGCTGAAGAGGGCCCTGTGAATGGCCGGATGTTAAAACACTACTTTGATTACTTTCCATATATATAGCATGGCTTCTTCCCTGTATATAATCAGTTGTATATACTATTTTCTTTTAGCATGTACATAGCTCAGTTTAATAAGTATTGTATATAAGCAGGAAAAGGCCTTTATTTCAGCAGGTTCCACAATGGTGGCAGATTCCAGTTTTGAAGTCCAAAGAGGAAGTTTTCAAGTTTTAAGAAGAAATCACAAGCCAAGGCAGTCTGACCTGCTGTTCTTGGTCTTTCAAGAAGAAAAACCATCCCCAAGTGGAGCCGCTGTTAGCTACCTATACCAATAGGTTTCATTTTTCATGATTGGCAGGGGAAATGCCAATATGATCTACTTTGATGATGCAAAGATCTCACATTCTTGTGGAAGACACATATCTACAGTTGGTTGATGTTGATCCAACAGTCTAAGCTGGGTCATGCCATGTTTCAATTTTTTGTTATAGATTAGAGAAAGAAATCTGTCCAAACAGTTCAATCTTGGCAGATAAAGTAGTTAGGTAGAGAAAGAAGGTTCCCAACTGTTTAATATGGGGCCTTGGAAGTAATAAGGGCAGCCTTAGATAGAAATCAAAAGAAAAAGGCCAAAAGAAAAGAAAAGGCATATGAGGGTTTGCAAGTCCAAATGCACCCTCCTTGAAGTAACAAAAAATGCTAGGCAATAGAGTGGGTAGGTAGATGGGGTTGCAGAAGCATGATTTATGACTGTTCACTGGCCTAAGCAAAGGAAAAACATGGTCTCAGTGCAGCTCTTCCTTTTCAGCAATATTATAGCAGCAAGATGAAGCATGTCTAACTTCCCAATCATCCCCCATCACCCTCCTTGCTAACATCCCAAGACCACCTGTGTTCATGAAAAAAGTCAAACTCTTTTGTTAATTCTTGTTGCATTAAGAGCCACATTTCTTGTGTAAAATTCTTTTCATTTTGATCTACTTCCTAACTAAGTTTGTTTCCTTGAAAACTTAGTATCTATCACTTCCCATTCCTATTTTCCTCCAATACTAACTACTAACTCTATCTATACTTAATTCCCTATGTTCCCCTTTTCCCTATTACTATAACACCATGGTGTATAAAACCCCAACAATATGTATATTCCCTCCCCCTTGGCATGGTAGCCATATGTCCAAATACTGGACAGATCATGCAAAATTCAAAATCTGGTTCAAGATGCTTTGTGCAAAATCAGGGATTAAACTAACCCCACGTTGGTTTAATAACCTAAATCCTACCCCTTTTTCCCTTTACAACCCTTTGAAATCATTTACCCACTTTACTTACAAAAAGGCCTTGTAAAGACCCACTATTACCCCTAACCCGCGCTATTTGCAATAAACACCAAAAACCCATTTTTCCGCCTAATCCAAAGTTTTGGGTTAAAAGCGCGTTTTGCATAAAACATTAAAACAATCCACAAATCCGCCAAAGTTTCCAAGATCCCGCCTGGGCGCACGTTTCAAAAAATACAATAAAATATTCCACGCCCGCTGCCGTATCGTACTTCCATCTTACCAACCCGTCAACCGTCGGATCTGGGCTTTCCCATCCGATGGCCCATATCCATATCGGGCAGCCCCCGATGACCGGACGTTACCTCCCGAAAAGCGTCAGAGGGTGACGTCAGGCCTTTGCCACGCGTCACTCCCAAATCTTATCGGGAGGCCACCTGCCAATACCACCACCGTACCATAAGCGGTTCGATGGAACCGCTTACCGCCTACCAACGTCACGTTCACGTCATGCCAACTCATCATCGCATCACCGCCCCGCCTGCCATTGATCCGAGCTGTCCGCCACCTCAGCAGTCCCCGTGGACCACTCACAGACCGCCACGTCACCCTGCTGTACCCGACCCCACCTGATGACATCATGTTAACGTCATCCAAAAAGGCGCCAATAACCCAAAAGTCCATATTTTCACTAAATTTCCCTGCCAACCTGCAGAAATCGACCTGAAGACCATGGGCGCTTCCAACTTACCTGCATTTGTCACCATTGCCAGCATCCACCAGGTATTTCTCCGAAATTTCCCCTCCGCACCTGGTTTCGTGCATAATTCACCAAAGCTAGCTTAAAAAAGAGTGAAAAACAGTGTAATTACCAGAAAATCCCCGATGGCCAGCGTTTCTTCAGTTGTTGGGTCGAAATTTCACCTACAAAAATCTAAATTGAGCCAAGTCTCCGTATATTTACAGTCAGTTCGCGCATTCGTGAACTCAAAACCTTTGCTGCACTAAATTCACCGGGAAAGCCACCTGTGATATTTCGAATGTCCGCTCAGTGAACCTCTTTCGGGGGCATTGTGACCTGTTTTTGCTATAATTCCCCTGTTTTCCTCTGCAAATCTCCCTGTTCTTACAAATTCACTGCCCTGTGTTGCTGTGCCTACAAACTCAAGCTCAAATCCATTTCCAGGTGCTAGTGGAACATGGAGACCCCAGTTGCACTGAATGTTGCACCTCTTAATGCCCCACATAGAGAGCTGGAATGGCAGGCCCTGGGTGATGTAGATTACCAGATGACTGAGACAGTTTTTATGCAAGCCAAATATAATATTCATATGCTCAATGAGTTGAAGGCCCATCACCTCAATGGGACTGATATCCTAAGGATTTGGGACTCCAATTTGCCCATTTACAACCTCCCTCAGGTCAATGTCCTCCCAGATTTAATTCACAGATGCAGTGCCAACTATGACCCATGTCAAAGAGTTGTCCTCAATACCTCAGGTGCAGTCTTGTTCCATGTCACCCCTGAGGCTATAAATCAGATGTTGAACTTTCATTCTACAAGGCCATTGACTCCCCTTTCCATGAAGGACTTGCTACAGAAAGGAGGCAAGCTGTCTAGTGCCCAAATTTTAAAGATTAATCAGCTATTCATTGAATCAGGCTCTGAAACTGTGAGAACCCCTCCTATAGGAAATGTATATTTCAATGAGTTGGGCAAGTTGCTTGTAGATTTGATCAGTTATGTCCTAGGTTACAGATCAACTGAGGATGCTGATGAAACCATTCTGGCAATGATGTCTATCTTCTCCCCTGGAATGCCTCCTGCTGTACACTATGACTATGCTGCATACATTGCCGATAAGATTCATGAACAATTAATGAATCTAGAAAGGGAAAGGGTGTTTAGATACACTTCATACATCTATCACTTGTTACTATTTTATCAACCTGATGGCTTCCCTATTCCTCTCAAGAAGTTTGATGCTCAAGGGAACCCAAGGTCTGTGGTATTTTGGACTTCAGTTTTTCACCACACATCTTATTCACCATACAGCTACTGTGAGTTCATAGACCTCTTTATCCATCCAGCTATGTCCTTGCTGTTGGGTACCCCTCCTCCAAGATTGACAGATGAGATGCAAAGGATTCTCCAGCTCTCAAAGGCCTACAGCATTGGGGATTGGTACTTCTACCAAAACCATACAGTAATCAGAATATATGGCTATGAATTGGCCCCATATAGACTGCCAAGATATGTCCCTATGAGACTTTTTGCCTTAGATTATTTCAAGCAGTTTGGAAATACAGACATGGTCCATTTCCACAGCAAAAACAAGAAAGTACAGCTCAAAATCAGAAACCAACTGGGCCCATTCCTTTATAATAAAAGAGAAGAAGGATGGAAAGAAGCAGATAGGATCCTAGAGGGCCTCCAATTAAAAACCAGTTTCCTCTGGTCACCCTATGACCCCAATCATTTCATTAGTCTTAGAAGGGTCAAGCATAAATTGGCTAGTTATGATCATATAAGGCTGCCTCACATTGAAAAATATGCTAATCAGTTAGGATGGAAAGAGGGCACTTTAGAGGAAGCAAGTCCTGGAGAAGAAATACTACAAAAAGAAGCTAAGAATCTTGAGAAAGAAGCTGACTTGGAAACTTGTGGGCAGGTTTTCTCTTCTTGTCAAAGGCAACTTGGAGCAGCTGCCTCATCCTCTACAGCCCACCAGCAAGCAATTAAAACTACTCATCAGGCAGCTAGCAAGGGTAAAGAAAAGGAAATGGAGCAGGAACAGCCACTCCCTACAGCAGAACAACAAAAAGAGCAGCCAAAACAACAAGAACAAGTGGCTGAAACTCCCATTTCTATAGAGCAACAGGCTCAACAGCAACAGGCTCAACAAAGTGTGCCCCCCGGGCAGGAAACAATAGAGGAGACCTCAGTGCTCCAAACACCAGCAAATGAAGAAAGAGGCAAGAAGAGGAACAGAGAGCAAGAGACTCCCCTCACTGCATCCAAAACTCAAGGGGAGAAAAGGCAGAGATTAAATCCCCTCTCTGAAGAAGAAATGCCTATTGGGCAATCCTTGGGCATGGGCCCTCCTAGCATGGAGGCATCTGCCAGTTCCTTTCAGCAGGAACAAGAAAGAACCCTTGGAGGAGAGGTCAGCTCCTCAAGTCAGCGGAGAAGGGCAGAGTCCAGTATTAAGCAACAATTCATTGACATCAAGAAGAGAAATGAGCCAGTCAGGCTTCAGCTCTATAATCAATTTCTTAAGATGGCCCCTATAAACCAGCAAAGGCTTATGTCAGCATATGACATAATGGAAGGGAAAATGACCATGAGTCATTTCATGCCCACCATGTTGCAGCCACAGTCAGCTGCAGACTATATAAGAACCAACCTTGAGATTCTTGCAAAAGACATCTACCCTATGGACCAGATAGAACTTCACAAGCAAACGGGTGAGATGGTCTACTCAACACTTGCAGATAAGACCTTCTTGACACATAAGTTGGAAAATAGCCTGAACAATACAACTGCCCAACTTGAGTTGGAGAAGGCATCCTCTCAGGCCAAAGACAACAGGATCAGGTCTTTGGAGGATATAATCATAGAGCTTGGGCATGACCCCAAGGATCCCAAAGCTATACAAGTGTTGCTAAAGCAAAGGGATGCAGATATTGCAGCTTTAAAAAAGATGGTGAAGCTCCCAACAACCCTTCACCCTCAAACAGAAGAGGTTGCCCAACAAAGAAAGGACCAGGATGTAGCAGCCATGCTGGTAACACTCCACAAGCAACTGGTACAGACAGAGGGAAAATTGGTAGAGACAGAGGCTGCATTACAGGAAGCCCTACAGTAGAAAGAAGGAGGCCAAACATCTCAGCCCCCTCAGCAAGTAATCAACTTTGAGGATCCCCCTCAAATTGTCACTCCTCCCACAGGGCAGACGGTGGAGATAGCGCCATCAACATTGGCACCAGCACCAACATCAGAGCAGGCTCCAAGCCTTGACATGCAGAAGTTGATGAATGAAATTCAAGTCCTAGAAGCCCAGATGGCAGAGCTGAATGAAGCCAAAGAGAAATTAGCTACTCTGAATGAAAAATATGACAAGTCTAAGTAAAGTGTAGCTGAAAAGGCAAGAGAGGTGAAAGCTCTTAAGGAGAAAATAAAAGAGCTAGAGAAAGAACTCACCCTTGAGAAAGTAGTGGCCGAGATCAAGAAAGTCCTATGGGCCAATATTGGCCAATCAATAACAGATCAATGGCAGTACATAGAGACCATTCATGAGCACATGGAGCTCATAAACAGAGCACACAAGGAAAGCCAAAGAGCAAGGGCATCTCTAGGCAATATGCCTGAGATAGCCAACAGAATGATAAATGTCCTTAATAATCGCACAGGCCCTCAGCTGGCAGCAATAGGGATCACTAATAGAACTGACACCATCCTGATGATAAAGAGGGTCCTAACTTTGAGAAATCTGGTGCAGACATTGGATAGAAGGTGCCAGGAGATGCAAACAGAAGTAAATAAGTTCACAGTTAAATTCACAGCATTGCATAGCAGAGGCCTTCCCAGCTTACTGAACAGCGCAGGAAGGCTCCTATCACATGAAAATTATGCTAAAAGGGTAAACACATTTGCTGCCAATCAAATAAATGTAGGATCAAGTATCCCAGAGGAAGCGTCTGGGCAGAGCCTCTATGAGAAAGTGGAAAACTTGTTTTTTATTATGAATGAAATTAGACATTTGTTTGAAGTACCTCCAAATTACTTCAAATATACAGAGGCGGATGAAACATTAGGCGCAATTTGAGGCATCAATTGCCTACACAGGAGTGGTGGACCAGCATGATACAGTTATTACTGTAAACATCAGGCTTTCATCAAAATATAAGTCATCATGTTCAGAAAATTTGATGCATTCAGTATGATTGGAAAAGACTGGGCTGAGCCAACTCAGCAAAGCAGATTCGGCCACCAAAGCAACACTGACAGCTACAGGTGACAGGGCCGAGAACGCTACAGCACGACAGAGCCATAAAAGCACTTCATTTAGAGTTAAATGCAGAACGCTCAACCGACTCAGTGGCCTCCAAAGGTCAAAAAGACTTCTGACAGAATTAAAGAGTATTCATTTTTGTATTTAGAGCAGCAATAACTTCCTTATCTGCTTTCTGAAAGTTGGTAGACGTATTTATTAATCAAATGACTCAGCGGTTCAGATATTTTTGTAAAACCGATTATATATATTCCCCCTCGCATAAGCTTGCAGAGGTTGTTGATTTTCTCTTCAGAAGAGCCTATGTTGTAAACTTCAGAAGTCTAATACAAGGAGCTAATGGAATTTCCAAAGTTCTGTGTTGTTTGATGCGTTGTGATGTGTTTGCTAACTGCTCCAGGATTCCTTCATATTTCGTGGCACAATAAGTTTTCTTTAACCTTCTTGTTATGTATGTCATTCTTTCATAATCAGTTCATGCTCTATGTTCCACAGTTTAATAGCACAGAAAAAGAATAGTTTCAGGATTTATTCACTGAGTACCCTGAACTCAATCTATGCAGTTATGAGTGGTTTTCTCCAGGTTATAGTTGTAAAAGTGCAATTCTTAATTGCTGCACCTTCAGACTAAGACTTTTCACAGAGACTATTATTCAGGAATTCAAATCCGCTCCTGGGTGATGCGTTTCTTTCTCATGTCATCAGTTTAGTGAAAAACTCTTAATTGCCTTTCACTGGCTGTTCATATTTCACCACCACAACCTTAAGTTTGTTCCATGACATATCCAAAGGCCCTGCAGTTTCTGAGCAATCTCACTCAACACCTCAAGCAACCCAGAATTACCGACTCCATTGCCCAATGGACTAAAACTATCTGAAGATCTCACCTTAGGCACTGAAAGACATCATTCAACCAAAATTTAACTCAAAACCCATACCTCATAACTAGCCTAAGATCCTCAAGAAGTAAAAACTAAAAGAGAGAGCCCTCTCTGATTGCAGGTCGGCTAGAACCTGTAATCCAAAGCTTGGTTAGTGGTTACCCCGGCCGTATTCCCTCAGGAGTCAAAGGGAACAACCTGGGTGTTAATAGGTACAACTCCCTCACCTTCTCAATCTGCATCAATTTAGCCTTAGTGTTGGCATTATGATGCATGTGTTGTACTTGATGGCAACCTACTTATAGCAGAACAACTCACTTGCATATGGTAACTAGATGAATCTACATGAGAGATATCAGATGTGACAGAATGCATGACAGTTGTGTTTACAGATGTGACAAAACGTAGGGCAAATCAAAGGAATCAGATCAGAAGTAATGTACAATGGAAAATCACATTATAACAGGTCTATTCAGAGGGAACAAAGTAATGGTACAAAAGAGTATGATGAAGGAACAAAGGACTACAGATCAGAATCAAGAAGTTGAATAAAAAGGACATTTTCAAGTATGTTAAGTTGTATACGTGGGTTCACTGTAGAAAAAGAGCATATACACGCAGGGTAACAGAACAAAAGGAGCGTATACATATACACGCACTTTCACAGGAGGAAAAGTTAGTACATGTTGGAAAACCAAAGGTTTTGGTCCGAGGTATTTAGTCCAAGGTATTAATCCAAGGTATTGAAAAAGGCCTAAAACAATATAAGGAGGAGAAGATCATTAGGCCAGGTGTGCAAGTATTGAATATCTTATGAAGTGTTAGATCATATATGTAGGTTATGAGCTTCTGATGCTTTGCTTGATCTGATCTAAGGATGCACCTATGTGGTTGATGATGGTTGATGGATCAGGATCATAAAACCTGAAATGAACTATCATTATGTGGTTTGATCATGGACAACCTAGATCTGAACACTAACGCATGTTTTATTCTGTAAATGTTATGATCTGAGTATGACTGAAGTCTGAAATGTCTGTGAAGTTTCAAGTTAGTATTTGCAGATTTGTACGCTGTTTCGCTTTGGTAAAAGCGTGTATACATGCTAGTTCGACACATCAAAGTAGCGTATACATTATGAGTTATGATGTTTGAAGTTGCAGTTGGTTATGGTTGTTGATGCAAAGTTCTGGGTTATGCTTTATGTTCTGGTGACTGCATTTTGGTGATAGTACTTTGAATGTTCACATTGATTTATTGTGATTTGCTTTAGTGATGGTGGATGAGATCTAATGATGGATCAGAATCATAATGACTTATCATTATGTGATCTGATAATGGATGGGCTAGATCTGATTGCTAACACATGTTTTATCCTTTATATGTGATGATCTAGGTATGTCTGAAGTCAGGAAGTGCAACGAAGTTATAAGTAAGTATTTACATGTCTATAGGCTAGTTCGCTTTGGTGAAGTTGCGTATACATGCTGGTTCGGCTCTTCCAAGTAGCGTATACACTCTAATGCATGGTTTTGAGGTTACAACTGGTTCTGAATGATGATGTAGTGTTATGGGTTCAGATCTCTGTACTGGTTACAATGATCTATTTGTTCCAGTTGATTAGTTGAAGTTGATTAAGTATGAATGAATGGTTGATTCAGTTGTGTTAGAGGTTCAGAGGTTGTCAGTGATTGATTGAGTTTGATTGATTTAGAGAGTGATGATTGAATTTCAGTGATTGGTTGATGCAGCTGTATTTGATGGTTTTATTGCAAATGTGATTGATTCTAAGCTTCAATGTTGTTGACGGGTCCAATATGAAAATTTGATTAAACGTGGCCTTCAGATTGTGGTGTTGTGATCCAGGATTATCCAGTCTGAAAATTCATGAAACGTGGTCCCTGGAGGAAGAAAGAAGGTCATAGCCTTCTATAGGTCGGTGCCTACGTACTAGTAAACATATCGGCTAGTACAAGAGCTAGGGGGTTGTAGCTCCCTTCCAGTGGAAGTTGGAGAACGAGAGAAGGTTGTAACCTTCTGCAGGTAGAAGGCTGTGTACCTGTATGAGTCTGCACCAGTACAATGTTGTAAACATATTTTCTTATTATTAAAAGAAGACAGAGACGACAACAACAGGTGGTTTCACCCACATTGGGTTTCCACCTTAAATCTTGGTGTTCATGTGTGTTGCTTATGTGTGATGGTTCATTCTGTTATTAACTGCACATGGTTACTGTTTAATGTTTAATAAAGTACTGATGCACAGATTAAAGATCAACATATGATGAATTAACTGAATCATAAGTTCACTAGATATACGCTGGTTTCCTTAAGAACAGTTGCGTGCACACGCGAGTTCCCTTCACTGAAGTAGCGTATATAAATCTAATTATGGAAATGAAAAAGTTATTGATTTACAAATATTGATTCACCCCCCCTCTCAGTATTATTTCCAACAATTGGTATCAGAGCAGGTCCTTTGGCAGAAGCTTGATCACTTGAAGGAGATCCATAGAAACAATGGGAAAGAAGAAAGCACCTCAAAAGAAGAAGGCATCTCAAAGGAACTGTGACAGTGGGAGAGACGATTGGGGATTATGTGGAAGCGACTCTTCATATTCATAATCACCTTAGAATGAAGATGAACAAGCAAAAGAACTATCAAGTATGAATTTGTTATCCTCTAGTGATACATTTTTCTGTTCATTTGAAGATGATGAAAGTGACAACGAAACAACTGAATTTGCTCTTATGGGAGAAAGAGAAAGATATCAAATAGAGGCAGAATTTAAAAAACCCATAGAAAAAATTAAAGATAAACAAGATCTATTGGACAAAAGGGAGTGTGCCTTCAAAGAAGAAGCTACTAGACTAAAAGTTCAACTGGAGGAAGGAAACAAAGTAAGGAAGCAGTACAAGGAAAAGGAAGATCAATGTCAAAAGCTGTAGGATGAAGTGACATCATTAAGAATTGAAGTAAATAAAAGGAGCACAAAAATCAAGAAACTTAAAGATAGATCCAGTTACTATGAAAGTCTTGAAGCTAAGATCCTCTCTCTAAAAGAAGATCTTGAAAAATCAAATAAGCAGAATGAAGAACTACTCCAAGCTCTTGAAGAACAAGAAAATGAAGTTCTCGAATTAAGGCAACAAGTGGAAGAAGGAATAAAAGCTGAAGAAATCATGAAGAAGTAATATCTTGAAAAGGAAGAGCAATATTAGGGTGAGGTAACTATACTAAAAGGTAAATTAGAAGAAAAGGATACGCTTTTACGATTTCAAGATAGTACTAAGATTTTGGATGATATTCTTAGTAGTCAAAGGTCTCCTGCCATCAAATCTGGTCTTGGTTTTCATGAACCCGTTGAAGGTGAATCTAGCTCACGAGGTGAGGCAAGGAACTCTAATGCAAAATCTGAAATGCTCAACAAGGAGATGAGAGGTCAACCCCATCAACAACCAAGGAAAGAAATTCTTCAAAGAAAATCCTTTACTCCTAACTGTGGAAGTGATACAGTTATTTCCTCAAATGAATAATTTTGAATGTTTTATATGTCATAATTTTGGACATGTTGTAGCAAGATGCAGAAGTAGAATGGTTCAAGACCATCACACAGAAATATCATCAGCTTCCAGGTACTTTAAGGGATATTGTTTTTCTTGCAATATGTTTGGTCACAAATCCATTGATTGCTATAGAAGGAATATGAAACATGTAAGATGTTATGCATGTAACAAATTTAGACATATAGCAAAGGAATGTAGGAGAAAATTTCAGAGACCATACCAAAAGGAAAAAACTTCATCACACTCGAAGATATGGAAGAAGAAGGAAGTACAGTCAGAAAAATGTGGCATGGCACAATGTACAGACATAACAGACTCAGGGGGATCTGAAAGTGTGAAACTTCAGTGTTCTAAATCCCATATGCAAGTTTCGTGAAGACAAGTCGCGTATATACGCGAGTTCGAAGCTGCATAGTCACGTATATGTTGGTTTAATGAAGAAGCAGTGGGACAGACTCAGAAAAATGATCTGATATGATTCAG
Source organism: Pinus tabuliformis (assembly GCA_031772625.1). Lineage (NCBI taxonomy): Eukaryota > Viridiplantae > Streptophyta > Pinopsida > Pinales > Pinaceae > Pinus > Pinus tabuliformis. The sequence continues at coordinate 1,880,219,014 of CM062819.1, read as the reverse complement.
ACAATCTTCAATTATCTTTTCAGTCTTGATGATTGATGACTTGATGTATATCTGATTCATGATGATGTCTTGATATTTCTTACTAATATATACAATGATCAGATTTGACAGTGAACAGGTTCAGGGGGAGAACATGCTATGCTTCTAATAAATCATTGTTGGCATTATGTTTAGAAGTCTTTGGTACCTAATCAATGATGATGATGCTTATGTGGCTAAAGTGTTTAAATAATACATCTTGCTATGTTACGGTTATGAGTTGCCCATGATGAAATCTCAGATGATACTTGTTATTAAGATCATATTTATGCATGATTGTGGATGCCTTTTTGATGATGCATACAGTACATATATGTTGCTTACATGATGATCTTCATAAGGACAAGGAGAAGTACAAAACTTGAGTACACAACTTCATCATTTGATGATAAGCCACTCATTTCTTTTATGTTGTGTCATCATATGGTGTAGTTATGATACAAGATTCCTATAGTTCTTGGCTCTCACATTGTTGAGGATTGTTGTTGTTGATGGTATCAAGAAAGTTGGACAAATGACCATGCGCTCATGGTTTGCTATATACATAATTGATGGATACACATTATGTTGGATACATGAAAGATTACTTAAGTTGCATATTGATAAATATTGTTGGTTGGCCAAGAGAATGGTCTTATTGCAGGTCTCATGAAGACATGGCTTACTTAGTCACATAATGATGATGAGTTCTTACCTTATGATGATAGGTTGATACTCACATATGTTGATTATCATGGTTGATATATTGAAGGTTCTTGTGGAAAGATCATGCAGTTCTTGATGATGATGTTATGATCATAGATGATGACTATGGTGTTTTCACATACATATGATATGATGTGAATGATTTTGTGCTATTGCTTGGAGATATGACATATTCTTAGTTGATTCATGGAAGGTTATGATAAGGCTCTTTTTACTAGGGAAACGAAGCAAGTTGATCTTGATGAGATCAAGAGGATGAGTTGATATCTATATGCGGCATGCTTTGTCACAGGTTGATGATATTTACACTGTCATAACTAATGATGGACATATACAGGTTGCTGGTCTGATGCTGTTGACAGATGCTTATGGTGCAGATCATACATGGTGTATGATAGTTGCTGATGACTATCATGGTCTTGTTTAGATATTTGGTCCCTGTTATAAATGTCATGTATATCATTCAATGCAAAGGTCATATAAAGACACATGATGTAATAATTTATCTCTGTCTGTCGTAGTCTTTTGATGAGTCCTTTTGGTCATATGATGTAATTTTTACCCCCACTATGCATGTGAGGATGAGTCAAATTCTGTATATCCCCACTTGGTTGGGAGATTGATGTATGTATGAGTCATTGGTGATAGGAAGGTCAAACTCACATAGTTGAGTTATAGAGTCATGTTATTCTTTTGGAAAATATTTGCAGACTCTGCATGTGCTCAGGGGGAGCATGGATGATATAGTACATCTCAACATGAACAAAGGGGGAGTTCAATCAGAGAATTCATCATGTGCCTAGGGGGAGCATGATTAATGTTTATATTCAGCTATTTAGATATGAAAGTTTTCATTTGGTCAGCCCTTTGCCCTTGATATCAAAGGGGGAGAATATCTTGGTCCTCCCTTTGCCCTTGATTTCAAAGGGGGAGAGTATTTTGGTGTTGCTTGTTATCTCTAACAGTTTCTACAGCTTGCAGTAATCAACACCAACATGGTTGCCATCGAGTCCAAAGGGGGAGATTGTCGGCATTATGATGCATGTGTTTTACCTGATGGAAACCCACTTATAGCAGAAAAATTCACTTGTATATGGTAACTAGATAAATCTATGTAACTAGATGAATCTACATGAGAGATATCAGATGTGATAGAATGCATGACAATTGTGTTTACAGATGTGACAAAACACAGGGTAGATCAAAGGAATCAGATCAGAAGTAATGTACAATGGCAAATCACATTATAACAGGTCTATTCAGAAGGAACAAAGTAATGGTACAAAAGAATAGGATGAAGGAACAAAGGACTACAGATCAGAATCAAGAAGTTGAATAAAAAGGACATTTTCAGGTATGTTAAGTTGTATACGCAGGTTCACTGTAGAAAAAGAGTGTATACACACGGGTTAACAGAACAAAAGGAGCGTATACGTATACACGCACTTTCACAGGAGGAAAAGCGCGTACATGTTGGAAAACCAAGGTTTTGGTTCGAGGTATTTAGTCCAAGGTATTGATCCAAGGTATTTGGTCTGAGGTATTGACCCTAGGTATTTGGTCCAAGGTATTGGTCCTAAGTGGTTTTGGTCCAAGGTATTGAGAAAGGCCTAAAACTATATAAGGAGGAGAAGATCATTAGGCTAGGTGTGCAAGTATTGAATATCTTATGAAGTGTTAGATCATATATGTAGGTTATGAGATTCTGATGCTTTGCTTGATCTAATCTAAGGATGCACCTATGTGGTTGATGGATCGGGATAATAAAGCCTGAAATGAACTATCATTATGTGGCTTGATCATGGACAGTCTAGATTTGAATACTAACGCATGTTTTATTCTGTAAATGTTATGATCTGAGTATGACTGAAGTCTGAAATGTCTGTGAAGTTTCAAGTTAGTATTTGCAGATGTGTACGCTATTTCACTTTGGTAAAAGTGCGTATACACGCTGGTTCGACACATCGAAGTAGTGTATACATTATGAACTATGATGTTTGAAGTTGCAGTTGGTTTTGGTTGTTGATATAGAGTTCTGGGTTATGCTTTATGTTCTGGTGACTACATTTTGGTGACAGTATTTTGAATGTTCAGATTGATTGATTGTGATTTACTTCAGTGATGGTGGATGAGATCTAATGATGGATTAGAATCATAATGACTTATCATTATGTGATCTGATAATGGATGGGATAGATCAGATTGCTAACACATGTTTTATCCTTTATATGTGATGATCTGGGTATGTCTGAAGTCGGGAAGTGCAATGAAATTTTAAGTAAGTATTTACAGATCTATACGCTGGTTTGATTTGGTGAAGTTGCGTATACACGCTAGTTCGGCTCTTCCAAGTAGCGTATACACTCTGATGCATGGTTTTGAGGTTACAGTTGGTTTTAAATGATGATGTAGTGTTATGGGTTCAGATCTGTGTACTGGTTATAGTGATCTATCTATTCCAGTTGATTAGTTGAAGTTGATTAAGTATGAATGAATGGTTGATTCAGTTGTGTTAGAGGTTCAGAGGTTATCAGTGATTGATTGAGTTTGGTTGATTCAGAGAGTGATGATTGAGTTTCAATGATTGGTTGATGCAGATGTATTTTATGGTTGTATTGAAAATGTGATTGATTCTAAGCTTCAATGTTGTTGATGGGTCCAGTATGAAAATTTGATGAAACGTGGCCTTCAGATTGTGGTGTTGTGATCCAGGAGTATCTAGTCTGAAAATTCATGAAACGTGGTCCCTAGAGGAAGAAAGAAGGTTGTAGCCTTCTGTAGGTCGACGCCTACGTAATAGTAAACATATCGGCTAATACAAGAGCTAGGGGGTTGTAGCTCCCTTCTAGTAGAAGCTGGAGAACGAGAGAAGGTTGTAACCTTCTGCAGGTAGAAGCCTGCATACTGGTATGATTCTACACCAGTACAATGTTGTAAACAAGTTTTCTTATTATTAAAAGAAGGCAGAGATGACAATAGCATGTGGTTTTCACCCACATTGGGTTTCCACCTTAAATCTTAGTGTTCATGTGTGATGGTTCATTCTGTTATTAAATGCACGTGGTTACTGTTTAATGTTTAATAAAGTACTAATGCATAGATTAAAGATCAACATATGATGAATTAACTGAATCATAAGTTCGATAGATATACGCTGGTTTCCTTAAGAACAATTGCGTGCAGACACGAGTTCCCTTCACTGAAGTAGCGTATATAAATCTGAATATGGAAATGAAAAAGTTATTGATTTACAAATACTGATTCACCCCGCCTCTCAATATATTTCCAACACTTAAAAGGATTTTGTCCCTTGAGTCCCACTCGAAGGTATTCGACATTCCCTCTATTTGAAGTTTTGGTTCTTTTGTCAAGTATGAGATCTTGCTGAAGTTCAACAGGATATTCTGGTGAGAAATCATCTATTGATGGCAGCTGAACATGCTCTCCTTTATCATCAATCAAAGGAGGCTCAAATAATCTCAAATTCTCAACATTTACAACAGAGTATATTTGCATATAAGGAGGCAAATCTAGCTTAAATGCATTATTACCAATTTTTCTACAATTTTAAATGGACCATAATGGATTGGCTTCGGCTTTTTACGTTCCCATTGAAGTCTCTCTTTGCTAATATATAACCAAACTTCATCTCCAACTTGAAATTTATGATTTAAACGGTGTTTGTCATGCCTTGCCTCGTAGCTGCTTTGACTTTTTTCAAGTTGTTCTTGCATTGTGTGATGTATCAACTAAATTTTCTCAATGAACTTCCTTGCCTTATCGATGTTGCTATGACAATTGATGGTGACATATTTATCAAAGATGATGTCCAATGGTGATCTTGGCAAGTAACCAAAACATGCCTCAAATGGCAATGTGTTTGTGGGAGAATGATCTGCCCTGTTGTATGCATGCTGTATGTAATGCAACTGTTCATCCCACAAATTGGGGTGTTTGCTACAATATCCTCTAAGAAGATGAATGACTGTCTTTTTGACCACCTCAGTTTGTCCATCTGTTTGCAGATGAAAGGTTGTACTCTTATTCAACTTTGTTGCATCATGTCCCACAAATTTGACCAAAAATTCCCAACAAATCAAGAATCTCAATCACTTACAATGAAGTAGGAAGACCAAAATGAACCCAAATATTTTGAAATAAAAGATGAATTGTTTGTTCAGCTGTAATTTCCTTTTTACATGGCATTAGAATACACATCTTGCTGAACCTGTCTACAACTACATACAAGTAATCACAACCTTTCCTTGGCAATGGAAAACCTCCCACAAAATCAATTGAGATACTCTCCCATGGACATGAAGGTATCGAAAGTGGAGTGTACAATCCTAGTTTCATATTGCTAGGCTTACTTGGTTCACACAAAGAACATCCTCTAATGAAATGAGATACATTATCAAACATGAGTGGCCAATAAAAATACCTTTGGAGATTTGCTACTGCCTTGCCTACACCAAAATGTCCAGGAATCAATCAAGTGTGCACCTCCCTTATGATACTATTTCTTTTTCCCTGTGGAATACATAACTTGCCCAAGTGATACAACAAACTGTTATGTACATGGTAATCTAACTCTTCAATTTGGTTTCCTTGCCTCAAGCTTGCATACACATCTTGAAAGTCATTATCATATGCATATTGCTCAATGTAACTTTCATGTAAAACATAATTGTGCTTGAGTATAATAGATGAATTTACAATAGGCCTAGAAAGCATATAAGCTACCTTATTGTAGATTTCCTTTTTGTACTTGATAACCAAATGAAACTGTTGTAGAAAACCCATCCATATGAAGTGTCGTGATTGCTGCAACTTTGACTGTGACTGTAAGTACTGCAATGGTTGATGGTCGGTATGGATAATGGTCTCCTTCCCCATCAAGTAGTGTTTCCATTTTTTAACACTTTGTACCAATGCGTAAAGTTCTTTGTCATAAGTGGGATAGTTAGTCACAACACCATTAAAAATTTTAGAATGAAATGAAATGGGCTTACCATGTTGCATAAGAACTGCTCCCATGGCGTAATCACTAGCATTTGTTTGAATCTCAAATGGCTGTCTAAGATCCGGAAGAGCCAATACCGGTGCTGAACTGATATTTTGTTTTAAAGCATCAAATGATTTCTATTGTACATCTCCCCAGTGGAAGACTTTATTGACACTTGTCAATGCATGTAGTGGAGCTGCAATGGAAGAAAAATTAACAACAAATTTCCACCAATATTGTGCTGCCCCAAGAAAGCTTCTTACCTCTGTAACTGTATTGGTCTTGGGCCAATTCACAATGACCTCAACCTTAGAGGGGTATATCTTCAGCTCACCTCCTCCAACAATGTGTCTCAAATACACTAAAGAAGTCTTTCCAAATTCACACTTTGACATCTTTAAAAAAAACTGTTCTTTTCTCAAGACATCAAGTACTTTGTTCACATGCATGAAATGTTCATCTCTGGATTTGCTAAATATGAGAATATCATCTAAGTAAACAATGACAAAGTCATCTAGAAATGGTCTCAATACATCATTCATAACTCTCATGAAAGTAGCTGGAGCATTTGTAAGATCGAAAGGCATAACAAGCCACTAAAACAATCCTTGTTTAGTTTTAAATGCGGTTTTCCAAATGTCCTCTTCAACTATTCTAACTTGATGATAACCACTTCGTAAGTCTAACTTAGTGAAATAATTTTCATACCTCAATTGATCAAGAAAATCATCAATTCTTGGGAGTGGATAACGATTCTTTACCATTATTTTATTCAGTGCATGGAAATCCACACACACATGCCAAGTCTTGTCCTTCTTTGGCACCAAAACAATGGGTGAACCACATGGTGAAGTAGATGGGCGTATGATACCGTTATTCAGAAATTCTTGAATTTGCTTTTTGATTTCCATACTCTCCATGATTGACATGTGATACATGCCAATGTTTGGAAGTGGAACATCCTGCTGCAGCTATATCTCATGCTGAATTCCCCTCTTGGGAGGTAACCCCTTTGGTTCCTGAAACATCTCGCCATGCTTTCTTACCACATCAAACAAATAATATTTTAACTTATCATCACAACCTTCAAAAGATTCATAATATATATCATTATTTTTCTTGATCATGAGAAGCACAAAAGTTTTACTTGCATTTACTAGTCTCTTCATCTATCTTGCATTAACCAAAGAAATGTTTAACTTTTTGTGATGGGATCTCATAATATACTCCATTTCATCCTTCAGCAATTGGTATTTGTTCTCATGGTGATAAAATACCGCTTTCCTGTCATACAAACATGGGCTTCCCAAAATGATTCCTGAGATGTCAAGTGGAACTACATCTAACTCAACTTCATCAATGACTTTTTCAGTAATGGCAAACCTGAATAAGCATTTCCTTGTAGCCTGCAAATTTTCATTATTGACTATCCAACCCAAGAGATATGGCTTATGATGAGGTACAGTTTCAAGGTTAAGTTTTTTGACCAATACTTCTAAAATTAAGTTTGATTATGACCCACTATCAAATAATGCATCAATAATTGTATGATTTGAAATTATCCTTACATTGAACAACTCTATCCTTGATTCTTCATTTTGAGTGTTTCAGACTATGTGAGGAACTAGCGCCTGCAATAGCTTCTTTTCCTTTTTTTATCACAAAATCAGACCCTGATAGGCTGCTGATCAGGTAGACCTTGTGTAACTCTTTCAAACCAACTTTTGGCTGAGGCTTAGCCTCCTCAACCTGAGAGGGCTCTCTCAAAAGGATTAATGATATTGATAATGGATTAGATGGCTAACTCTAGTAAACAAATGACAAATGAAAGAGGTTGAAATACAATCAGAAAGTATCCATTGGGCTTATGGAGTCAGATATGCTTCAGTATTGACAGTAAAGTTAGCTTTGCATAGAAGTCAGGGCATTCAGAATCCAACATATGTAAAACATATCAAACACATAAGGGACCAACACAGTTTACGAATGCATGTAGGAAATTAGAGCAATTTAAGTAATTTCTAATTGATCATACATTCATAACACTGTAGATAATAGGAAGAAGAAAACACAAGACATTTAGAACATCGAATTCTTCATGATTCCTGAGAAGCAAGGCCAATACTGTATTACTCGAAAACAAAGTCTGTACATAAAGCCAAATAAGAGAGCTTTTCTCAATAATTTTCCAACCCTTTGTACATCAGATGTTCTGTTATATATAGAGCTCTTTACATACTTGAGATTCCTCCTCCAGCATGAGGGGAATTCGAATTCCACCTATTATGACACCTATTGACACCTAAAACTAATTATTAAATGAAATTAATTGTTAACTGGCAGTCCTAGAGACCTAAAACAATTAGGAGTGTAACTCCTCATTATGATTAAAACAACCTTATCTAGGAATTAAAAACTCCCTATGACACCTATAACCCCATGAATTCGAATTTGATAGTGTTCATAACCCTCCAGCTGGCCCTTGATGACTCATCCTTTTACTGTTCCTGGAAACTAGGAGGTTGTTCCTTGCTCTGTTCTGGCTGAAAAATGGGTCTTGGGACAGAGCTCATAACTTCTCACAAAAAACGTATTTGGAAAAACTGAAGGAGGCTTTTGTGAACCAATCCATGCTGAACAAAAACCTCTCTTTGTTTTTTGAAAAACCTTCCCTACCTCCCAGAATGTGTCTTTGAAAAACAGGTGTAAAACAGAGAAATATGCCTGTGAAAAACTTGCACCTACAGCAGTTTCGTAGCGCAAGTTTAGTCACCCATTTCTCCCAGCTCATAATTAATTTGAAGAAACTGAAAGAGGTTTTTCTAGTTCAGTATGTTAGGAATTAAAAATGTCTTTCAATTTCCAAAAATATGCTTTTAGTTTCTCTAGAGACCTCCTGGAAGTTGACTACCTAAAACAATTTTTCTCCTGAAAAAGGCTGCTTCAGTGATTTCGTAGCGCAAGGTTTGGCATGTGTATATGTCTTCATTTCTTGAATTTTCCTTTTGATTAGGGCTCAAACCTTCTCAAGTGATCTTATTACACCTCTTCAGCAACATCCCTTTCAAAATAATCTTCTTTTTCTTTCAAGGTAGATCCTCAAAAAACAAAACTGTCACCTTCAACAGTTTCGTAGCGCGCTACGAAACTGCTGTGTGAGTAAAAAACACAGTTTGTTTTTTTTTTTTTATAGCAGCCTACCTGTTTGAATGCTTCTTCAACCTCTCTATTCCTCATGAGAACATCTAAGCCTTCAGGCTCAGGTCTAAGACATTGGCCTGATCTGTGATTCTTCCTTTCTTCAAAGATGTCTATGAAATCCCTGCAAGGAAACTTGAAGATGAACCTGCACTGTATTGTTTTGAACACTGCCTCTCTTGAATTTGAAACTAATAACTACCTCACTTGAAATGGATAAGGAAACCTGCCTCGTTTGATCTTCAAAGAATTCAAATTGAACACCTGTCAATGTGCTCCTCATGCATGAACCCAAACCTAACTCATAACTGTGAATACTTGGCTCTTTTTGAAATTTGCAACCTAAGCATACCAAGACTCCTAACGACTCTAATAATGAGAATGAATGGCTGCATGTGATAAGCATGGTTCAAGGACTGACACATGGTGATGAAAAATTAATGAATTTTGATGGAAAAGACAGTTAGACCAGATCTGGCACAAATCCCTGATTTCGTAGCGCACATAGTGTATTTTTGTGAGTTTGCGCTACGAAAACTCCTAGTTGATTTCGTAGTGCATGTAATTTTTGAAACAGCCTTAACACATGACACTTTGAATAAATGTGGGACCAATGGTTGGTAAACAATATTTTTGACCATATTTAACAAAGGGAACAAGACTCTATCCTATGTTTTAGACTCCTTAAATAAAACAATAGAAATGACTTGACCAAGACTGACTTACAACTTTGAAACCATACAAGTTGTCCAATTTGTTATTTGAAAAATTTTCAGTGATAACAGCGGCTCCACTTGGGATATTGTGCCCTTGTGGTACACTAAGAACTTGTAGGTCCAATGCCTTATCCTCTTATGATAAATGGAAATTTGTTTGACAAGCATTCCCTTTAAGCTTATTGGACCTTCACCTCAGGCTTCAGCTTGATGATCACTGTAGGAGAAAGAAATCTATATCTACTGAAAAATGCTCAGTCAACCTTGAGCTTATTTTCATTTTCCTACCTACCTACTAGCTGCAATTTCCACTTTAGGTCAAGCAACATGATATTTCCAATAAAGCCAATCAATTGTCCTTTCTAATATTGGAGGCTCTTTACTGCATTCGACCTCAAAATAACCTAGGTAGTGAGATGACCAAATCAACTCATAATATACCTGCTCTTCATAATGCAAATGAAAATGAAAAATTGGTGTGCAAAGCTTGGCCATGTATTCATTTATAGGGTCAAAGAAAACATGGTTATTTTGATAATCATCATAACATTCTATCTCTTCGGACAACTGATCCTCAGCCACACAAAATTCCTTTGATGTGCTATCCAACTGCCTTTCTACATGATTCTCATAGACAATGTAATTTTCCTCACTATTGTGATCATTCTTTGAAGTAAGCTGCTGCAAAGAATTACAAAATTGAACAACCTTTTCCTCTGCCTGAGGGCTATAAAAGCTATTTTCCAGTACTTCTTCTTGATGTTTGCAATCAATTTCATACTCATAATGATCTGAAGCCTGACAAATCTGCTGCATCTCTACATCAATCTCAGAGGATGTAATATGATTTTCATAAGTAAACCCCTGCTGATCTTCATGCTGCATTTCATGAGATGTTATACTTTCTTCTTGGTGTTGAAATGAATTGTTATGAAGTGCCTCTAAAATTTCTTCATCCATAAATTCATCATCATCATAACAATCCTCCAAGTATTGAATAATACTTAAAGAATGTCTACAACAATCTTTGAGCAACAATAAGGAAGGATGACATTCTTTATACATCTCATAGAATTCATCATGAAAATTAGCAAGCGAATATATTAAACCATTTTCCAAACCTTTATACCAAGACCATGCTTTTCCTTCTAAAGTTGTCATAAACATCTTCATGAGACAAACTTCAGGGAAATGAACCTTAAGACTGCGTACATGCATATGGAACCTAACCAAATGAAGAGCAGCATTGTCCTTCTTTTCATCTTTGAATATTGGAAGATCATCTAACCAATCAACCTTTGGTATAGGATTTGGAAAACCAGGGATAAGAGACCGATTCATAGGAGCATACCTGGCATTCATTCTTGCAGTGGAGCTCATCTTGAAACTTCATCAAGCTATTGATCTTCTAGTAGTGGAGTCACCTTCCAATTTCTTATTCGATGTGTGGAGTCGCCAAGGTAGTTTTGCAGCCTCAAAAAGACATCTGAGCTCCTGCTACCTTCAGAAGTTTAGCCATTGATTTCGGGAATGAATAATCTTCAGACTCCCGGCAGACGCACCAAAATGTTATCACAAAATCAGGCCCTGATAGGCTGCTGATCAGGTAGACCTTGTGTAACTCTTTCAAACCAACTTTTGGCTAAGGCTTAGCCTCCTCAACCTGAGAGGGCTCTCTCAAAAGGATTAATGATATTGATAATGGATTAGATGGCTAACTCTAGTAAACAAATGACAAATGAAAGAGGTTGAAATACAATCAGAAAGTATCCATTGGGCTTATGGAGTCAGATATGCTTCAGTATTGACAGTAAAGTTAGCTTTGCATAGAAGTCAGGGCATTCAGAATCCAACATATGTAAAACATATCAAACACATAAGGGACCAACATAGTTTACGAATGCATGCAGGAAATTAGAGCACTTTAAGTGATTTCCAAGTGATCATACATTCATAACACTGTAGATAAGAGGAAGAAGAAAACACAAGACATTTAGAACATCAAATTCTTCATGATTCCTGAGAAGCAAGGCCAATACTGTATTACTAGAAAACAAAGTCTGTACATAAAGCCAAATAAGAGAGCTTTTCTCAATAATTTTCCAACCCTTTGTACATCAGATGTTCTACTATATATAGAGCTCTTTACATACTTGATATTCCTCCTCCAGCATGAGGGGAATTCGAATTCCACCTATTATGACACCTATTGACACCTAAAACTAATTATTAAATGAAACTAACTGTTAATTGGCAGTCCTAGAGACCTAAAACAATTAGGAGTGTAACTCCTCATTGTGATTAAAAAAACCTTATATAGGAATTAAACACTCCCTATGACACCTATAACCCCATGAATTTGAATTTGATAGTGTTCATAACCCTCCAGCTGGCCCTTGATGACTCATCCTTTTACTGTTCCTGGAAACTAGGAGGTTGTTCCTTGCTCTGTTCTGGCTGAAAAATGGGTCTTGGGACAGAGCTCATAACTTCTCACAAAAAACGTATTTGGAAAAAATGAAGGAGGCTTTTGTGAACCAATCCATGCTGAACAAAAACCTCTCTTGGTTTTTTGAAACACCTTCCCTACCTCCCAGAATGTGTCTTTGAACAACAGGTGTAAAACAGAGAAATATGCCTGTGAAAAACTTGCACCTACAACAGTTTCGTAGTGCAAGTTTAGTCACCCATTTCTCCCGGCTCATAATTAATTTGAATAAACTGAAAGAGGTTTTTCTAGTTCAGCATGTTAGGAATAAAAACCTCTTTCAATTTCGAAAAATATTCTTTTAGTTTCTCTAGAGACCTCCTGGAAGTTGATTACCTAAAACAGTTTTTCTCCTAAAAAAGGCTGCTTCAGTGATTTCGTAGCGCAAGGTTTGGCATGTGTATATGTCTTCATTTCTTGAATTTTCATTTTGATTAGGGCTCAAAACTTCTCAAGTGATCTTATTACACCTCTGCAGCAACATCCCTTTCAAAATAATCTTCTTTTTCTTTCAAGGTAGATCCTCAAAAAACAAAACTGTCACCTTCAGCAGTTTCGTAGCGCGCTACGAAACTGCTGTGTGAGTAAAAAACACAGTTTTTTTTTTTTTTTTTTTAGCAGCCTACCTATTTGAATGCTTCTTCAACCTCTCTATTCCTCGTGAGAACATCTAAGCCTTCAGGCTCAGGTCTAAGACATCGGCCTGATCTGTGATTCTTCCTTTCTTCAAAGATGTCTATGAAATCCCTGCAAGGAAACTTGAAGATGAACCTGCACTGTATTGTTTTGAACACTGCCTCGCTTGAATTTGAAACTAATAGCTGCCTCACTTGCAATGGATAAGGAAAGCTGCCTCACTTGATCTTCAAAGAATTCAAATTGAACACCTGTCAATGTGCTCCTCATGCATGAACCCAAACCTAACTCATAACTGTGAATACTTGGCTCTTTTTGAAATTTGCAACCTAAGCATACCAAGACTCCTAACGACTCTAATAATGAGAATGAATGGCTGCATGTGATAAGAATGGTTCAAGGACTTACACATGGTGATGAAAAATTAATGAATTTTGATGGAAAAGACAATTAGACCAGATCTGGCACAAATCCCTGATTTCGTAGCGCACATAGTGTATTTTTATGAGTTTGAGCTACGAAAACTCCTAGTTGATTTCGTAGTGCATGTAATTTTTGAAACAGCCTTAACACATGACACTTTGAATAAATGTGGGACCAATGGTGGGTAAAACAATATTTTTGACCATATTTAGCAAAGGGAACAAGACTCTATCCTATGTTTTAGACTCCTTAAATAAAACAATAAAAATGACTTTACCAAGACTGACTTACAAATTGAAACCATACAAGTTGTCCAATTTGTTTTTTGAAAATTTTTCAGTGATAACACCTTTTGTGACCATGGCTGAAATCTTGGTCTCATCACCAGAATCGGATCCAAGATCATGTTGTGTGGTAGTGGTCGTCTTTTGTTTTCCCTTATTATTTGGTTTTTTAGGCCTTAGTTCGGGATGTAGTTTCCAACAATGGGTTTCATCATGCGCCGCTTTGGAACAATGTTGGCATATAGTTTTCTCCCCTTCTTTCTTTACACTTGCATTATTCTTTCCTTTCCATTTTCCATCCTTCTCTTTCTCCTTACCCTTGAATGATTTCTTCTTCCTACCCTCTTCCTGAATATTCTTTCCTCTTGCTTCAAGGTGTGTGGCTTGCACACATACCTCATATAAATTTCTTGGATTGAACATAAGGATAGTGTGTTTTAAGTAGGAATGTAAACCCCCAATATATTTCAAGAGAGTATCTTGGGAATTCAAGTTTACTCCTAACAACAAATCCCTTTTCCTAAACTCCTGGGTATACTCTTGAACTGTTTAGCCCTTGAGTTGCTTAAAAGTTTTCCAACTCATAATGGCTTTTTAGATATAGGCTAAAGGATAAAACTGTCTTTTAATTGAAGAAACAAATTCAACCCAAGAAATGGATATCTTACCATGAATTCAAATTTCCTCTTGAGATAAAACTGTCTTTTAATTGAAGAAACAAATTCAACCCAAGAAATGGATATCTTACCATGAATTCAAATTTCCTTTTGAGTCTTTTCTTCCCACCAAACTAGTGCTGCTCCTTCTAGCCTTAATGAAGCCAACTGGATCTTTATGTCATCTTATTGAAGGTTCTGAATTTTGCAATAAACCTCCAATTGTCGAATCCAATTTTCTAACTTTTCTGCATTCACCTCACCATTGTACATGGGAAGTTAAAACTTAATGTCCAATTTGAGTGAGGGAGTTTTTTCTTTCAAGATTTTTGAATGAGTATGAACAATTTTTGTGGTGGAAGTGGAATATAATGTTGTTTATGATGATGAGGATGATGAAGATGATGAGGAAGATGAAGATGGTGGAGATGGAGGAGGCTTTCCTCCATTACCCTTTGAATCCTTCTTTTCATATTTTTTTATCTTCTGAGCTTCCCTCTCCATGTGGGGACTTAGAACTCTCTCCAACCATTCTAGTATTCCTCTCTTCATAGAGGACTCTAACCATGTCAGTTAAGTCATAGAAAGCTTTCTTGAATGCTTCCTCTTTTGAAAGACCTTCAGTCTCTCTTGCTCCAGACATGATGGCTTTGGATTCAAGCTCAACTTCTGGTACTTCTTGTACCTCCTCAATCTCAATTGAAGGTAAAAATTTAGGTGCTTCAAGTGTAGCTGGGATTGAAACTTTGGGTGGAGATTGTGGCCTTGTGGCTCTCCTTCTTCTGGGAATTACTTAGGATTTGCACCCAATAGTTTCCCTTCTCCTCTATGCAACTTTAACCTTGTAATCATCACAAAATTGCAACCATTAAAATCCTACTTGCACAAAACTATAGCAATCAAGCAAACAACCTTTGCTCTGATACCAACTTGATCTGTTGTTGAATGTTAGTTTTGTTGTGGTAATTTCAACTTTAGAATTAAAAACAATTGCTTATCATTTGCTTCATGTGCATAGGTTTCCTTTATGGTGTTTGTGAATGAACAGGTAAATTTTGTCAAGTTTTATGTCAAATTCATGAGAAAAATAACATGTAAGTAAAGTGTTGAACAACAACAAACAAATGTACAACAAACCATCAAAATGAACACTTAACACAATGTTTTGATGAAGGAGTTCACCCCTCCTGGGCTACATCTCCTTGGTCCAGCTTCCATGGCTTGGGCCTCTATATTAGCTCAAAATGGCAAAAAATGTTGTTTACAATTCTCTACTTCTCCTGAAACCTACTTCAATGTGCTTAGAACATCAAAATCATCTAGGAATGACTTTTTTTGATCCCAAATTGGTTGAAAATTGCAAAAGTTATGGCCAAAACAGTTTCTCCTAGGAAATCTCCACTAAAACTGGAGGAACTCCAGTTAACTCTGCTAAATCTGGAATTAGCGTCGAATTTAGGGGCTCTGCCAAATACTCCACCAACTTAACTGTGCATTAATTAGTGGATAAGGTGGATTAATTTACATAATCTGCAGTTAGCGCTTAATCCATGTGGTTATGGTTAGCCGTTAGCTTATGGTTAAGTGGTAGTGGTCACATGGGAGAGGGATGGCCATGGGGCTGGCCCTCTCTTCCCCCTAACCGTCAACGACTTACAATTTAAATACAAACCGCGATGCTTATCTGTTAAGTCATATGTGTGTGGTGTAGCAGTAATATGTTGGAACTATGCGGGCGAGGTCACGGGTTCGACTTCGCCGACCTGCCATAAAATTTTTACAACTATGCGCTGATACCCAAGCCTTTGGGGAGGGATACGTGGCGGCCTCCAGGATTACCACATGTCCCCTTCTCATTGCTCCTCCTCCAACCAATAAAATCGAGCCAAATAACCAAACCATTAACCAACCAAAATGCGCCACTTGGCGAGACCTTATTGGCCATTGACCAACTCGTTGACCTGCCCAGTCACCTGCCACGTAAGTAGTACGGACTTCTGACTGTGTAGTGACTGTACTTTTTTTTGCAAAATTCGTCTGTTTGGTAAAGCGGACAAAATGCGATATCTTCCCCATACGAGCTCCATTTTGAGTGAAACGAGTTGCGTTGGGATCATATCGATGAGACGAATGCGGTCGTTCAGGTTTTGAGCAATTCTAAGCACTTTTATTTTTGAGCTAACTACTGATCACCTGATCACACATCATCCTATCATGCGATACATCAAATTATGTGGTTCCACATGCTTTTGCCTAGTGGCATCTAGATTTGGGTTTTCCATAAAAGGTTTATTTATTTATTTTTTGGATATCTAGACTTATGAAAGTTGATAGATTTTAGTACCATCCTTTTCATATCTTAGACTTTGATGACATTAACTACCATTTTGTTAACCCATCAATCAAACTATCGGGCTTCATGTCACACCACCATTCTAAATTTCTTTGATTTAGTTAACGATATTTAGTTGATGGAACTACAAAGGGTTGTTAACATATAACAAGGTTATCCAAGCACCAAACTACCAACCTTTTAATTATCCTTAACTTGGCAAAAGGGAAATTTGGTTTTCCAATCCCAAACACTAGGCCATCAAATCATAGGGGTACAATGATTGGAGGACTTTACATAAACTTAAAGAAAATACCCTTAGTTGGAAAGATCTTAGTTGCACTCAACCCATGATAATATTGTTAATTTCTCGTTAAACTTGAAATCTCCCCTTATGGTTAATTATTTGTTCAACCATTGGCCCATACTCACCAGGAAATTGCACGTTGTTTTGTGTTAGGGTCCAACCCTTAACCCCTTTATTTATGTAAGAGGGTCGAGTCATAGTTATAGTTAGTTAAAGAGTCAATAAAGCATGTATTAATAATTGTAAGTGGTTGACTTGCATTTAAAGAAAGGGACCACAGTTAGTTGCAAACGGGCCATGGTATTAGATATATGGTATTGAGAGAACCACGATACTGACCCATGGTATTGCATGTATGAATCCTATATAAAGGATAGAGACTCCCCATTGAGGAGCGTTGTGTCTTATTTTGTAATCGAGCTTTGCTCTGTTGGAGGTTGCCCCCTTGAAGAGGCAAGTGAACATTGCTTTCATCTCTGAATACTAAAATACTTGCTGTTTTTTCTCATTTTGTTCTGTGTTATCAGTTGTATTTCTTCGTATATTTGATATTCTGGCATATTTTCGTAGATCAAGAGCATAACAAGTGGTATCAAAGCACTTTCTAGGGTCGGTGGTATCTCCATTTTTAGCAGATTTTTTGTTTTAGGCCAGAGACATGTTCCAACGTCTTTAAACCACGGGATCTGTCGTTGAGCACATAAACCTGCGGAATTGGGGAGGCATGCACGCAGGAAATATAAGAGGTGGTCATGCTTGTTGGACTCCCTTGTAACCCCTGTGGGTACCCCTTTAAGTAGTAGCGCATTAGACAGAACCGTGCATGGACTGTCTTCCATGTACCCTCTGGGTATATTGGAAGCCCCCTAGGCTCACTGAAACCTTGCCTTAGATAAACTGTCGGCCGTCTTGCTGCTACAATACACCAAGAACAACACTCGGGGAGATTACTTGTGCGTACGATAGGGTAGTCGGGTAGTACGGCTAAGGGTACGATTGATCCTCCTTAGTTAGTGCCCTAAAATATTGGTTTGAGTACTACTGTTGGCCAAGTCTGGGGCCTTCCCTGGACGCTTATAAGAGACTTAACCCATAAGAATCAGGACGACGGGCTGATCGAGGTGGTACCATTCACTTGTCAACTTCAATTTTCAGGTGGTCCCAAATTATTTCAAAGTGATGACAAGTGACCAGGATCTGTGTATGGTAGAAACCAGAGATCAAGCCATGGCCAACGAGAAGATCGAGAGCCTTGAAAAACAGTTGGCTTCTTTCAAGAGCCTAATGGACCAGATGCAACAATTCATGGCCACATTTACAAGGGGCAAGCCGGGGTTGCAATCAGAGGCACATGGGTTTAATGAAGACCTTGAACACGAATCTAGCCATCATATTCACTTCCATGGAAAGCACCAACATTCCCACCCTTGACCACCCAAGCTGGACATGTACAAATTTGATGGCTCTAATCCGGCAGTATGGGTAGCACAAATGGACCAATATTTCACTCTGAATGATATCATAGATGATGAAACTAAACTATGTGTGGGAGGCCTTTACTTGGACTAGGAGAGATGGCAATGGTGGCAGTGGCATCGAAAATTCTATCCCAGGAAAATTACTTGGCAGGTGTTCTCAGAATCCATTTTTTTCCAAAGAAAAAATCGAACTTTTTATTAACCGAAATAAAAAGTTACATAGTATATGCATAAAGCATTCATTTTTGCTGTATGATTTGCAGATCATAGAGCCCATAGGATGTAAAATATACTATCCTGTCAAAGAAACGTGAAATGTGTTGTTCCTGAAATCAGGAAAACAACAAGAAAAGAAAAAATGATCCAGTTGGCCTATGCTTTCCTGCCCTTCTTCTTCTCCACTCTTCGCCAACCACCAGTGTTGGGAGTGGTATCAATAATGGCAAGCTGGTTTTCCATTGTATTCGTTGGTTGTTCTTTGTCAGATTCCGATCCTTCGGAGCCGTGAGTTCGTTTGATGCCACTTACTTCTAGCTGAGGTTCTTGTTGTTGTTCCAAATTGTTATGCCCCAAGTTTGTCTCCTGGGTCTTTTCTTCCTGTATGTTTTCCTGTCCCATTTTCTCGCCTGTAGGTTCTGTCTTCAATTCCTCTTCTTCTAGCGGTTTAGTATGCTGCCAACCTTTGGGTTTTTTCTGTTGTTTCTTATTTCCTTTAGGCTCCTTCCTAGCCAGTGGACAAGCGTAGTGGAGGTGCCCTGTTTGGAAGCATCCGCGACATCTGAATGCTGTGTTCTCATAATCAAGCGGTTGTGTCCACAGTGAATTATTAAAATTCAATGTGATGTGATCTGGTAGTCCTTGACTTAGGTCCACTTCTACGCATATTCTGGAAAATGTGAAGATTCCCCGAGAAGTCCTATCTTCATCTGATTTTAGGAACTTCCCCAAGGAGTTCCCAATGGCTATTAAAACTTTGTGATGCCAAAAATGTAGTGGGAGGTTATGTAGCCTTACCCAAACTGGCATTGTTGAGACTACCATGGTATTGGCATCGAAATCCAGGAACCAGGGGGTGATGAAGAGGCCAGCATTGCCCCAAAACCTGTTGAGATTGCAACAAGATGATGGAGCTTAGTGAAAAGAGTCGCCTTCACTAAGTGGGCCCGCAGGCTATTTTTGGCGCAAGTCTATTTTTAGACTATGTCTATTTTTAGACATATGGATCATGTCTATGTTTATGGATGATTGATCAAGTTGGGAAAATAGATGGACTTCTATTTTTGATGAAAGTGTGAGTGATCACAGTGTGAGTGATCAAGTCTATTTTTAGACTGGCTGTCAAAAATAGAAAAGTCAAATATTATTATCTCACAATAATATTTGGACTATAAACTTAATCTTATTCTCTTGGAGCACTTCAGTTTGAGCTACGGAAGTGGCACATGCAGATGTCAGAAGGAAATTCGTTTTTCTTATGAGTCAGTTGAGTTGTTGCATGCATGACTTCAGTTAGAACTCAAGTGAGTTGAGTTTAGTGGACTGGAGGTACAGTTGATGGAGTTGTGTTCAGTTTAACTTAGTTAAACTGGTTGTAGTTAGTCTAACTGCAGATAGACTAATGATGAGTTGTTAAACTAATTATTAACTCATAATACAACTAAAGAATACATCAGTTAACTCAGTTGCATGTCAGTGCATGTTCAGTTCAACAGGGACAGGTGGTAGAGAATCAGATTGCTATCAGTTGTGACTATAGTTGTGCACCAGATCTTGCACAATCAAGGGATTGAGTATGCCAATGAGTTTGCTCACGTATTTGGCCCGCATTTTAGCCTTTGCTCACGTCCACAAAGAGTGAGTGACTATTTTGCAGGTGAAAATCGAGTTTGGGAAGCAATTCTCATCAGTTCTTGAGCAGGTATTGAGCAGTGGAGGCAGGCAAGCAGTGGAAGAGATTTGGAGATCAGATCTGAGCTGTATTGTGTGTAACAGAGGTGGAGATACTTGTGAGAAGTATTATGTTGTGTAATGTTACATGACTCAATCATTAATATACAGATAGTGTGGGGTTTTTTAGCGAGATGCTTTCCCCGTGATACATACTGTGTTAATGTGTGAATGCTCTTGATGTTTTATTGTTATTGATGCTGCTATATTCTTGATCAACGTAGAGGAGCTTATGTATTGTGTATGTTTTCCGCATTAGTACATGATCAGGATAATCTCCATTGAATATGTGTTAAATTATTCAAAATTTCTACATGGTATCAGAGCTAGATAATTGTAGAAAAATTTTCTACAAAACCAAGGCCCTTGATTGATAATGTTATCTTGTTCTCGTTTTGTATTGAATCTGACTATGAAAAACCCTTTTGGGCATAGATAGATTTCACAGTTGGGTGACCATGTGGAGAAGATCCATTGATGCAGTGCATCAGACTTTGGCCAGAAACCATTAAATCTACAGATAACAACATTCTGGGCTAAAAACGTGTATAGATCAGTTACCTCCGGCATAGATATTGTAAGCATTGGAGATTCCGGCTTCTGTTCCACAATGTAGGGGCCTGGTAGTTCTGATGTTGGTGCTGGTTTGTTTTGCATGTGTTCCTTTCCTTTGACTGCATCACGGAAAGAGCCTGAAGTTTTAGAGCTGGCTCCCTTGCATCCGCCTCACAGTCTCAGATTTAGAATGATAGTTGAATCTTTGATGATGCCATAGTCCTGAAGTGTATGATTGTTCTGCAGACTATGTCTTGTATATATCAGATTTTGGTATTTTGTTGGGGTTCCAAGTTGTTTATGGATTTCCTTCTTTAAATCTTGGATAACCATCCCCTTGCTGAGCTGCATGCAGTAATGTCTACCCCCTATCGATTTGATGAAGATCTGTATCAGATCTTCCTCCTTACATAGTGAAACAACCTTGTTAAGGCCTCGATCTATTGGATCAGGCATTTCCTCTGTAAGCCCAAGTGCACCCCAGGGTTTTGGGATCTGTCTACGTCGTGATATCTCCAGATCTGGCTTGTAGAGCTCCTTTTTCAGAGGCCCAGCCACACTACCGAGAGTACCAGCTATCAGCAAGAAAGCCCGGACCTCCAAGGCCATGGCAGTTTTGGCCGGATCCGCCCCAGCAATGATTCTCGCCTTCCACTCCATGACGTGAGCCCACTCCAGTCCAAAAGAAGATGAGAATGCAACAGGCCTCGTCCCCTCGGCTCTAAATTTGGGCATAGGTAGTATCGTTCTGTTTCGTTGACCCCAAGGATGATTTGCAACCTCTTCAGTACCAGTTGCCCCAGCCTCCATCGCTAGTTTTACTGCCGCATCAGCGTCATCTGTCTCCGAATGGAGAATCACTGTAATGCCCTTTAGGGCCACCGACAATTTCACCTCTGCATCGGCCTCCTCGGTCTCATCACAGACCATATCCTCGGCAGCGCTGAACTTCCATTGGGCGTGAAGGATGAGCAGGAGCTCCTGGTCGTCCTTAGCATGCGGAGTCTCCACAGTCAAATGGGGTTTCAGAAAAGAGAACATCTGCAGCTCGGCCACAGCACCGTGTCCCTTACTGTTCTCTGCCATGACCACTACTTTCTCCTGAACCATTTTCTCTAGAGCCTCTACTAGGGGTTTTTCCCTTCCACTGCTAAATCTATTCTCAAAATCCATTTGTGACTGCTTTGACCACAAATCTAATTTTTTGGGTCGTCTTACTAAGCTCCGATAGACAGGCACAGTAAAAGACTACATTGTAGCCTTTGAGACATTGGCCATCCGCATAGAAGGTCTGGGAGATGATTTGTACTTGGAATGTTTTATAAGTGGTCTCAAAGAAGCCATCCAAACCCATGTCCGGATGCACCACCCACCCACATGGATGGACGCTTGCAAAAAGGCTATCGAAGTGGAATGTGCTTTAGCTGACCAGTCACCTTGTCCAAATTTCATAGCCAAGGGACGCCCTACCCAGGCTCAGGGCACTACCCAAACACTTAAGGTTGAAAAGGTGTCCCCCGCAGAAATGGCTGAAAGAAGAAAACAAGGATTGCATTACTACTGTGATGACAAACACTCCCCGGGGCATAAATGTAAGGAACCCAAATTCTTCCAAATTGATGTTACTAATCACAACTCATCTAAGGAAGCCCCACCCCTTGAGGTACCAGAGGAGGAAGATGAGGACACCTAGTAGGACAATGAGTTCCCAGCTACGCCAGAAGAACCAGTTATCTCGCTACATGCTTTGGTAGGCATTTCTGCGCCCCAAACTCTCAAAATTAGAGGTTTTATTAAACATCGCCCTGTAGTAGTATTGATTGATAATGGAAGCACTCATAACTTATCCATCAGAGAGTCACCAAAGCTGTTAATTGTTTTGTCAGGGCAGTCTCTAATTTCCAGGTCCAGATTGCTGATGGGGGTGTTAGGTTCCTATACCAATAGGTGTCATAATTTATGATTGACTTAGTTTATCTTTGTAATATGTACATACCTTTGCTTTCTGCAAATGTTTTCCATATTCAAAAAATCAAAAAATTTAAAAAATGTAAAGAGGGTATGCCCTAAAAGAAAAATCAAAGGGCAAAAAGAAGGAAAAAGGTCAAAAAAGATGAAAAATGAACCCCAAAAAGAAAAGACCATGAAAGTGTGCAAGCCCAAATGCCACTACCATTTACTTTTATGCATAATAATGATTGTGTGCAACTTGTTATTTATGCCACAATCCATGGTAATCAAACAGTTTAATCTTGATTATTCCATGTTTTGAACTTCATGTTGATAGATAGAGAATAAATATATGACCAAACAATGTAATCTTGGCAGATAAGTAGATAGGTAGAGTGAATAAAAGGAGCTCAACTATTTAATCTGAGCCCTTGAATGTAATAAGGATAGATTTAAATAGATTTCTATTGTAACAGAAAAGAAAAAGTTTTGATAAGGGTTTGCCAGTTTAAGTGCACCCTAATAAAGAGAAGTAAAAATGGTAGGATGAGTAGGTGGGTAAGTAGAAGAATGGTTGCAGAATTATGGTGATTGATTGGATAAAGTCATATCATTTACTTTCATCATCAAGTTGCTAAGAGTGTGGATGATAATGGAACATTTACAAAGTCAAATGATTAATTTCCCCATTCATTTCACCTTTAATTTACTAATTTCCCATGAGCAAAGTCAAAAGTACCTAAAACCTTAAGTTAAAGGGGCTCAAAGCATTTCTCTGACTTCTGGAGGGACCAGACCCTCGGCCCAATAACTTATAGGGACTAAGTACTGAAAGCCCCCTTATCAACATTCATTCCTTCCATAATTCATTCATTTCACCTAAAAAATCCCTTTCCTAAGGTAAAAATCACCATTTGCCTAGGGAAAGTAATTATCCCCATACAAAACCCCTTTTTTCACAAAAAACCCACAAAAAAGCATTTAGCCTAAGTTATAATGTGTAAATGTGGATATATAAATGAATGTCAATACATTATACTTAGCACAGTTGTCTTTCCGCCTCCATTTCATATTAACTTTAATTTTCGTTATATTTATTTAACTCCCAAAAACAAACCTTTTCCCGTATTATTTATTAAACCCATATGATAATATCCCGTCCCCAAAGTTTGTAATATAAACTTTATAAATAAAACCCCCCACAATCGATGTTAATTAATTGATCTGCGATTAATTAGAAGCTAACCTCTGCCAATGAAATCGCCCCCGATGCCCTTAATCCACCATAAACCCTCATTAAAATTATTCCCGCGGTTGTTAAATCACACCGGGCCCCTCCATTAAACCTTGTGACAAGACTCCGCCCCGACCACCATATGATCATGCTCCATTTGATTCGACGATTGAAGATCATATTGGGCGGCCTCCGAAGGCTGACCTTTACCAGCCCGATATGAGTGGTTTCATTGTTCACCCCAATGCTACATGGCGCTCGATGAATGGCATCAGGCAACCTTCCCTCAAAACCACCCATGCCTCATAAGCGGTGCGATGGCCTTTCAATACCGCTTTCCCACCATTTCGATAAACCGCTTGTCCGTTCATTTAATTGAATTTCGCACCATATTTCGAAATTATGCCCGTTAAACCTTATAACGTGAAAACCTATTTTTTCATGGTTTTCGCCCGTTTGACTATGTAAACCTATGAAACCGTCCAACGCCTCCCTGAACCTCTACAACACGATTTCACCATCTGTTTTCAGTCCAAAAATCCATTGTGACCCCTTTCCTAATCATCCCTGTGCCAGAGAGCCATCAAGCACCCTTCATGAAAACTTGTATTCTCTTGAATAATATTGAATTTTTTCAGGTTATCAAACTAAGATCAGAGCTTGGATAAACAGTTCTGATACTAGTCATAGAACTGGTTTATTCCAAGAATCAACAGAAAACCTCATTCAGAACTTGTGCTCAGGGGATGAACACAATTGTATAAGGAAACAAAGAAGAAGACAACTACACAGAGCATTGACAGTCAGAACAGAGCAACTAGACAGAGAATACAGTTACAAGACAAGTGAACAAAATATGCATGTACTTAACCTATATCCACTACTTGATGTTGATATACACAAAAATAAAAGAATTTACTGTTGAAATAAACAATAAATACCTAAAATATATAGTGAAGGTAAAAGGACACAGTAAAGAACATTCAAAGTGTATCAGGGTTAAAGAGTATCAGATTGAAGACCAAGTCAAGTAAAGCATCTAGCATGAAGACAAACAACAGGGAAGACAGTTACAAAGCATACAGATTCATGTCAAAGTGAAGACAGATGAAAAAACAGAGTGGTAAAAGTAAACAGTAAAAGTAAACATGGATGCAGTAAGGGTTAAACAAAGATGAAAACACTTTCACTAGCAACAATGAAGTTTATCCAAAGTAAAAGTGAGCAACAATTAAAAGAAATTTAAGGTTAAAAGATGAAATCAGAGCATAAATGGTACATTCCTCTTTAAGCCATAGTTTTGCAGAAACTATTGTGGCCAATCCAAGAAGTATTTTGAGAAATGGAAGGAGGTTTTTGTTCCTAAAAGGAAAATATACAAAAACCTATCTCACGTTTTACACAGGTATTACCAAAAGGGAGATAAGTGCATGTCTTCACAGCCTATTTTTCGAACTGTGTAAAGTTATATTTTAGAAATCTTTTTGCAGAGAATATTGTGAACATCAGAATCTACATTTTGGGAAATCGAGAGAGGTTTTTCACAAAAACATGCTTATCTACAATAACCTCTTTCACTTTTTACATATCTATCTCAGATTGAGATATACAAGCGTATCATTGGACCCTAAGTTTGCAGAATTTCTGGGGCAGAATGCACAAAGAAAGGATGCAGTTAGTGACTGGGATGCCTCATCATCACTTAAGAGTTGCTATCAAATTCGAATTTCTCTTCTTTCTCACCATAAATCCATAAACATAGTGCCAAATAGATTCATTAGTTTTGAGTGTCCTTTATTTAAGTTCTATTAATGTAAAACAATTTGAGATATTTGTAAAACCAATCTTGATATTTCTTCAAGATATTTCAGTTTAGAATTAGTATAAATACTTCTTCATTTGAAGTATTTTGGGGGGATTAAAAAGCATTTCTGTAGAATTTTTGTTTGGAGCTAAAGGAGCTATTGTAATCAAGGCTGGACTGGTTTACTGGATTAAATAAAGCTGAGGACATTTCACTCGATTCATGTGCACTGTGGGAAACAAATAAGTATCACTTCTCTGAGTTTGATTATTGTTTTTCTTTATGTTATGAAATATCATATGTGTTTCTCATAATTTATGTTAGCGCTCAAATCTGCCTCAGGCTGAGGAAGGCACAACTCGAGGCAACATCAAACCAAGCTCAGCCTCGTAGCTAGCCCTACGAGGACAGGAGAGGGCTCTCTCCAGTCGATCTCGATAAAATAAGCAATAGGGTGCGAGATGACTTAAAAAAGGGGAACGAATTTTAGGCTAGTAAATAGATATGGATGAGGTTTTTAATAAATGACGGGGTTTTCTGGGCTATGTGGGACTAAGGACAGCATGAACAGAGATGTTAAATCCGAAACACAGATTATCTCAGGAGGCAAGACAAGCAATAAGTTTAGCATTCAATTTTGAAATTATATGGAGTGAAAAGACCGCTGCGAGGTTGACAAGGGCAATAGTTGAATCCTTATCAAACTGAAGAAAACATAGAAAATGAATACCTCCCAAGGCAGAGCAGTAAATGGATTCTGCCTTTCTCACTTAAAAGTATTCAACAGAAAATGATTATGAAATGAAATGTAAAACATTACAAGCTACATATGAAACATAGGAAAAGACAAAATGCTAAATCCACACCACAAGAATCTCAGGAGTTAGAGCTGTATTTTTTCATTAAATCCCTGTCAAAATCTGTACAATGAAACTTTGTTCTCTCTTCCACACACCTCTCAGAACTCGCCCCTCTTTTACAAGTGACTTTTAATACATTAAATAAAACTCAGAAAGGAGATAACTGACTGATGAAAATAGGGCATTGTTACATCAATAATCATGAAAATAGGAAAACTCTGTTCTAAAAGGAATAGCGTTGTATTTGTTGTTGATGACCAATGAAAGGGCAGAAAACCGTAGCTGAAGACCTTTCCGAATCACAACTGAAAACAAAAATAGGCCCCCAATCTTACTGCTCTGCTGTTGTGGATATCTTCTCTCTAATTTTGGCTCTCGGACTATTTATTTCCCCTTACTAAATAAAATCAAATTTTAATAAAAATAGCAAACAGAGTTCCGCAACTACTGGTACTAGTCACAGATATGATCAGTTCTAATTTTAGCTCATGAGCATTGACTTCACCATTGCTGTGAACCCCAACTTTCTCCATTGAGTATTGAACTAAAGGCCTGTTTATATCCATATGCAGCTATAAAGAAGAAGGCCCAGATGGCTTTGCAGGGAAATGGGCAGTTTCCACCGTGCTGCAAGAATGGCTTGTCGTGCCATACAGACTGGCCTGCCTGTCCGCCATTAATGCTACAACAAACCCAGATTTCTCCATTCTGTTGATAGCAATATTAGGCATACTAGCCACTGCACTTTTAGTCATAAGCTACTACGCCATTGTGGCCAAATGCAGCTTTTGCACCAGTTGGGTTAGCCAGCAAGATCCCAATACAAAGCTTTCTCTAACAGAGCCATGGGATCTTAATGACGATGGGCTCGATGCATCAGTGATCCGATCAATCTCGATCTTCAATTACACAGAGAAGGAGCGTTTTATTGAAGGGACAGAATGTGTAATTTGCTTGAATGATTTTGAGGAAGAGGAACCCCTTCGGCTCCTGCCCAAATGCAATCATGCATTCCATCTTATCTGCGTCGATTCATGGCTGGAATCCCACTCCAACTGCCCCCTCTGTCAGGCTAATATCATAGATCCTGGAGTTGAGTATACCCAATTCATAAGCAACGAGATATTGATAAGTTCCCTGGATCTGCAAAATAATGCGAATGCAGAAATGGCTAATACTAACCAGTTTGGATCTGGAAACGAATCCACTACACTGGATGTTGGCACAAGCATAAGTATCAATATTAGGGAACAAAAGGATAATGAGATAGACAAAACTCTAACTCCAGTGCCCAAAAGCTTAAAACACAACAGAACAGTCAGTGATTTTGCAGGCAATATGCAGAGATCAGGTGTTTATTAGAAAAAACAGCTGTGTGAAGAGCCATTGCAGGTGAGTGACTGAAGGGGTTTATTGCCCAAGCATTCTTTGGTACAACACCAATTGTATCTTTCAACCACAAATTACCTTCCATATTCTCTAAAGCAGCAAACATCCACATCAAACACGCTAATTTACCCCTTTAAAAACACCACAATCGTGTTAAAAAAAATCACTGAGCAACCATTAAAAACACACTTGCAAGCTTTGGAGTCGATTTGGCAAGATCTGGTCGCATTAACAAATTTTTTTTGGGGCTGTGACTGAGTGCATAGCGCCCGAACCCAACGCGTAACGCACACCTGTGTGCGTAGCGCCTTTGTTTTTTTACACTGGCCAGTGAGGCCCAGTGCGTAGCGCGCACTATATGCGTAGCGCACACCTTGTATGGGTAGCGCACTATGTTACATTCATATGAAAATACATTGCAGCAGCCCATTAGGCCATTACTTTACAATGACATGCACCGATATGACCTCTTTCTGGTTGCTTCAAAATTCAAATGACCTTGGGAATGGTTGAATCAGAGATCGGTAGAGGTATTTGGATTACTATCAACAATATTTGATTGTGAAGGTGAAGGTAAAGATGAATAGGACTGAGGAGGGTTGACATCTACAAAGGGAGGTTGCATAAGTGGGGGAAGACTGGGGTCCTTGCAGGTGAGCAACGAAGTAAACTGAGACATGGCAGGACGTAGAACTGCAGAAGCTTGAGTGCACAGGAGAGCTATACGAGAAACGTTAATTGCCTCACCATGGTGATGTTTCTCTATGTTGTCATCGATTATCTCTGAAAGTGTATGTGATATATAATGATTCCACACCAACGCTAGAACAGATTGTGATGTATAAAACTGACTGTGACTCTTTCTGCCACTAATAATCTCCAAAACTAACACCCCAAAACTGTACACATCAACTTTTTTGGTCAATTGGCCATGCATTACATAGTCTGGAGCTACGTAACCTAAATGGTCAATTCCCCGTGCTCAGATGAGATTGATCCTCGGGAATGTCTCTGGCCCGCTGCCTTTATCTTTTAACTGATTTTCCAAGTTGAACTGATAACTCTTGTCTATCTGTTGCAGGGTTGCTGAAGCTGGTGCCATTGAGGAACTGTAGAGCTTTGGAGCACTTTTGACAAATTACATATTCTGAAAAACACATTTAATGATTTCTTCTTCAAAACAGGGTTTTGAAGAAGAATCAATCTCAAGCCTTATTGACGATGAAACTTAGCAATGGAAACTGAACATTTCATGCGGCTAAGTCAACAAAACCCTAGACCTAAAACCTCTTAAGGACTCTTTGCCATCCATGACTATAAATGACAAGAAATGAACCTTGGTGAATTTGACTGCAGCGGGCTGACAAAACAGAGTCTAACATTGGCTCCAATGGGGATGGCAGCTGCCGCTTCTTGGAGGTGCCAAGAACCGCAGAGCTTTGGGAGAGCAGACAGTGCCTCCGTCCATTGGGCGATGGAGTCATTATTTCAATCAACCACACAAGATTTTGACTCATTTATTAATTGAAATTGACTGAAAAGACTGAAAAACTGACTCAACAAACTTCACACTAAAACTGTAATGAAACTCAGAACGAAATGCTGCCTTTTGGCTACTTATTTATTTACAAAATCTACCCTACTTTGCTGTAAAAACAGTAGATCAGGTAATACTGAAATGCCAGATCAACCATTCAAGTAAACCTAAGAATGATGCCGGTTGAGAATGCTTCCACCAGGACACAGATGTAATTGCTGGCAGCCCTTCATGCACGTAATGAGCCTGATCATGTAAAAGACAGTTTGATTTGTCAGTCAAACTGAAAAACATTTCCATGTACATCGCAATAGGATCACGAAAGCCAGACTCCGTTTGCTGCCCCAACTCTGCAATACATACCTGCCCCAACTCTGCAATACATACCTGCAGCTGCACACTGTCAATGTAAACATCTGTAGGCAACTCTATTATTTCTTGTTTCGAAGAAGGAAGAGTTTCCAAGAACTTTTTAGGATCTCGGAAATTATATGACTAGATCTGCTCATTCAAATACTGAATTTCCTTCTCAATTCTTTCAACAACTAACTCACAGACACCAGTTTTAGCTTCAAGAGGTAGCTTCGGAGATTTCAAACATTGAAGCAAGGCATTGAAAAAATCTTCATTAATTTCAAAATCTGCTAACTGATTTCTTACTGATTTTACAGCTTCACACAGTGCAGGGTTTGCCACATACCCTACCATTGCATAAATGGATCAGCGAGCACTGGAATGTCTGGATCGAGTTGGAGTCGCCAAGTGAATGTTTCAGCCTTCATATGTGTCTAACTGCTATCCACCATCAACATCAGATCTGCAACTTGATTTCATGTACTGGGACAAGACAATCAACAAGTCGAATGTCACATCAACAGCAAACCATCTTCCCCAGTATGGTCGCCACTATGTTAGCGCTCAAATCTGCCTCAGGCTGAGGAAGGCAAAACTCAAGGCAACATCAAACCAAGCTCAGCCTCGTAGCTAGCCCTACGAGGACAAGAGAGGGCTCTCTCTAGTCGATCTCGATAAAATAAGAAATAGGGTGCGAGATGACTTAAAAAAGGGGAACGAATTTGAGGCTAGTAAATAGATATGGATGAGGTTTTTAATAAATGACGGGGTTTTCTGGGCTGTGTGGGACTAAGGACAGCATGAACAGAGATGTTAAATCTGAAACACAGATTATCTCAGGAGGCAAGACAAGCAATAAGTTTAGCATTCAATTTTGAAATTATATGGAGTGAAAAGACCGCCGCGAGGTTGACAAGGGCAATAGTTGAATCCTTATCAAACTGAAGAAAACATAGAAAATGAATACCTCCCAAGGCAGAGCAGTAAATGGATTCTGCCTTTCTCACTTAAAAGTATTCAACAGAAAATGATTATGAAATGAAATGTAAAACATTACAAGCTACATATGAAACATAGGAAAAGACAAAATGTTAAATCCACAGCACAAGAATCTCAGGAGTCAGAGCTGTATTTTTTCATTAAATCCCTGTCAAAATTTTTACAATGAAACTCTGTTCTCTCTTCCACACACCTCTCAGAACTCTCCCCTCTTTTACAAGTGATTTTTAATACATTAAATAAAACTCAGAAAGGAGATAACTGATCGATGAAAATAGGACATTGTTACATCAATAATCATGAAAATAGGAAAACTCCGTTCTAAAAGGAATAGCGTTGTATTTATTGTTGTTGACCAATGAAAGGGTGGAAAACCGTAGCTGAAGACCTTTCCGAATCACAACTGAAAACAAAAATATGCCCCCAATCTTACTGCTCTGTTGTTGTGGATATCTTCTCTCTAATTTTGGCTCTCGGACTATTTATTTCCCCTTACCAAATAAAACCAAATTTTAATAAAATAGCAAACAGAGTTCCGCAACCACTGGTACCAGTCACAGATCTAATTAGTTCCAATTTTAGCTCATGAGCATTGACTTCACCATTGCT
Organism: Pinus tabuliformis; assembly: GCA_031772625.1. Classification (NCBI taxonomy): domain Eukaryota; kingdom Viridiplantae; phylum Streptophyta; class Pinopsida; order Pinales; family Pinaceae; genus Pinus; species Pinus tabuliformis. The sequence goes on along the minus strand of CM062819.1, from coordinate 1,880,187,509 downwards.
GTGAACCCCAACTTTCTCCACTGGGTATTGAACTAAAGGCCTGTTTATATCCATATGCAGCTATAAAGAAGAAGGCCCAGATGGCTTTGCAGGGAAATGGGCAGTTTCCACCGAGCTGCAAGAATGGCTTGTCGTGCCATACAGACTGGCTCGCCTGTCCGCCATTAATGCTACAACAAACCCAGATTTCTCCATTCTGTTGATAGCAATATTAGGCATACTAGCCACTGCATTTTTAGTCATAAGCTACTACGCCATTGTGGCCAAATGCAGCTTTTGCACCAGTTGGGTTAGCCAACAAGATCCCAATACAGAGCTTTCTCTAACAGAGCCATGGGATCTTAATGACGATGGGCTCGATGCATCAGTGATCCGATCAATCCCGATCTTCAATTACACAGAGAAGGAGCGTTTTATTGAAGGGACAGAATGTGTAATCTGCTTGAATGATTTTGAGGAAGAGGAACCCCTTCGGCTCCTGCCCAAATGCAATCATGCATTCCATCTTATCTGCGTCGATTCATGGCTGGAATCCCACTCCAACTGCCCCCTCTGTCGGGCTAATATCATAGATCCTGGAGTTGAGTATACCCAATTCATAGGCAACGAGATATTGATAAGTTCCCCGGATCTGCAAAATAATGTGAATGCAGAAATGGCTAATACTAACCAGTCTGGATCTAGAAACGAATCCACTACACTGGATGTTGGCACAAGCATAAGTATCAATATTAGGGAACAGAAGGATAATGAGATAGACAAAACTCCAACTCCAGTGCCCAAAAGCTTAAAACACAACAGAACAGTCAGTGATTTTGCAGGCAATATGCAGAGATCAGGTGTTTATCATAAAAAACAGCTGTGTGAAGAGCCATTGCAGGTGAGTGACTGAAGGGGTTTATTGCCCAAGCATTCTTTGGTACAACACCAATTGTATCTTTCAACCACAAATTACCTTCCATCTTCTCTAAAGCAGCAAACATCCACATCAAACACGCTAATTTCCCCCTTTAAAAACACCACAATCGTGTTAAAAAAAATCACTGAGCAACCATTAAAAACACACTTGCAAGCTTTGGAGTCGATTTGGCAAGATCTGGTCGCATTAACAAAATTTTTTTGGGGCTGTGACTGAGTGCGTAGCGCCCGAACCCAACGCGTAGCGCACACCTGTGTGCGTAGCGCCTTTGTTTTTTTACACTGGCCAGTGAGGCCCAGTGCGTAGCGCGCACTCTATGCGTAGCGCACACCTTGTATGGGTAGTGCACTATGTTACATTCATATGAAAATACATTACAACAGCCCATTAGGCCATTACTTTACAATGACATGCACCGATATGACCTCTTTCTGGTTGCTTCAAAATTCAAATGACCTTGGGAATGGTTGAATCAGAGATTGGTAGAGGTATTTGGATTACTATCAACAATATTTGATTGTGAAGGTGAAGGTAAAGATGAATAGGACTGAGGAGGGTTGACATCTACAAAGGGAGGTTGCGTAAGTGGGGGAAGACTGGGGTCCTTGCAGGTGAGCAACGAAGTAACCTGAGACATGGCAGGACGTAGAACTGCAGAAGCTTGAGTGCACAGGAGAGCTATACGAGCAACGTTAATTGCCTCACCGTGGTGATGTTTCTCTATGTTGTCATCGATTATCTCTGAAAGTGTATGTGATATATAATGATTCCACACCAACGCTAGAAGAGATTGTGATGTATAAAACTGACTGTGATTCTTTCTGCCACTAATAATCTCCAAAACTAACACCCCAAAACTGTACACATCAACTTTTTCGGTCAATTGGCCATGCATTACATAGTCTGGAGCTACGTAACCTAAAGTTCCAGCAATCCCCGTGCTCAGATGAGATTGATCCTCGGGAATGTCTCTGGCCCACTGCCTTTGTCTTTTAACTGATTTTCCAAGTTGAACTGATAACTCTTGTCTATCTGTTGCAGGGTTGCTGAAGCTGGTGCCATTGAGGAACTGTAGAGCTTTGGAGCACTTTTGACAAATTACATATTCTGAAAAACACATTTAATGATTTCTTCTTCAAAACAGGGTTTTGAAGAAGAATCAATCTCAAGCCTTATTGACGATGAAACTTAGCAATGGAAACTGAACCTTTCATGCGGCTAAGTCAACAAAACCCTAGACCTAAAACCTCTTAAGGACTCTTTGCCATCCATGACTATAAATGACAAGAAATGAACCTTGGTGAATTTCACTGCAGCGGTCTGACAAAACGGAGTCTAACAATTCTTAAAAGCAAACAAGGAGTAATATCATCAGAATTAGCTTAAGTTCTCTCTGTTTTAACTGTTTGCTTATTTAATGTTTTCTACTAAATTGCTTAAGTTTGGGAATTCTTAGTTGCTCCCTTACTTCTGTAATTCATTCTCTCTATTGGCCCCTAGTACAAGATTCTTAATTGCCCTTGCTATTTGCCAAACCTCCCTTCTTCATCTTAATCCCCGTTAAGGATTCTTCATTGCCCTTGGCCCTGGTTAAGATTTTCATCCATTGAAACCTTCAGATTTGTCCTTGCTGTGCTAGCTTGCCTTGTGAACTCTTACCTCGGTGATTAATCAAATCCTAATAAACCTTTCATACTTGACTCCATAGCCCAATGGCCTAAATACTTGCTCTGCCCATCTGTCTTCTTAATTCCACCACCCAATCAAAACAAAACACCCCTTGAACTTTCATAACTAGCCTAATATCCCATCAAACAAAGCTAAATTATAAAGAGAGAGCCCTCTCTGGACTTAGGTTGGCTAGAACCCGAGTCTAAAAGATTGGTTTGTGGTTACCTCGGAAATTTCTTTCTTTAACCTTGAGAAAATTCTGAGTGATAACATAGTGGCGACCATACTGGGGAGAACTAACATTTTCTTTAGAATTGTTTTACAGGTTTAGATATGATCTATGATGGTGGACAGTGATCAGACACACAAAGGTTAAAATCATCCACCTGGCGACTCCAAATCAATTCCACAATCAAGACTCCACTGGAGGAATGAACCTGAAAGAACTATGTGAAAAGATCAAGCTTTTAACTTGGATTGTTATCCAAGACATTATGTTCTTTCTCATTGATAAAGTTTTTCAATGTATATTGTATTTTAGAGAAGATTTTAGATTAAATTTTTATCATTTCCCTTTGAAAATTGTAGATATAAAGTCTCCTTACACATTTGAGCAACATTCTTCTAATTCTTATGAAGATCATTTTCCAATTGAGGAGAATCAAAAAATTAAGACTAATCATACAATCCCTGTACATATTCCAGTACCTCATAAAGTTCCCGATAGATATAAGCGACTCATCTTACCTTCTACACTCCATGCTTTCCTTAACGATTATTACAAGTATCTCCCTAGGTTTGATGGAGAGAATGGTATCACTGCCCAAAAACATATTCAAGCTTTTGAGGATTATCTTAACTTATTTGAAGTAGATGAAGAGGATGTCAGTATTAGGCTTTTTGCTCTTTCTTTGCAAGACAAAGTCAAGAGTTGGTTCAAAACCCTGCCTGAGGCAAGCATCTCAAATCTCCAACAGTTTCTCAAATTATTCCTTGATAAATGGATAATCAAAGTTAATCTGTTTGTGATCATAGAACAATATAATCAGTTAAAAAGACATCCAGATGAAACAATACAACAATTTTAAGATAGATTTAATCAAATATATTATTCAATGCCACTAAATATAAGACCTCCCCCTGGTTCAGCTCTTTCGCATTACCCAAGAGAATTTGATCCAGAGCTAGAATTTCAGTTAAGAGAAAGAAACCCCTCAACATTGGAACAGATGCAGAACATGGCAGTAGATGTAGAAGTTAATCTGATAATTAGAAGAGAAAAGTTGAAAGTAGAAAAAGAGGAAAAAATCGACATTTTGATGAAGAAAACAAAGGAAATGATGCAGAAGATCACCATGAAAGATGAACTTTTTGTCCAAAATTACCATGACACATTTGTTTCGCAAAAAGAAGAGGTTGACAGCCATGAAAAAATTCCTGTTAATTCCAACCATCATAAATCTGAAGATAGGGTTATAGAACCATATATGGAGAGGCAATCTGCTAATCTAATATGTACATTTGGTGACATTACTTCTTATGATGATGTGCCTAAGCTTGATCACTATAATAATGATTATGTTCCTCAAATCCAAATTAACCTTGCAGAGGAATCAGAAGCTAATTTGAGGAATAAGGAAGTTCAGGTTCAACAGCTTGAAAATAGTGATCAACTTGTTCATTTCAGCTATGAGAATGAGGAGGAAAGTGCAGAAAATTTTGAAATCAGTTCAACTTGTTCATTTCAGCTATGAGAATGAGGAGGAAAGTGCAGAAAATTTTGAAATCAGTGAAGGAACTTTACCATTATGTTTTGCTTCGTTTCAGTTTATCAGAAATAACTTTCACACAATTAGAAATCAAATGTCAACAAGTTTTGTTATTAACCATATAGAAGGCAATAAAATCCTTGTTCAAGAATTCTCATATCTAGATTTGCAACCCCAAAATGCCATTGAATTTCAGGTTGCAGAAGAAGACTTGGAAGCTGGAACATATGGCCAAATGATCAAAAATGATTCCCTACCATTCTGTTCTGAGTCAGTTCAGGTTTTGAAAGGAAATTTGCATAATCTATCTGTAAAAAAGGATGAGTAGTTGTTAGAAAATCATGCAGTTTCATTGAAACCAATAGAAAACAGATGGCAATAGTCTCTTCAAGTCTTTCATGATCCAATGGCTGATGTGTTGGATGGCATGTGTAGTCAAAATCCTTCTCCATTAGTTAAATATGACTTTGAAAAAGGTATTGATATATACTTGGCTAGGCAACTAGTTTTCTTGCCATTTTCAGAAGAAACATCATCACTAAGCTCATTTGAAAACATGCAGGGTGATAAAGATGAAGGTATTATTTCAGTTTCATGGCATGCAGGCCACACACAACAGATGTACAGTTGTTTGAAACAGTTCAAGTATAGTGTATATATTTTACAATATCCTTTTGTAGAGTTTCTAGAGTCAACAAAGGAAATCAGGAATTTCCTTATCTTCTCAAAGGTTAACAAAGTTATATTTGATTTTAGGATCTCAATTTTAACCACCAACAAGCACAAGCAACAAAAGTCACCAATGTATATGATGCTTGAGTGGTTGCATTGGTTGTTTCATTTTACCTAACCAGTAGTCACAAAGCTGATTAGAGTAAATAGGTAGAATTTCAGTTTGAATAAATGCAGTTTTTAGCAACAAGTTTATGTTAGATCAGATTTGAGTTTGTAGAAAAGGGTGTATTTTCAGTTCAAAAGTTTTAGTCACAAAGATTACACAACAAAGCATACACATGTGTGGGATTGGCCCAATGGATCAGGCTACTAATCAACAGTGTTCTTGACATTTCACAAGGAAATGCCATCCCCAAGTGAAGCCGCTGTTAGGTTCCTATACCAATAGGTGTCATAATTTATGATTGACTTAGTTTATCTCTGTAATATGTACATACCTTTGCTTTCTGCAAATGTTTTCCATATTCAAAAAATCAAAAAATTTAAAAAATGTAAAGAGGGTATGCCCTAAAAGAAAAACCAAAGGGCAAAAAGAAGGAAAAAAGTCGAAAAGGATGAAAAATGAACCCCAAAAATAAAAGACCATGAAAGTGTGAAAGTCCAAATGCCACTACCATTTACTTTTATGCATAATAATGATTGTGTGCAACTTGTTATTTATGCCACAATCCATGGTAATCAAACAATTTAATCTTGATTATTCCATGTTTTGAACTTCATGTTGATAGATAGAGAATAAATATCTGACCAAACAGTGTAATCTTGGCAGATAAGTAGATAGGTAGAGTGAATAAAAGGAGCTCAACTGTTTAATCTGAGCCCTTGAATGTAATAAGGATAGATTTAGATAGATTTCTATTGTAATAAAAAAGAAAAAGTTTTGATAAGGGTTTGCCAGTTTAAGTGCACCCTAATAAAGAGAAGTAAAAATGGTAGGATGAGTAGGTGGGTAAGTAGAAGAATGGTTGCAGAATTATGGTGATTGATTGGATAAAGTCATATCATTTACTTTCATCATCAAGTTGCTAAGAGTGTGGATGATAATGGAACATTTACAAAGTCAAATGATTAATTTCCCCATTCATTTCACCTTTAATTTACTAATTTCCCATGAGCAAAGTCAAAAGTACCTAAAACCTTAAGTTAAAGGGGCTTAGAGCATTTCTCTGACTTCTAGAGGGACCGGACCCTCGGCCCAATAACTTATAGGGACTAAGTACTGAAAGCCCCCTTATCAACATTCATTCATTTCACCTAAAAAATCCCTTTCCTAAGGTAAAAATAACCATTTGCCTAGGGAAAGTAATTATCCCCATACAAAATCCCTTTTTTCACAAAAAACCCACAAAAAAGCATTTAGCCTAAGTTATAATGTGTAAATGTGGATATATAAATGAATGTCAATACATTATACTTAGCGTAGTTGTCATTCCGCCTCCATTCCATATTAACTTTAATTTCCATTATATTTATTTAACTCCCAAAAACAAACCTTTTCCCATATTATTTATTAAACCCATATGATAATATCCCGTCCCCAATGTTTGTAATATAAACTTTATAAATAAAACCCCCCACAATTGACATTAATTAATCGATCTGCGATTAATTAGAAGTTAACCTCCACCAATGAAATCGCCCCCAATGCCCTTAATCCACCATAAACCCTCATTACAATTGATCCCTCGGTTGTTAAATCCTGTCGGGCCTCTCCATTAAACCTTGTGACAAGACTCTGCCCCAACCACCATACGATTAGGCCCCATTTGATCCGACGGTTGAAGATCACATTGGGCAGCCTCCGAAGGCCGATCTTTACCCACCCGATATGAGTGGTTTCACTGTTCACCCTAATGCTACGTGGCACCTGATGAATGGCAACGGGCGACCTTCCCTCAAAACCACCCATGCCTCATAAGCGTTGCGACGGCCATTCAATACCGCTTCCCCGCCATTTCGATAAACCGCCCGTTCGTTCATTTAATTGAATTTCGCGCCATATTTCGAAATTCTGCTCGTTAAACCTTATAACGTGAAAACCTGCGTTTTCATGGTTTTCACCTGTTTGACTATGTAAACCTATGAAACCTTCCAACACCTCCCTGAATCTCCGCAACACAATTTCACCATCTGTTTTCAGTCCAAAAATCCATTGTGACCCCTTTCTCGGTCATCCCTGTGCCAGAGAGCCATCAAGGATCCTTCATGAAAACCTATATTCTCCTGAATAATATTGAATTTTTTTTTAGGTTATCAAACTAAGATCAGAGCTAGGATAAATAGTTCTGATACTAGTCACAGAACTGGTTTATTCCAAGAATAAACAGAAAACCTCATTCAAAACTTGTGCTTAGAGGATGAACACAATTGTATAAGGAAACGGAGAAGAAGACAACTACACAGAGCATTGACAGTCAGAACAGAGAAACCAGACAAAGAATACAGTTACAAGACAAGTGAACAAAATATGCATGTACTTAACCTATATCCACTACCTGATGTTGATATACACAAAAATAAAAGAATTTACTGTTGAAATAAACAGTAAATACCTAAAATATATAGTGAAGGTAAAAGGACACAGTAAAGAACAATCAAAGTGTATCAGGGTTAAAGAGTATCAGATTGAAGACCAAGTCAAGTAAAGCAGTTAGCATGAAGACAAACAATAAGGAAGATAATTACAAAGCATATAGATTCATGTCAAAGTGAAGACAGATGAAAAAACATAGTGGTAAAATTAAACATGGATGTAGTAAGGATTAAACAGAGATGAAAACACTTTCACCAGCAATAATTAAGTTTATCCAAAGTAGAAGTGACAACAGTTAAAATAAATTTAAGGTTAAAAGATGAAATCAGAGCAGAAATGGTACATTCTTCAGAAATTTCTTGTTTAAGTCATAGTTTTGCAGAAACTATTGTTGCCAATCCAAGAAGTATTTTGAGAAAAGGAAGGAGGTTTTTGTTCCTAAAAGGAAAATATACAAAAAACTATCTTACTTTTTACACAGGTATTACCAAAAGGGAGATAAGTACATGTCTTCATAACCTATTTTTCGGACTGTGTAAAGTCCTGTTTTAGACATGTTTTTTTAGAGAATATTTTGAACATCAGAAGCTAAATTTTGGGAAACTGAGAGAGGTTTATCTCAAAAACATGCTTATCTACAATAACCTCTTTCACTTTTTACATATCTGTCTCAGATTGAGATATAAAAGCATATCTTTGGACCCTAAGTTTGCAGAATTTTTGGGGCAGAATGCATAAAGAAAGGATGTAGTTAGTGACTGGGATGCCTCATCATCACTTAAGAGCTGCTATCAAATTCGAATTTCTCTTCTTTCTCACCATAAATCCATAAACATAGTGCCAAATAGATTCATTAGTTTTGAGTGTCCTTTATTTAAGCTCTATTAATGTAAAACAGTTTGAGATAGTTGTAAAACCATTCTTGATATTGCTTCAAGATATTTCAGTTTAGAATTAGTATAAATACTTCTTCATTTGAAGTATGTTGGGGGGATTAAAAAGCTTTTCTGTAGACTTTTTGTTTGGAGCTAAAGGAGCTATTGTAATCAAGCCTGGACTGGTTTACTGGATTAAATAAAGCTGAGGATTTCACTCGATTCATGTGAACTATAGGAAACAAATAAGTATCACTTCTCTGAGTTTGGTTACTGTTTTTCTTTATGTTATGAAATATCATATGTGTTTCTCATAATTCTTAAAAGAAAACAAGGAGTAGTATCATCAGAATTAGCTTAAGTTCTCTTTGTTTTAACTGTTTTCTTATTTAATGTTTTCTACTAAATTGCTTAAGTTTGGGAATTCTTAGTTGCTCCCTTACTTCTATAATTCATTCTCTCTATTGGCCACTAGTACAGGATTCTTAATTGCCCTTGCTATTTTCTAGACCTCCCTTCTTCATCTTAATCCTCGTTAAGGATTCTTCATTGCCCTTGGCCTTGGTTAAGATTTTCATCCATTGAAACCTTCAAATTTGTCCTTGCTGTGCTAGCTTTCCTTGTGAACTCTTACCTCGGTGATTAATCAAATCCTAATAAACCTTTCATACTTGACTCCATAGCCCAATGGCATAAATACTTGCTCTGCCCATCTGTCTTCTTAATTCCACCACCCAATCAAAACAAAACACCCCTTGAACTTTCATAACTAGCCTAATATCCCATCAAACAAAGCTAAATTATAAAGAGAGAGCCCTCTCTGGACTTAGGTTGGCTAGAACCCAAGTCTAAAAGATTGGTTTGTGGTTACCTCAGAAATTTCTTTCTTTAACCTTGAGAAAATTCTGAGTGATAACAGGGGGGACAATGAAATGTGAAGGCCATTGCGAAAATATCAAACTTCATATGGGAGATTACCACCTAAAGACCCACATGTTTTCCATCAACATGGGTGGTTGTGACATTGTCTTGGGTGCTGAATGGCTTCGCACACTAGGCCCAATCACAATGGATTTCCAGGAATTATATATGAGTTTTACGCAAAATGACCACATGCATACCCTTCGTGGACTCTAGGCAGGTGCTCCTTCTATCATCAGCTCGCATCGAATGGAAAAGTTGTTGAAAAAGGGCCATCATGGAGTTATCGCCCAATTTAATGCCATCCAAGCCATCAAGCCCACTACTCTTCATATTCATCTTGAGATGCAACAGGTCTTAAACCGCCACCAACAGGTCTTTGACAAACCTAAAGAGCTTCCACCCTCTAGAGGGGAACATGATCATAGCATCACTTTGGTCCCAGGGGCACAGTTGTCGAATGTGCACCCATATAGATATCCTTTCACCCAAAAGAATGAAATTGAAAAAATCATCAAGGAACTCCTGGAAGCTGGTGTCATTCGTCCTAGCATCAGTCCTTATTCATCACCAGTGGTCATGGTGCTCAAGAAAGATGGGGAATGGCGCATGTGTCTAGACTTCAGGGCCCTCAACAAGCTCACGGTCAAAGATAAATTCCCTATCCCGGTTGTTGATGATTTGCTGGATGAACTAAATGGTGCTCAATTCTTTACTAAGCTAGATCTTCGCTTGGGCTATCACCAAATACACATGAAAGAAGTAGACATTCCCAAGACTGCTTTCCGATTTCATGAAGGCCATTATGAATTCTTGGTCATGCCATTTGGTCTCTGTAATGTCCCATCCACTTTTCAGAGCCTCATGAATCACCTGCTCAAACCATATCTCAGAAAATTTGTCCTCATTTTCTTTGATGACATTCTCATCTACAACCTCACTCGGGCAAAACATCTTCAGCATGTAGACCTGCTCTTGTAACTGCTTCGGAAGCATAAATTATTTTTCAAATTGTCCAAGTGCTCTTTTGGCATCGAAGAAGTCGATTATTTGGGCCACATTGTGGGTTGTGAAGGTGTCAAGGTGGATCCCAAAAAGATCCAGGCAATGTAGGATTGGCCCCAACCAAAGACCTTGAAGAGTTTGAGGGGATTCTTGGGTCTCACAGGATACTATTGCAAATTTATCCGTAATTATGGTCGCATTGCTAGACCCCTCACTAACCTTCTGAAGAAAAACTCATTCCTTTGGACCGATGAAGCACAACAGGCATTTATGGCTCTTCAACAGGCCATGTGTTACACTCCTGTATTGGCACTACCCAACTTCACCAAATCTTTTGTGATTGAATGTGATGCTTCAGGTACTGGTATTGGGGTTGTCTTAATGCAGGAAGGTCGACCCTTAGCTTTCACCAACCAAAAACTAAGTGGGAAACATATCAGACAATCTACCTATGAGAAGGAGATGATGGCCATCTTACATGCAGTAGACACCTGGCGACCATACTTATTGGGGCGATGTTTCCAAATCCGCACAGACCATCAAAGCCTCAAATATTTTTTGGAGAAACGTCAATCCTTGCTTTAGAAAAATAAATGGCTAGCCAAAATGTTGGGATATGATTATGAGATAATTTACAAGAAAGGGCGCAAAAATGTAGTAGCGGAAGCTTTATCACTCCAATTTGAGGATGACAACACCTTGCTATCAATCTCTCTTCCCATTCCAGATTGGATTGAAGAAGCCCACAAGGAATGGTTTTCACATCCCTCTCTACCAACTCATTAATAACTTGAGAGTAGATCCTAATTCCATAGTGGGCTACTCTTGGAAGGATGAGATTCTTTGCTACAAGGATAGAGTAGTGATATCGCCGATATCCATCCTCAAAACGCGCATTTTGGTAGAGTTTCACTCATCTCCCACTGCAGGCCATGTAGGCTTTCAGAAGACTTATCCTCGCACTTGTTGTTCCTTCTTTTGGACAGGCGTGAAAACTGACATTCTTACTTTTGCCGCTGAATGTGATGTGTGTCAACGCCACAAAAGAGAAACAGTCAAGCCCCCAGGCACCTTAAAACCATTTCCTATCCCTGCCTCAATCTAGATGAATGTTTCTATGGATTTCATTACTGGTCTTCCGAAGTCAGGCAACAAGTCAGTCATCATGGTGGTTGTGGACAAACTTTCTAAATATGCTCATTTTTTGCCCTACCCCACCCATTTACCCCCACTTTGGTGGCTCAAGCTTTCATGGACCAGATCTTCAAACTGCATGGCATGCCCACTTCCATTGTGTTTGATCGTGACCCGACCTTCACTAGTAACTTTTGGCAAGAATTTTTCAAGCTACAAGGCACCCAAATCCAACTAAGTACTTCATATCATCCCCAAACTAATGGTCAAACTGAAGCAGTCAACAAATGTTTAGAGACCTACCTAAGGTGCTTCACTTCAGAAAAACAACATCAATGGGTACAATGGTTACCTCTAACTGAATGGTGGTATAATACTAACTATCATGCCACCACCAATATGATTCCATATGAAGAAGTGTATGGTCAAATCCCACCTTCACCTACTTCTCATATCCTTGGATGCTCTAAGGTGCAAGAAGTGGATCAACTCCTACAAAACCATTCAACCATGTTAGCTCGTCTCAAAGATAATCTCCATCAAGCTTAGAATCGCATGAAGCAACAGGCAATCCAACATCATTCAGAGTGCACATTTCAAGAAGGGGATAAGGTATTCTTAAGGCTGCAAGCATACAAGCAAACATCACTCAAAGAAAATGGCTGTCAGAAATTAGCTCCAAAATTCTACGGACCTTATCAAATACTTCAACGCATTGGAGAATTAACCTACAAGCTAGCCTTGCCACCAACTACAAAAGTCCATCCCGGCTTCCATGTATCATGACTCAAGAAAGTGGTGGGGAACAATTGCAGAATTCAAACCAGTCTACCTGAGTTGGATGAAGAAGCTTCACTCTGGCTCCAACCTGAACAGGTCCTCGACACACGAGCGCGGTCGCACGATCAAGGAAGTCCTTTTCAGTGGAAAGACACCTCTCCAGAAGATGCAACATGGGAACTAGCCACTATTATTCAGTAGTTCCCGCAACTTCAGCCTTGAGGACAAGGCTATTTTTTATGGGGGAGGGCATGTTAGGGTCCAACCCTAACCCCTTTATTTATGTAATAGGGTCAAGTCATAGTTATAGTTAGTTAAAGAGTCAATAAAGCCCGTATTAATAATTTTAAGTGGTTGACCCGCATTTAAAGAAAGGGACCACAGTTGGTTGCAAACAGGCCATGGTATTAGATAGATGGTATTGAGAGAACCATGGTACTGACCCATGGTATTGCATGTATCAATCCTATATAAAGGATAGAGACTCCCCATTGAGGAGCGTTGCGTCTTATTTTGTAATCGAGCTCTGATCTGTTGGAGGTTGCCCCCTCGAAGAGGCAAGTGAACATTGCTTTCATCTCTGAATACTAAAATACTTGTTGTTTTTTCTCATTTTGTTCTGTGTTCTGGGTTGTATTTCTTTGTATATTTGGTATTCCAGCATCTTCTCGCAGGTCAAGAGCATAAAATTTTGACATCTTAAGGCTAGTCCAGTGGGATTAGCTCCTTGCGACCAACCTTCTCGTCATGGCCACATTCCATATGAGAATGTAATCCTCAAAATTTCATGACACTTTGAAGAAGTAAATGTTGTTTATAAACTGAGGAAAGAACTTAGGCATGATGTTTTGGTAGGGTTTAAAAGGCTTTGATTGTACATTTTCATAATAACTTTCCACATGTAGAGCTTGGATCTATAACAAGTTTTGATTTCTTTGAAGCCATATCAAGGAAAGGATAGAGTTCTCCAAGAAGTTATACTCTGCCTACTCATTCCAATAACATGTAGTGATTAAAAATCTAATAAATTGAATTATAACCCCACATTTCTCCATTTATTCACCCACAACATATTCACAATTGATAACTACAACAATAGAAAATGACATAGATCTAGAATATACATTACAACATATTCATTGGCTATTGGAAGGGATCAATACCTATATAAGTTCATAATAGATTATAAACCAAAAATGAAGTGAATAAGCTTTCATATTGGAACTGTAGTAATTACACGAAGCTCATCTTAACGTAAGAAACTTGTATTTATTTTTCCATTAAGAAAATTCTATGAGGAATGTAAATAAATAACAAGTTTGTAGAACATAAATAGAAGACTTATATGTGCCTAAAATAAATGACTAGCATATCCAAGCAAAAGAAGCATTTTCCACCCAACTATGGGTAATTCATCGAGAAAATCCATCCCCTAGACATGATATGATACCACCAAGGTGTATTAGGAGTAATGGATATAGGTTCAGTCTATAGGAAATTCAACCAAGATATCCTCCACTACCAAGTTTTGCAAACTACGGAGCAACAATAAACACCCACATTACCTACCCCTTACAACACATGAGCACTCCGTTCTCTACTTCTCAGTCCTTCAGAAGTCTCTTTGTCTTGTTCTTTTTAGAGAAAACATAGAAAGTTCCAATTGATGTCACAAAAAACTTCCATTAATATTTCCCATTTTGCTTAGCTCTTTCCACCAATACCCTCCTCGTTTTCATGTCAGGTCTTGTCTCTGTATTCCTTGTTCTCCATTTTCTACTTCTCTCTCCCCTTTTTTGTATCTCCTTTCTCCTCCCTAAATCTTCCAAGCATAATTTCCTAGAAAGAAGTTCCCCCCAGTGCTTCTTCTTAGTCCAAGAATTTAGGGGAGACACCTAGCTAAAGTAAAGCAGTGACGGCTTAACTATAGGAATCAATTTCTCCACTACTCATAGTTTTATTAAGGTGAAGATAAACGAGGGTAAATAGATAAATAAGAAATAAATCCCTTAGACCACTCACCTTTCCCCATTTGTGGTATCATAGCCCTTATAGGCGCTCATAGTCTGTTGCTTTATTTTTTATCACTTTATTAGCTACAAAATAGATATATTTACAATGTTTACAACACCATGGTATATCTACCTCACGATGATCAATATTGCAGAAAATAAAAATATTCACATATAGTCTTTTAAAAAACTTAATTATAGAGATAAATGGGGATATTACATTCCCTCCCCATTGGAATAACACCATACTTGGTGTTCATTTAGTATAAAAATATCTCTTCCTTCTTCTATTATCCCTCTAATGTCATCCTCTTCATTGTCGTATTACACACATTTTTTAGTTTTGTCTACAACAGTCATCTCAATAAACGTTTAGCATAATCAATTTCCTATATAGCCATTGAATTAAATTAAACATGCATTTCAAACCATGAAATTTCAATTCAATACTTATATGTATGGTTGTCCCTTGATGCTCATGGCATTCCATGGGACATAAGTCTAGCTCACTACTTGCTTAGACACACCCAAATGCATTATGATCCCAACTTGCCGATAACATGAATCCCCCATGACATATTCATTCAAGTATCCTCTTCCTTACATTCACTCACCCTCCAAGCTCAAGCATTCCATTCATTGCTACACACTCCCTCAGGAAATCCATCATTTTCTAAGGCTGCCTCACATAGGAAGGTTATAGAAACTTATAGAGTCTTATAGCTGAGGCATCCCTTTATCTTTTGCTAACATGGAAAAAAAAATCTCAACAATGCTCAAGGCATATCATAGGGTTCCAATGCCACCATAATGACCTTATTCCTAAGCTTTGAGATTCACAACGCACATTATCCTCCCCGGATAGATACATCATCTTAGCCGTCTCATGTGCATATAATTCTTGTGAGATTAATCATTATAACTCAAATAAAAAACATTTGATTTCAACCTGTTTAAAAAAAATCATAAATATGAGGTTCTTTCTCATATTATTTGGTTCTTTTGCACGTAATAATATGTAGCCTTCCTATGGGCTTACATTCCATTGCATACGTATGGTCATTTTAATTTCAATATTGAATTTCACACAACCAACCAATTATTGGTCTTCATGCATAAATTCCTTTCAACATAAATAGCCTCCAAATTATCACATGCACAACAACCAATCCCATTTTTTTTCTTTTTCTAAGTAACACTATTCTAATTATAAAGTCAAAATAAAAAATACAGTGAGGCGCCAGCCTCTACAGTGTTGAACAGAGTTATGTCAAAATTAATAAAAAAGACTGTACTCGACTGCCCATCGAGGGGAAACTAGTCCGAGTGAACCCAATGTGAAAGGCCCACGCAGGGGTCTCAAAACTTAACTTAAAAAGGCCCACACAGGGGTCCTGAATCAATACCATTCAAAACTAGCCACATGGTTTAGAAAAGGAACAGTAGAGAAAAACCCCATGAAACAACCAGAGAGCGGCGAAGTGACATCTGGTGACTGGATCAACAATCTGAATGGACCCCCTGGGTCTCATCTGGTGGAGGCTCTTCCACAATGCGACATGCGTACTCATACCAGTCATCATCCTCTGCTGACGTGCCGCATGGGAAGCCACCGACTGCTTGCGTGCCTGCTGGGCTGCCCTCGTCTGCATGCTTGCCTGACGTGCTGCTTGGGATGCCACCAACTGCCTGCATGCCCCCCGAACTGCCTTCAATTGCATGCTTGCCTCCAGCCAACTCCTCGCCATGCAGAATGCTGTCAAGACCAGCCTTGCTCGTTTTCTCTGCCGTCTGCTGCTTGCTATTGTTTCGTTTCTCTAGTTCACGGTCACCCTTGTTCTTCTTATCTGTCTTCTGCTGCTCCCTGCTGTTCTTTTCCTCTGGTCCAAGGTCGTGGGTCTGAGTATCCTGCTCATCCTGCAGACTGTTTTCCTCATTGAAGGTCACAGTGACAGTGGCTATGATGTTGGGGCAATGCAACGTACTGTGGAAGTGAAAATGGGTCGTGTGGTGAGAGGGGTGAGGGGGGGTAGAGAGATTGGCCGTTTGGGTAGCAGTGGTCATTCTTCTGGCGCCATGAGCCTGTTCCCAACCTCTACCACTGCGAGTGTCAGGGTATCTGCCAGAGAAATGAGTAGTAGAAGGGGAAGAGGAAGGAGTAGCTGATTCAGGGCTGGGCGTCAAGGGGAGGCAAATGCTTCCTCCTCGACTACCACCTCTCTTGCTACGCATTCGATGGTGAGTACGCGCCATGGCTGAATGACGGTTGTTGAGCTAGGCCAAAATGGCTGTGTTGTGTTCAGTGATTGCAATTGGGGAGGCAGAGGTAACTCTGGAGTTGATGGAGCTATTCAGAGGAGAAACAGAGGAATTCTGGGTGGAATTCAGCGCACAGTGAGTTGTTTGAGAGAAATGGAAGCCATTCCCCAAATCAACACAGCTGAGAATCCAACATCGCCTTCCAGTAATTGTGCGTGAGCTTGGCTCCGCAGCATGAGGGGGGCAAGAGCAGTTTAGCGGGGAAGGGTTGAATGAATTATGTCTTGTGGAAGCCATGGCCTTATGCCTGCTGCAAATTCCTCGACTTGAGCACCATAGTAATGGTGCTTGCAGACCGACTGTAGCTTGCCATAAATTGGCATGGAAGGGGACGCGGGTGGCCATGTGGCTTGGCCGCTTGCCATCCTTCTGTCTAATCTGCATTAACTTCATAATAATCACCCGCATCTGGGTACAACAACCAATCACATTGAGTTGCATACCATTTCAATTTGAAAGGGAACATTCTTTGAATTTTATAGATACACATCATCATTCCGAAGTTTTTGTTTTTTGAATTCACAATGCATTCTGACATTTATTTTAGTAATTAAAATAATTAAGAAAAGTTGAGACTGTCGTAATTATTTTCCCCACTAAAATGCCTATCTTAAATTTCTATTAGAAATTAGTTTTCCCATCTTACTCTTTGTGGGGTGAGGGATTCACACCACTCCAACACTCAACAATTGCTCAAAACAATAATACCCTTTCTTTTCATGACATCCATCCATTCGTGTAATTACTTGTCCCATGCACATTCTCATTAACTATAGAAAAATCAAAATGATTTCATGTTCATGTATGGATTCCCATGTTCACTCACATCAACCTAAAATGTTTTAGTATTCATGCATATGGTACTATCTTATACACTCATCATTATGTGATAAAATTATTTGCTTTAGATTTAGAAGCTTTTGGGCCATTACCCATGGCGTTATGCATGTAGGTTTTAACCCTGTATAGAAATTATCTGCAAATGAATTCTTAAAATTGAAAAATAAACAATGGTGAGAACATAAAACATACACAAATATTTTCTCTTGGAACCCAAACATGTAAAACTAGATTGATTTTTCATTATTTCCCTTTGAATGTTACAATACATATATATATACATGCCGAACCATTCACAAACCCTAATCCATTAACCTTAGATTAGAACATGACAGTAGTTCCCTTGATCAAATCTACAAAATACCATGGGAAAAAAAACCATACTGTCCAAAACCATGCGTGGGTCCGCATAAAAAAAATCCGGGGTGCTGCCTTGAACCCCGTGCAGGTGGGCTACCATCCCCCTGCAAACGCCCGACAGGGGGGATGCTACCCCCCTTATGCCTGACACAACGTAAAAACCCCTGAAGCTATTTGTGGAAATAATATAGCACATACTCAACCATGCATACATTGCAATTACAACATTCCCTTCATGTATCACACATTATCAAACATACAATTTTTGTAATGTAAGAATGTATCACTCACTTATTTAACTATTGTTCATTATGACAACTCACACATGCCCATATTATTAATATTTTTACCAAATCTTGTATGTTTCCAACTTCATGCTATGATCATACCTCAATTGGAGTGTCATGCAATTCATGCATCCAAAGGGAAGAAACATTTTATCAAAATATAATTTTAACCCAAAGGAATTCTTAAGCAATTCCTTTATCTTATTTTTAGTTTTTTCATGGCTAGTTTTCATATTTACATGGTTGCCATCATTATTTATACTTAGTTGATTTCTAACTAGCATCATCTTGTCATTGTCTTGAAGTTATTTCAATGATTGAAGGCTTCTACTCCCTCAAATTCCACTTCAAATAAGTGGTCTTTAATATCAAATTTCGAACAATCTGTGCTTTTTCTTAATGCACATCGTCTACATATCAATTGTTACTCAATCAAACTAAACATTTTCTACAAATCTTTAAATCAACATACCAATCCATTTAATTTCTAGGTAGTCGTTTTTGCATTTTTCAACAATTTATAATGCATTTCACATCAGTGACTAATCAAGTTTTCTTAAGCTTAATTAATTTCACAAATTAATCGTTTTCATATTTTTAGGAGAAACACATCAATGAATACATACTATCATTTAAGGTAAGACTTCCTTCTTAACCTTTATCGCATATGTGACCTCACTATCCAACATCTACATTGACCATGTCGACCCCTCCTTTACTAATTCCTTGTCCAAATCTACCCTGCAACTCAGCAATGCATTTTAAAGGTTCAATATGAACTTTATCATACCAATTGGATGCAAAACAATTTTATTATGATTTTCAACAAGCTCAATAGCTCAATTATTTCTTTTAACATTGCGGGGGACCCTCCCCCTTGCACTCACATGCGTACCTATTGTCTGAACATATTTGATTTCTTTCCCTTAGGAAAAATCACAATTTTATTCAAAAGAACAAAATTACATGTTGCAGATGCTTGTAAGTATTCAAGCAGACCAACCTTACTTGATATCCTAAAAGAAAAACTCCCATAGAAATAAGACAAAACTATTCTTTTATACCCTTCTTTTTCTCCACTTTTCGCCAACCACCAGAGTTGGGAGTGGAAGATACAATGGCCATATGACTCACTTCTATATTTACACAAGTTTCTTTGTGAGAGTCAAAACTCTCTGATGCATGATTTATTTTGTTGTCACTCGCTTCTTTCTCAGGGATAGCCTTCTCAATCTACTGCCAGTGAGTTGAAATTGTGATAACTAAGGACAAATTTGGAGCCACCGAAGGTGCCTGCTCCTCCCTTATTTTCTCTATAATTTCTTGGTTGTTCCGATCAACAATATTTGTTATATTCTTTGGCGGTTCTTCTTCCTCTACTTCTTCATCTTGTGAATCTGAGAACTCCCATCCCTTTTGGTTTTTGGGCTTGTCTCTTTTTTCTTTTGGGGTCTTTCTTTGTCTGAGGACACAAGTTTTGAGTATGTACGGTTTGAATACAAATATGACATCTCAAAAGCCACATTTTCAAATTCAAGAGGCTGAGCCCATTGCAAATTATTATGAATCAGAATAATGAGGTTAAGTAAACCTTTACTAAGGTCCACCTCTACATAGATTATGTGACCTGACCCATACTTGGATTTTGGATACCATCATAGCATTTATATCAAAGCTTGGAAACCATGGAATCATAAAACGACCCACACTACCCCAAAACCATGGTCCATAGTTTAAAAGATAATCCAAATATTTTGTTGTATCAAATTTGACGATAAAAAATTCCCTTGAACAAAGGTGAATATCATAGTTTTCAGTCTAAGTGGAAAATATCCAATGATGTAAATCCTCCTTCTTAGGACATAAATCGTTAAATTTGCATATGACTGCTTTGGAATGAAATTCAGAGTAAAATTCATTTACCTCTGACATATTTATTTTCAAAGCCGGCACTTGATTCGTTCGTTCCACAATATAGGGACCAGGAAAATTTGGGATGTGATCAACAATTTTGTGTGTTTTAGCCATTCCTTTTACTGCATCCTTTAAAAGAGATTGGGTCTTTTTGAGTACTAGATCCAGGAAATCCTCTGCATAACATTAGGGTTAATGTGATGGATGAGTCACATTCAATGCCATAATCTTGGAAATTGGATTCATCCTGCATTGATTTCCCTGCATAGGTCAGACTTCAAAGATTTGTTGGAATCCCCAACTTTTCTTGAATCTTTTGCTTTATATCTATCAACAGATCCCTAGCCCAAATTCTAATTCTGACTGATTTCCCATCAAAGGACTTAAGAAAATTTTAGAAAAAGGATTTCACTGCCAGATCTAGGTTTTGGCTAATGGTGTTTCCTCCTGCAATCATAGCTCTAGGCAGAAAAAGGTTGAAATAGACCTTTTGTTTGTCAAAAAAATTGTTGGCGTTTCGTCGAAGCCAAGACAGGGGACTGCGCACATCCCCAGATGGCAGATTCCATATGCCTATATACTCAAAAGTAGGACCATGGCATAAGAAACCCCAATCATGACCTTCGACATCATTCATAAGCTCAACTTCAGAGATACGTGAAGTTTTTTGATTGCAAGGATGCAACATCACGAGCAATAACCCTATATCCACATGAATGAATAGTAGATCTGACCAAAAAGAGGCATTTGGGCCTGCGATCTCCATAGAAAAACTAGATCCAATGCTTGAAAACATTCTTAACCAATGGATCACACTTGCAAAGGAGAAAATTAGTAATTTAATAACTAATACACCATTGATCTCCCATATAACCATCTAGAAAGATTGTCTACAATAATCAACTATATCTGCAAGGAACTAGTCAGAATAGTTTAAGGTCAAATTTTGAAGGGTAATAACCCATATTACTCTTCGCATGCATAGATTTGAACCTAGGATATTTCCTTTGTGAATACCATGATCCTGTCTACGCATCTCTACAACGTTTATGCAAATCCTAATGCCAAAGAAAGCCATAGCAGAGCTCATTTTCACCTCCATTTCTCCTAGAAGAACATATGAAAACTTGTATGAACATATTTGATACTATTTCCATTATCTTTTAATTTGAAGATCATTTAAAATATAATTAATGTTCATTTGAGCATCTATTACTTTTATCTTTTCTTATAACCCTGTCCTATTTATAAGACTTTCCATAGTCTACCCAAGGGACCACTTTTCATGCAATATCACGTTGTTTCATCTTCACATAATCCTATGTACAACTTACTCTTCATAATAGATTCTATTAGCTTTAAAATCTCAAGTCATTCCCTTTTTCCTTAAGGATGATAACATCGTGTCCAATTTATTTATTTAAATGGCTAGACACTGGTCCTTAAAGCCTCATCACAGGCTCATAAAATTTAGCTCATCTCCTAAAATATTTTCTCTTGCTCTCACACAACATCAATGCATTCAATATTCGTCCTTACCAACAATTACTTTGTTGGTCTCCATGCTCATTTATGTGAAAGGTATTTTTTCACATTAATACTTTAGGTTCTTTCTTCTACCAAGGATAACATCAACATGTCCTTCCTGTTATCACTCAGGTTGTTCCCCAGGAAAGCTCTAAGGGGGGAATACGGCCGAGGTAACCACTAACCAGTATTTTAGCTGCAGATTCTAGCCAATCTGCAACCAGAGAGGGCTCTCTCTTTGTAATTTAGCTTTGTTTTGAAGTATTTTAGGCTAGTTATGATGCACAGAGTTTGGTTTTAAGTTTGTTGGATGGTGATCTTAAATAGAGCTGGGATGCAAGTCTAAAACAGTTTATACCATTGGGAAAATGGGGTCAATGAGGACGAACTGCTGAGAGTGTTTTCTTTGGTAAAGGGCAATACTACAGAGCAAGATAATCGATCTTGGAACAATTTTGAAATCTGGAAATTGATGGAATGTAAGCCAGTGGATGAAGGGCAGTTAAGAATCCTTCATCATGCTGGCAGAGGGAAGGTGCATGAATATTACCAAGGAGCAGTAAAGAATTCCTAGGCAATATTCAAAGTGAAAGAATCAGTGGAAACAGGAGCAGCTAAGAATTCTTGTTTATGCTAACTCTGAAGAAAACATAATTAACAACAGAGATTGAGCACAGAGTGTATTTAAACAAATTCTGGGCTATTCTTTTTCTCTATTACTAAGATTATGAAACATATATGAATTTTGCAAACACAGAAGACATAAAACGCAGGTTAGAGCAACTTATTGATCCATAGAAAGACACAAGAATTCTGTAGTAGGTCCCAGAACATCAAATCCACATTCAGACGGTCCAACAGCAATGAAATTCAACAGCCTTTGTATTAAAAAGTCTCAGAGTTACAAGAGTAAATCACCAACCCCAAATACATTTTATGGGGAGGTATTTATACAAAAAGGAGATACAAAATATCATGTAGATAAGCTATCACGCAATAACTTCCTTCACCTACTCTATAGAAGAAGTAAATGAGAGAAATGAATGCAGCAGTAAATGTTGGTGTGCTGGCTGTTTAGTCTGTCAGATATATTTGACTTTTTGGACTGAGTGAGTCGGCTGGTAGCTGCGTCTTTACTCTGCGTTCCTGCGTTTGCTGTCTTGCTGTGTTGCTGTCCCGGCCTTGTCATCGGTGCTTGGTCTTGCTTTAATGAGCTGCGGTCCCAACCTGATTTCCTCTTTCTGCTGTCTTCATTCTTTGACAGGTGGCCCATGCATTTGAATTTGCTGACCTGTAGCTGATCAAAAAAGAAAAAGAACCGAAATTACCTTGGTAAAATCTCCAGCATCTCCTACCACCATTGGTTTGTTGGAAACTGATGTCTTTGTATTTTTATTAGTGTCTCATCAGCTTCAGTATATCTATAGAAGTTGGGCTAGACCTCTAAAAGATGATTTATCTCATGTTTAATGTAGAACAAATTTTCTAGTTTGTCATATAAAATTTGTCTAGAGGGAGGCCGTGTGTCTTCTGAGGTGCTTGATGATGCTGTAATTTGATTGGAAACATAGTTATTTACCCTGTTAGCATACTGTTCATGTGTTAACAGTCTCCCACTGCTGGTCAATAAGCTGGGTAACCCTTTGCTCTGCAATATTGCAAACTTTTCTTTGAAGGCATTTATTTCTGTCTGCATTTCTTGGCACTTTCTTTCTAAAGTCTGTACAAAATTCCTCAGGGTCAGCACCTTTTTCACTATCAAAATGGTGTCTATTCTGTTCCTGATATCCAAAGCTGCTAGTTGTTCTCTGGTATGAGTATTCAAAAATTGAATCATTCTATTGGCCTGCTCAGGCATGTTTCCCAATAATGCTCTGGCCTTTTGAGTCTCAAATTGAGCTATGCCTATCAATTCTATTTGCTCATGTATTGTCTGAATTGATTGCCATTGGTTAGTGATAGATTGGCCAATTTTGGCCCACAAAATTGTCTTGATTTCAGCCAGAGTTTTATGAAGAGTAAGCTCTTTTTCTAAGGATTTTATTTTATTATCCAAGGCCTTTATTTCTCTTGTTTTTTCAGCCACTGTTATCTTGGACTTGTCATAGCTTACTTCCAGCTTGGCCAACTTTTCTTTGGCCTCTTTCAGCTCTGACATTTGGACTTCTAGCTCTTTTACTGCTTTCATCATTTCTTCCATACTCATGCTAGATTCTGGTGCTGTTATTGCTGTTGCTGCTGAAGCATCCGTGGTTGATGTACCTGTTGTTGATGCTGGGATGATAGGAGGGATTGCTGGTGCATGTGTGGGAGGGACAGTGGCAACGGTTGGAGCTGTTTCAGGTGGCTGGGAGGTCGACTCTCCCTGCTTGGCTTGCAATGCTTTCTCCAATTCTTGCTCCATTTGAATTATCCTTTGATTCATCCTCATCAGCAAATCCATTGTATCTCCTTCTGCCTTCTCTTCTGCAAGTTCTGTAGTTTGTGGGTGCATGGTTGCAGGTAGCCTCAATTGCTTTCTAAGTGCAGCAATATCTTCTTCCTTTTTCCTTATGAGGGCTTTGATGCCCTTGGCATCCTTAGGATCATGCCCTAGCTCAACAATAATTTCCTCCAGGGTCTTTATTTTGTTGTCTTTAGCCAAGGAAGATATTCTTTCCAAATCCAATTGGGCAGATGTATTGCTTAATGACTCCTTCAATTGGTGGGCCAGCATTGCCTTGTCTGCTAATGTAGCATAGACCATTTCGCCTATTTGCTTGTGCAGCTCAATTTGGTCCATTGGGTGTATGTCTTTGGCGAGCACTTCTAGACTTGTTTTTATGTAATCCGCAGTTGTCTGTGGTTGCTGAACTTTAGGCTTGAAATGACTTAAGATCATTTTTTCCTCCTTAATGTCATAAGCTGCCATCAGTCTTTGCTGTTTGGAGGGTGTTGTTTTGAGAATTTGATCATAAAGCTGTATTCTTAATAATTCATTTTGGGCCTTAATTTCCATGAATGTTCCTTTAATACCAGATGGTTTCTTACTTTGCTGGTTTGAGGAGGACACCTCCATACCATGTTGCCTCTCTGTTTCTTGTCTATGAGAGCTGGTGGATGTTTGCTGGCTGGTTTCCCTCTCCCTCCTTGGACTCTCTATGATTTCTTCACTAATTTCCTCTTCAATTTGAGGATCTACTCTCTGCCTTTTGGCCTCTGGCTGCTGTGTTGACCCACTTGCAGGTGTGGTCTCTTCCCTGTCCCGTTTCTTGCTTCTTTCCTCATTGAGAGGAGTCTGTAATGTTGGAATCTGTGGTGCCTCTGTCTGTAGTGGAGGGGCTTGCCCTTGACCCTGTTCCTTTGAGGTAGTTGGCTGGTCTGTCATTGTTTCTGGCTCTGTATCTACTACCTCCTTGCCTTTTGCTGTACCTGCTGTTGGTGTAGTCTTTTCTTGGGCAGCTTGTGAAGCTGCAGCAGTTGATGTGCCTTCTCCGACTTGCTGTGGCAGTTTGAATGACACCTGCCCAAAAGAATCCAAGTCAAGAGTCTTTTCCAAATCTTTCACATTTTGCTCCATTATCTCTTCCTCAGTGAGCTGTTCAACTAGTGTGCCTTCTACCCACTCATCTTGGTTGGCAAATTGTTCTATCTGTGGGATTTTGCAATGTTCATAAGCTGACAGCCTATATTTTATTTTTCTTGCATTGATAAAGCCATTTGGGTCATAAGGTACCCACCAAAAACTCCTTTTTAATCTGAGTTTTTCACCCAATATCTGATCAGCATCTTGCCATCCTTCTTTTTTGTTCATGACATAGGGGCCTAGTTGGTCTCTGAATTTCAACTGAGCCTTTTTCTTGGTGCTATGAAAATGAGTTAAATCTGAATTGATAAATTTCCTGTAATATTCCAAGGCAAACAGTCTCATTGGCACATATCTTGGCAGCCTGTAGGGACACAGCTCACAGCCATATATCCTAATGATAGTGTGATTCTGGTAGAAGTACCAGTCACCTATTTTGTAGTTCTTTGAGAGCTGCAATATTTTCTGCATGTCATAGGATAGTCTAGGAGGAGGAGTTCTCTTTAGGAGAGAAGAGACTGGATAGACAAACATGTCAATGAACTCACAGTAAGAGTAGGGAGAGTTGCGGACTTCATGAAAGACTGAGGTCCAAAAAATCACAGACCTCTTTTCTCCTTTAGTGTCCAATCTTTTGATAGGGCATTGGAAACAATCTGGCTGATAATACAGGAATAGATGATAGATGTCGGATGAATACTTGAAGACTCTCTCCCTATCCAGTTTCACTGGTTGGTCATGTATCTTGTTGGCAATGAATTTGGCATAATTGTATTTGACAGCAGGGGGCTGTCCTGGGGTAAATGCAGACAGTAAGACCAATATAGTTTCATCAATATGTTCACTTGTCTTGAAACCCAAAACATAAGATATCATATCAACAAGTAATTTACCCACTTCATTGAAACATACATAGAGAAAAGGAGGTGGCCCTGTAGGCTGGCGATCTGCTCTCATGAATACTTGGGCAATTCGGGCTATCTCTGAGCTGGAGAGTTTGGGACCTTCATCAAGCAAGAATTTCATAGAAAGAGGGAACAGAAGCTGAGTTGGCTTGAAGTTTAGCATTTGATTGATGGAGTCAGGAGTTATATGAAAGAGGATGCTCCCAGATGGAGACTTGACTACCCTTTGAGTTGGTTCATAGTTTTCACAGCAGAGGTGAATTATCTCAGGGAAGATATTGACAGAGGGGAGGAAGTATATGGGCAAATTTGATTCCCATATCCCATAAAAATCATTGTTATTCAAATAACTGTTCCTCAGCTCACAGAATGTCTGCAGGTGGTTTCTGTCACCAACCAAGTCTTGGATTAGATAATCCCTATCAGCCAAAGGTAGTGATTCCAATTCCTTGTGGGGTGCATTGAGAGGAGTAATGTTTAAGGCCACTGGAGTCTCCATGGCTCAATTTTATGAGTGTGAATTTGGAAACTGAGGTCTGTGTGGGTGAAATGAGTAGAACAGCAGCTTTGGGCCTCTTTCTGTGGAATTTTATAGATTAAATTCGGCTGAATGAACTCATGGGGTGAAAATGACAGTGAAAAAGATAGTCTGCAGAGTTTTCTTTAGCGGAAAATGGACATGGACAGCTCCGGGCTTTTTCCTTCGGCGTTCACAGAACAGAGTGAACTTGAGTTCGAGTCCACGGGAGAAATTTTGCAAAGGGAGACTGCTTTTATAGGATTTCTTGGTGAAAAATTGGAGAAAATTGTGGTTATGGTGCACTTTCTGCAGGTGTTTTGATGGGTTTTAACTTAAATTTCGGAGTTCATAAGCAATTTAGCAGAGGAAACTGAAAAACACAGGGTTTGGGCACGACTGTAAGTAAATACCTGTTTTAACGGTGAAATGAGCGATTAGCAGGCGGCAAGTCGAGCTGAGGGATCGAGCTACGGAGCAAATTTGCTGGGTGACGGACTGTGCAACTTTGGTGGCGAATTGGTCGTAAATTGCATGCAGAGGTCTCCACTAACGAACAAATAGAAATAAACAAAAAACAATCATTTTCGCGACTTTTAACACAATTTGGGCCTTTTTGGGCTTTTGGCGCTTTTTTATGATGACGTCATCATGACATACTTTTTTCGTGTAGCGGGTACGGAGGATGACGTGTCAGCTGACATGTCGGATGACGTGGTGGATGACACGGTGGCGAGGTGGTGATGTCAGCAGATGACATGGCGCTGATGCGGAGCGGTGGTAGGCGACGTGGATGCGACGTCATTAGGTGACGTGGGTATGACGTCAGGGGGTAGGCGGTATTCCCCGCACCACCTTAGGGCCATGGTGGTTTTGGAGGAGGGGGTTGTGATCACGCCAGGAAGCCGACGCGTGGCAGGGGTACGACAACAATACTGCCAATCTCCCAGACGCTAACGTTCGGCAGATAAGGGCTTCCGATATCGCCGCCAGCCGTTGGATCTACGGCGCGGGATCCGACGGTCGACGGGTAATGTAAATAGCAGGGGTTTACAACAAAGGGACCCGCACATTTTTTAAACATTTAATAATATATGTCGGGGTTTTAGACTTTGGTTATGGCGGAACGGTTATTCATTTAACCGAATGTTAAATGAAACCCGATATATACATGCACGCCAGGGGTTAATGTATGGTTTATGTGGGGGGGTTTTAGTGCGGTTGTTTATTTAACCGGATGTCAAATAAACCCCAATGTTTTTGAATGCGGAGGGGCTATTATTAAGGTCCCAAATGGACTAATAATTCTCGAAATTGTGTTATAAGGCTATAGTTGCCAGGGGTAGGAATATTATGTATTTTTTGGGTTTTTTATATAGTTTTTTATAGAATAGGGGTGGGAAAAATGATAAAGGAGCTATATAATAAAGTTAATGTTAATATGATTTTATGGATAGGTAACGCTAAGTTTATAAGGTAATAACTTAGGTTTTTGGGGAAATGAAGTAAAATGGTAAGATCTTTTACACAAGAAATGTGGCTTGTTTTAACTAAGTAAACTCAGAGTTCAACTTAGCATTTCTCATAAAATGAAGTGAAGTAGGACTACTGGGCAGATCCCAATGTCCTTGAGGGGATGTTAGTAAATGATTTCTGGGGGAATGAAAGGGGAAATTAGTCATGCTCCACTGTTTTACAACCAAACAACTGCCATGGTACTTGTGTCATCCATGAGATAAGTCTTTCTTGACAAGACAAAAAAGTGATCACAAACTTGCTTCTGCAACCTCAAACTGCCTACTCAGCCTAATACACCTAGCATTTTTTCTTCCTTTTGATTGGGTGCATTTGGACTAGCAAACCCTGATTTTCCTCTTTTTCTTTTGAATGCCCTCCTATCTAAGTCTACTCTTATCTCTTCCAAGCGCCCAGATTAAGCAGTTGGGCTCCTTTGTTTCTCTACCTATCTACTCATTTGCCAAGCTTGAACTGTTTGGATAGATCTTTATTCTCTATTCTAAAGACAAGTAAATTCAAACATGATCTAACCAGGATTGAACTGTCTGGCTATTCATCAACTGTATCCAGAATCAACCACCTGTACACAATGAAATTCTCCAACAATGGAACAGTAGTGGCATTTAAACTAGCACACTTTCTTGGTCTTTTGGTTTGGGGTTCATTTTTATCATTTTTTCTGACCAATCCATTCTTTTTGCCCTTTGATTTTTCTTTTAGGGCATACCCTCTTTTCATTTTTTAATTTTCTTCATTTGTTTAC
Source organism: Pinus tabuliformis (assembly GCA_031772625.1). Taxonomy (NCBI): domain Eukaryota; kingdom Viridiplantae; phylum Streptophyta; class Pinopsida; order Pinales; family Pinaceae; genus Pinus; species Pinus tabuliformis. The sequence goes on along the minus strand of CM062819.1, from coordinate 1,880,158,640 downwards.
AAAATATGGAACCTTTGCAGCATGCAAGGATGAACATATTTGGCTCTTCTACAGTCAATCATGAAAAATGAAACCTATTGGTATAGGAACCTAACACTTCCAATAACTAACTTTTTATGACATACTTTCCATGGGATTTCCTTTTGAATTTAAAGCCATCTTCAAGGCCTTCCCATTGCCCCAACAATAATTAACATTTTCACTTTTATCATGATGCCTTCCTCTTCAAACAAGAAAATTTGATATACATATGGAAATCTCACTCACTGTTAAAGTCAGTACTCATGCAATCTTATCCATGAAGATCCTCATCTCAATTAGGCATAAGTATTTAGCAAGATCATGTGCATCACTGCATAGCTTCATGTGCACCTACACATATATCCTTGTGCATCACTTTACCTATGATCCTTTTCACTCAAATTTCAAATCTAACCTGATTTGCAGGGTTTTACCTTCCTATGCATCCATTCAACAATCCTCAACTATGCTCTATTACAATACGCCTCTATTTTACCAAGAAATTCTTCTCTTGTTCCCTTGTTCCTATGAGCACCATGTCCCCCGTATCCTCTCCCCAAGGCAACAAAGAAATGTTAAATTTTCCCTAAAACAAGTCAAGTAAACCTTATGCTTTGCTTATTAGCTCAAAATTCCACATCCCTTGTTCATCAACTCACTTCATATTCCATGCTCTTCAACATCCCATATCCTTTCTATTCAAGGTACCAATCCTTATACATCAAGGTCAACTACCCTGGAACTAAAACCAAGGACTCCTAACTGAGGCTTTTCCATTTTGTGCACCTAATTCAAGGATTATTTCTCATCCCTAGCATAACTAGACTTCACCATCTAGGCCTCTTTACCATTTACTATACTTCCCATCCTCAAGGAAATATTTAGTATAACTACATCATCCAGCGAAGTGTTAAATATTTCAAGGATATATAATTATGGCCAAAACTTTGCCCTCTCATAGAGAGCTAATCCTTAACCATTATAAGGCATCCACAATCTTTAAAACAACGTTTCTAGGCATCATCCACATTGATCAATATTCCTACAATTCACAACCCTTACTCCTTCATTTAAAAGATCCCAAATGGGATCGACTCATGCAAAAATATATCTCAACAATGCATTTCATCATCGCTGAAATAATTCCTTCAAATCATGTCAATATGCCTTCCATCAATGTACTTCCAACATTTCTGTCAATGACATCCTAATTCCTACAAGCACACATATCCATGTGTGTGTAGTACGTATGTAGGTGAATTCACTACACTTTTCCCTCCTTTTATTCTTCCTTGTTGCTTTTATTATCAACACCAACCACATGAGCCACACTGTTTTACACAACCTTACTCAAGCCTAACTTCCAAAACATGACTCTCCTTTCCAACGAGGCACTCTTCCACATACAATAGTTCCATTCTAGCTTTATCCAAGGTTAAGTCCAGGAAATGCTACTAATGCTAAAGATAACCAACAAGTTATTAGTCTCATTCCAAAATCATCTATATGGTGTATTTTTTGTTGGAAATGTAACTATATTGATTGGGGGAGGGACGTTGAATAAATCTAGTGTTAATTTTAACCAATCAAAACATTTCAAGTCACATGTAATATCAATCACATCAACAATATCAGAATGCACAAGATATATGTTTGAAACTTATTTTATTATCAAATGATTTGTAGGCACCAACCTATAGGAGGCACTTATCCCCTTTGTAATGTTTTGTAGGCACCAAACCATCAAATCTCTTTTTCATGCATTTTCAAACTTAGATGCACTTCGTTCTCCTTCTAGATTTTCTGCTTCTACCTTTTATTCACTACACTACACAAAATATTTATACATCATTTTTGCACTTCGTTTCACTCCAACCCCATGCTTTGTTTAGACTACATTCCTACTCTTTGCACCATACAGGCACTCCTGCACCACAAAACCACTATCACCACTTACACTTACGATCTCCACCTCTTCTCCATCACAATGTTTTATCTAGCTCTTTTATACAAGATTAGATTGGAAATTTCAGTGCACCACCAACATACACTCCGAATAACAAATTATTTTTTCTTATGGAAATTTGAATATGTGACCCATATTAGTTTCATATCACCTTGGATCCTTGGCAGCTTTACCTATGTGACCATATGACTAGGTGTCAGGACCATATCTCTACGACTAGTTATAATATATTTGAAATCCGGGTCCACAAAGATATGTTGGCATTCTCCATATCTTTAGATGTCTTGAATTTGACTTTGGCTTAGAGTGTTTGGCATAATCTCTTCGTGATCTAGAGTCGTGACCATAGGTCGAGACCGAGTGAAATTTTCCTATTGTTAAACAACTACCAACTTCTAAAACATGCCAATTGATCTGATTAAGATCGACAACGAAGAAGCCATTACGGGGTCCCCTAGCCTATCTAAACATTAAAAAGGGGGGGGGCATGCAATTAATTGTATATGCAATTAAACATCCACCACCTTTTTGGAGTGCACTAAGTGATCTTGTGCACAAATCAAATCTGGCGACAAAGACATCACTTTCGACCCCCCCCCCCCCCCCCCCCCCCCCCCAACTTATCCAGACTTTAATTCGGCGAGGCGAGGGGGGCATGCAATTTATTATATATGCAATTAAACATCCACCACCTTTTTGGAGTGCACCAAGTGATCTTTTGTACAAACAAATCTGGCAACAAAGACATCACTTTCGGCCCCCCCACTTATCCAGACTTTAATTGGGCGGGGGGGTGGGTCCAAAAGATTATGTGGTTTACTACCATGAAACATGGCACCCTATCATCATTGACATATCGTTATTCTACCATATATTCGATATTATCAGTGCCACTTATCATGCCATGCCACTTCCACGTCACTTCCGTTTGTCACTTCCTCCAACTAGAACATCATCGCTCTATCACTTGGTGCCACCTGTAATGCCACTTCATGCTTCCACTTGTTTGGGGTCCACTTGCAGGCTTAAACTAGGAAATTCAAATATGATTGTTTTCTTAAGCTTTTCCTTATTTCACTTTTGGAGGCTTGGATGCCTGAACGCAAACAACTTATCTAGATGTATCCAGTATTCAGCTATTAAGCCAATGTGATCTGCGGCAGAGGGCCTAGATGCCTCATTGCACCTTGGATGGCTTAGATTCAATTATAAGATGGAACTTTTACTAGTTGGAACCATGATGTGAGTTCTTCTCTTCAACTTCAATTTTCTCCTTATTCCTGTGGAATTTTAAGAAGTGTCATATACTGTTAGAAAGGTCCCAAGATAGGATATTCGACCATACAAGTGTCATTTTCTTTTGGACTAGGCAGTTAGAGAATACATTCCTTCAAATATATCTTATCCAAACTGCATCTTTGAAATCATACCATTATAATGATTCATGACTATAATATTAACAATCTTCCCATGCTAATGGAATTTGTAATCATTGGAAATATATGTGCAACAATCTTCCTCTTTGCCATTGATGGAAACACCACAAGACATATGCTAGTCATTGATCATCTTGGGCTAGACTCCACCTACGTACTTGTTGGTTGTACTCCTCTTGATGTTTACATATTATCTTGATTTAATATCAGTGACAAAGGGCATATACTCCCACTAAGCTTATGCATACTCTTTCCTTGAATTCCCCCTGTCACCAACATGCTTCTTGGTTGAAATTAGTAGATCACTCCCCCTTGTGAGGAAGAAATTACGCCCATTTTTTGTCTAAGATATTAAAAAATTTCTCTAGGTAGAGGTTTGATAAATATGTCTACAATTTATTATTTTGTTGGAATGTATTCCGATATTTTGATCATCAACTTATTCTTGAAGAAAGTGGTATTTTATATTAATGTACTTTGTTTTGGAATGCATAACATAGTTTTTAGAGATATTGCTAGCGTTGATATTATCACACATGATGGGCATAAGATGATCACAATTTTATTGAATATCCTTGAGATTATAATTCATCCATAATATTTGAGTACAACATGATGTTGTTGCAATATATTATGCCCAGCTTGGATAGAGAAAGGGAGGTTTGTTTTTTGTTGAACAAAGATACTAGATAACTACGTAAAAAAGGCCCCGCCACTAGTTCTCTTCTTATCATCAACACGTGCAACACAATTTGCAACTTTATAAGCTTTGAGAGTAAGATTTGTTCCCCTTGGATACCACAAGCCATAAACTATGGTGCCCTATAGATATGAAAATATCATTTTGACTACATTCACATGAGTTTCTTTTGGGCTTGATTGAAATTTGCCTACCAGAACTACTGCTTGCATGATATCCAGTCTTGATGTTGTTAAGTAAAGAAGGTTGCCAATCATGGACCTGTACATGGTCTAGTTTACTTCAAGAGACTCGTCATCCTTACTAAGTTTGCAACATGTTGTCATGGGATTGCTCATGGGTGCACAACTTTCAATACCGTACTTGTTTAATATTTCTTTAAGGTACTTGGTTTGTGACATAAAAATTCCTTTTTTTGATTGATGAACCTACAAATTAAGAAAGAAGACAATTCCCCCAGCATAAGCATTTCAAACTCTTGCATGTTAGCTACAAAATTTTTGCTTATAGATTCAACACCACTTCAAAAAAATATGTCATCCACATAGACAATAATGATTAGAAAGTTATATTATTAAGTCTTGATGTAAATGTTACTATATGCTTCCCCTCTCTTAAAGCCTTTTTGTTTAAGATATTTATCCAATATAGAGTATCAAGCCCTTGGTACCTATTTTAACCCATATCGGGCTTTCTTCAATTTGCACACATAATCCTTATCTTATTATAGCTAAAATCCTTTTGTCTGCTCAACATATACTTCTTCTTGTAGTTCTTCATTAAAAAATGTTGATTTTACATCCATTTGATAGACTTTAAACCCCTTAAAGGTTGTACAAATCAAGAACTTCCTTATTGCTTCAAGTCTAGCTATTGGAGAAAATGTTTCTTAAAGGTCCACACCTTCGACTTGTGCATATCCTTTACATAAAATTATTTCTTTGTTCCTTACTATTTTTCCATCTTCATTCAATTTATTTTTGTAGACCCTATTTTCTCAATAAATCACTTTTGCGAACATAAGCATTCTCCCTAGGTTTAGTGGCTTAACCTAGAAACAACCAAGAAAACTACACTATCTTTCCCTAGAGATATTTGAAATATAAGAAGAATACCTACCTAGTGTTCAATGTAATATTTCTTCTTCTCTTCACCCGTTCAATCCAACTCCAACTTTAACTCCCGAAAGTAGAGCCTGCAAATTAGCCAAGACAAGCAAAGCGATCAAGATATACAACATAATATATTCAAATAGATCTAAATAAGAGATCAAGGAATGTTATTCTACACATGTATAATCAAATACATGATGTATGGGAAAAACAATGCATTTTGTATTAATGATAATAAAGAAAGATTACAACCCTTGTTGAGGCCTTGATGTTGCAAATATCTCCCAGCCTTCTCGTCCTTTCTTTGCCACAATGATAAAGCCTTCAATCTCACTAATGCATAAGGATGGATTATGGACCTCCAAACTCAAATTGACAACATAAGGGAAAAATTAGAGTCTCCAAAAGCCAACCCAAACTCTATAGAAAGTACTACTTTTATAGGGCAAATGAGGAAGTTTTAGATCCACCATACTAGGGCTAGATCCACTTTTAAAGGAGGTAAGTTCCATGAGATAAGGGATAAAGCCTTATTAGTAGGAATTCAAGATCATATTCAATAGAAAATGGATGAATAAACTCTCAAAGCTTCTAAATAAGGAAGCTTCGAAATACTATTTTATTTTTCCTCATTTCCAAGTGTCATCACACTTTTAGTAAGGAAACTTGCGCTGACCAACACAAGTTGCATGTATGCAGCATGTGCCATCGCAAATTGTCATGAGGCTAAGTGCAATAGAGTCTTAATTAGGTTTTTAAGCCAGTGTAATCCAATATTCTTATAAATTTTGGGAATAGTTTTTCTTTTAGCCTTAAAAAGTGTAATAGATGACAAGAGATCTGGGTTTGGGGTTTTTTGAATAAGTGCGAAAAAATGGCATATAATAGATTGCCCCCTAAAGTACAAAGTCAAAAGTTGTGGATGAGAGTTGAAGTGCTTTACCATGTGAAAAGTTTGGATTAAGAGTTGACTGGTTGAGATCTAACAAACATCAATTAACTATTACAATACATTATCATCATGATATTATCGTTGAGGTAGGCATACCCATACTCAACATATAAGTTATTTTACATGTATAATGATCAAAGTCATGTCCACTGATTATGCATTGCTTGATGGATTTTTGTATGACCATAGCCATCATACCTCATAGATTTGTATATGAATCCTAAAGTCACCACTTGGATGGATGAAATTAGATCTGGGGTCTTCTATCTCGTCACTCGACAATAGGATCCATGTGAATAAATGTGTGTAAGTCGAACATGGTAAACACCATTTTATTACCACCCAATGATGAAAGTCGTTAACAGATGTGAGAGGAACCACCAATAAATATCATTAGGGGAATTTTGAGGTCTAAAATGGGCCTCCTAAGGAAATTATAAAATAATGGTGGAAATAATAAAATAAGATTAGATTACATCATCAAATTTTAGAGGGAAAAAAAGAAAAAACTACTTTTTCAACTTATCTCCCTATGGGTTTACTCAAATTTTGAGCGGGAGCATGCATTGGATGTAGAATTTTATTCCTCATCTAAGGAGTACCCATGTTGCATACTTTCGATGGACCCTGCTACATGAAAGATGAGAAATACATGAAAAATGTTATTGCAGTCACATTTTTTCATGTATTTCTCATTTTTCGTATAATAAGGTCCATCAAAAGTATGCCACATGGGTACTCCTTGGATGAGGAATTAAATTTTGCATCCAATGAGTACTCCCGCAATAAATTTGAGTAAAATATTAGGAAGATAAGTTGAAAAATTAGTTTTATTATTTTTTTATATTTATTTTTTAATCTTTCTACTTTTTTACCCCAAAAATGGTGAATCATCCCCATGGTTGACATCATCATCTTGAATCCTATTGGTTCTTATAAAATTTATTTTGGTTGTACATTTTTCTTAGGAGGTCCATTTTAGACCTCAAAAGTTCTCTAATGAATGGCCCTCAAGGTACTAAAGTGCAATCTATGAGGTGTGAATAAATGAGCTAAAGTCGAACACCACACAAAACCTTTCGATCGAAGGCTAATGATGAGAACCTAGCACTGAAAGTGAGGAAACTTGTGACTGAGATATGCAAGTTCCAAGGGACTGAGGGGAGTTTCTAGATCAACTTCCTACATAATGTGATGAAGTCGATAGGAAGTTGTTTGTTGCAGGAGGGCCTTGATGTATCCCCCATCAATGACATGAAATATATACCAAGATTTGAGATAGAATGCGATGATGCAAAGTTGTTTGACTGATGGATGACATGAAATAAGGATAAAGTTATTGCAACAAATTTCAATTTATGGTGGACTTCCCTTTAACATATCGATGACACTTATGTGGAATTAGCAACATTGACTCAAAGACCCGTTACTAAGAATTTCGATAAGGTGTAATCAACAAGGACGAAAACAGATTTCCTAACCCAAAATAGTCATGAAGGTGAAAGAGTGTCCTATTCAAGAGCGACTTACTACCAAAATTTAGTTTTTATACCCTGTTTCCCCAATTTTTGCTTTTGATTATTTTTAACGAACACTGGGAAGGAGTGGTTTGGTTTCATCATGCTTGACGAGTCCTACTTTTTTTTTCTTTTTTTTTTTTTAATGTTTTACGAGTATAGCGAAGGGGTAACTCAACTTATTTTTCATATTTAGAGAGTTTTAAAAAATTCTAAAAAGAAAAATATGAGAGGTTACTTTTCGTGAATTTAGTCCCTTGGGCCTGAAAAGGCATAAAAAAAAATACTAAAGAGAATATTTTAGTCATGTTTGACTAAAGTATTCCTTTTTCGTAAATATTCAACTTGGACCGTAGAAGGGGTAAACTTATAATGGGTAGACGTCCTTTTATTTACTTTAACAAGTGCGAAAGAGACAAGTTCTCGAAAATATTTTCATGTTTTGGAAGCATGAAAAGAGATTATAGAAGACTCCATGGGGTTCCTTTTCATAAGCGTTAATGAGCCCAAAAATGTAATAAAAGTATGCTCATTTGCCAAAATGACCTGCAGTAAAAATTTGATTCAATACCTACATCATGTCCTTTAGATGTTATTAAATATGCTCAAAAGATAGTAAAATGATTAAAAATATATGATATATGACATTAAATAGATAAAAATATTAAAAAAATGACCTATTCTTGACATAAAAAGGGTAAAAGTTATTTCATTTTTACCATTGGTCATTTTACCATTTTGAGAGCTCTGATATGGTTTTTGCCTTGATCTTTCAGGAGTTGATTGTTTCCATTATCGTGGATGGTTTTTAGCACCGCTTGTTCTAGATAAGGGTTCTTTCCTTTCTTTACATATTTACGATTTCCATTTTTCATTTCATGCATTTCTCGTAGAATTTAGAAAATTTAAGGAAGATATTTTTCCCTCGACCCATTATAGGTTCCTTGTATCGGGAGGTGTGCTGGGACATTTTAATTATTACTAGAAAATGTAGCTCATCGCACCTGCCGAGAAGGGTAACTGCAATGGGACATACTGTCCTTAAGAAGGAAGTGTGATGAGCGCAAATGGATTTAATTTTTTTGAATTTTCAACTATATTTTCTCTAAAATTTTCATGCTTGTGATCTAATGCATTTCTCCTTTGACATTTGTAGGTGTTTGGTGAAATGAAAACGATGTTATCTTGGAGGGAAAGAGAACATAAGCTCCAAAATGTGATTGCAACAAATGACTCAGGGACAATATAATCACTGAGAAATTGTCATCTTTTGAAATATTTCTGAATCCCAGGTATGAGAGCCTAGATGGATTTATTGCAATATTTAGTGAAGGCATGGGATGTACAATGACAACATTTTAGAATCGGTGAACATGTAGTCACCATAAATATTGAAGATATATATTTCTTGATAGGACTCTCACGAAGAGGTGCTCAGATTTCTTTGTATAGATATCGAAGAGGCAGAGAGTCGGTGAAATATTATGTGGCTACTCCTTGAGACAACTCTCAACATAGAAATGATGGAAATATTGAGATAAAGGACATTCACGACCTTCATCTCATAACCATTTTATTTACTATCACGCATTTGGTCGGTAGTGATCGTCCTCGTCTGGCCACCAAATCCCAAATACAATATGCATTGGAGTGTTTGTAACCTACAATTTTCAATTGACGTGCAAGAGTATTGGCCAACTTGAAGGAACAATTGAACCAGGCAAAAGCTCGGTAGTTAAACAACTTCTAATCTGGTTCCATCATAGTTTTGTTCGCTCTTGAGACGATTCGACTGTTATAACCTCAAAGGATATCAGGAGAGTTTCCTGAACCTAGAGAGCCTGGCATGAGACAATAGGTGGATATGATGGCTCACCATGAAGGGGACCCTATGATGAGGTTTACTCCTACACTCTTCAGATGGCTGCAATATCAATTGATTATGGCCGAGGACTATCCATATGCTGGATAAGATTTCAGAGGCAATCCAAAGCTTGTCCTACTTGAGGGTGAGCAGTGGGACGATGCATGTAAAAGAACACTGTCATTTTAGATTTTTTAAGTTTTACATTTTTTTTTTATATGTGTAAGAGACTAACTATTGGTTTTTTCATGCATACATTAGATCAATACGACCAGTGGACGTGTCACCACTTCATTGATGGGCACAACCGCAATTTGGATAGGTTGGAGCAGAAGCGACAGATCCAAATTTAATAGAGACATTGGCTGAATTCGAGGCTCATGTGGAGGGTTTGACCCATAGCATTCTAGATGCAAGGATTGGTGATATCCTGATTCACTTACAAAGATATACCATAGTGGTGCCAACTCGGATTGGTCAACTACTGTGACATGTTGTTCGTGTTGTCATGTGTTACCACGAACATCATGATTAGTTTCCTAGGGATTTTAAAACCACATTTTGTTTTTTTGCATGTATTGGGATATTATAGGTTGTGAGCCATATGTGTCTCAAACACAATTTTTGTAAAACTAAAAACACTATTTACAGTATCTATCTATGGAGATTTTCTATTTATTTTGCTTTCCTGTACAATGTATGAGTATTATTATATGTTTACAAATGTTTCAAATGTCTATCTAAAACATAATTATCTAATGGGTCTATTAATGTATTTAGACATATCAGAACACATTGATATTCAGTGTAATAAAAATATCTTTCCAAGAGGCAAACTCTCAAAAAAATTCGTAACATTGTTGGACTTCTAATTGAATAGACATTATTCAAATGCAGTACCACAAGTTGAGAACCAAGCCTAACAACTAAGCGATGAATACCACGTGAAATGGAATCAGATAATAGCTTAATCATCGTGTTATAATTAGCGATATTATTAGATGTCCGACTGATACATATTCCTTGTAGACTTATCAACTCTTCAGTAGGAGCATAGATTTCCCATGATATGGAAGAAAGATTTAGAGTACCACGACTATCGCCATTAGAATAACCAACATAGAGTTGAGGGAATGTCATCATTTACAAATCAAATGTAATATGAGATAAGCGGAAGCGGTAAAAAACTCACAAGAAAATCACACTGCAAACACACCAGCAAATCTGTATGATATGTACAAAATAACTATGTAGAAGAAACCCTAGGCATAATACTTTTTCAGGTACAACCCATTATGAGGTTGTGCCTGTTACACTAAAAAATGTCACCTTGACTACTTACAGTTAGTATGGCTCAAATCAACAGTCATGCTACCCTCTTAGGCAAGTCTCATGCCTCTGTTATCCATCTCAAACTCAAAGAAGAGAGAAAGTCTTGTAAAAACTATGTTTATCTCTGGGGTCGCAGGTTCTCTCTAGCCTTACCTGCGGGGACGCTGACCATATTCACAAAATCTGCGTCCATGGACGCTCTGTATGTTAAGGGACAGGTGCGTCCCTCTGTAAAAGGCAAAATGCGCGAGTTTTATCTTGAAAAAGTTACTTGTGGTTACTTCTAGAACATTCTAGAGGTCGGTTTGATGAAATGGATGCGCCTCCAGTTGGTTCATGTATCTCTATTAAGGGGGAACTTATCCCATCAATAAGGGAGCTATCCCACCCAAAGAGGGGGATGATCCCATTGATAGTGGACCTGAATAACCTCTTTACAGCACTATAAATAAAGGCATTGAGCCAGAAGGAGAAGAGGTTGGAGCTATACATTTTCTTTGGGTAAATGCTGCAGGATTTAGGTCTTCCATTAGAGCCTTTGTGAGGAGAGATTGTCTTCACTTGATTCTACTTGGGAGAGGGTGAGCTTTGTCAAAGTAGAGGAAAACCCTTGATGGACCCTGGGAGGAACTTGCACAACACCAAGGCCAGGTTGTAAGAGTTTCTTTGTTTCGTTATTAATACAAACTGGTTTATTTTTCTCAATAGCTTGTGTTAATGAGTTATTTCATGTGTTCCTTGGTCTGCATGTTGAATATATGTTTTATTATATGAAATGCAAGTGCTTGGTAATTGTTTGATTGTTTGTGGTTGCAGGAATCGACTTGAAGGAGGAGCTCATCCGGATCGTCAAGAACGGACTTCAACAACAGCGTTTTGGAATAAGGTAAGCCTAAACACTTGTAGTTTTCATGTTGTAAAAGGTGTATTTAGAGAAAGATCACTCCATTTTGTCTTGTTTGTCATTAGAACGTCTTAGACTTCTAGGAAGGTCAGTCGTGTCCGCACCCTTGACAGATTCCGTGTGACAAATTGGCGACTCCGCTTCCGCCCGCCAAGGGTGTACTTCGAAGGTCTGCTTTCAACCCACATGCGAGAGCAGCCCAGAATTACAACATTGTTGAAGACTTAGCTGTTTCACCTTCAGCAATGTCGGCACTCGAAGTGCTGCAATCATGTCCAGCGCAACGAAAATTGCTTTTGTCGGCTATTGGAGCTGTCGATGTTCAGGACCCGAACCTAATGATCTTTGATCTAGAAAGTAGTACACCGCGTCTCCCCCATCAAATGGCTTTCCAAATTCCAGTGATAGTCAAAAACAGGCCTATTCATCGGACTGTGATTGATGAGGGAGCTTCTACGTGTATTATGTCGATTCAATGTTGGAGATCGCTTGGTTCTCCTTCGTTGAACCAATCCCCCACCATCCTTAAGGCCTTTGATGGCCGTGGGTTCCGTCCGTTTGGTATTCTACAAGAATTGCCTATAGGGGTCGAAGGTAAAACCGTTAGTCTGGATGTGGAAGTGGTTGATGCCCCTCTAGACTACAACCTTCTTTTGGGTCGAAGTTGGTCATATGCTATGACAGCGGTTGTTTCATCGGTCTTCAGAGTCATTAAGTTTCCACATAACGGTAAGATCGTGACTATTGATCAGCTGACATACTTTTCATCCGACCCAACCTCTTTAGAAACTATCCAGCATGTTGGTAAAACGACAATCCCTTATAGGGACATTGGTGTAGGTTTAGTTAAGGATTCCGGTTTACTGGGAACTTTTCCTCTCCCTCCACTCAATGCAGACCCTTCGTTTGCAACAATTCATATGATCACGTCAGAAAACATTATTTATGATGATCCTTGGTATGTTCCCTCTGACTCTGAGCTAGACTCACTCGGTGATGTTATGCCGTTGAGTCCGTATGAGATTGCTTATGAAGCTCTTATGTCTTTTACCGACTTTCATTCAACCGACCAAATGAATGTGGTCAGTGAAGAGTCACTTTTCACCTCACCCTTAGAACGGATAACGTTTCCCGAAGAAGTGTCATCTGACGAACAACTTCGCGAAATCCTAAGTGTAGATGATCTACCATGGGAAGATCTCCATCACAGATCTTCGTTTTTACCTAAGGATGATGCATTTGAAAATGATTTTTCATCTATCTTTACCGCTGAATATGTCAAAGACGCTCAGGATCCAACGAAACATTCTGATTCAGAGCTGAATTTAGGGAATATTTCTCGTACTATTCCCATTGATATTTCAGTGAAGCCCGGAATTAAGGAGAACATTCATATAGGTGCCGCATGTACTGACGAAGAAATTGAAACTTACAAGGCCCTATTCCAAGAATTCCGCGACGTGTTTGCCTGGTCCTACGAGGAAATGCCAGGAATCGATCCTGCCATTGTTGTTCATGAAATCAAAACCTACCCGGATGCTAAACCCATTCGGCAACGGTTGCGTCAGATTCACCCTCGAAAAGCAGCTGCAATCAAAGCCGAAGTCGAAAAGCTGTTGAAAGCAGGTTTCATTTATCCGATCCCGTTAACGGATTGGGTATCGAATATTGTTCCCGTCAATAAAAAACAAGGAACAATAAGAATCTGTATCGACTATAGGGATATCAATCGAGCTTGTCCAAAAGACAACTATCCTACGCCTTATATCGATCAAATTATTGATGATTGTGCCGGAAGTGAGATGTTTTCCTTCATGGATGGTTTCTCAGGTTATAATCAAATCAATATTCTACCTGCCGATCAACCAAAAACGGCATTCATTTGTCCATGGGGGACATTTGCTTATTGCAAATTACCTTTTGGCCTTAAGAATGCCGGTGCTACTTTTCAACGGGCCATGTCTTATGCATTTCATGACATCAAGCACATTGTGCAACCCTATCTCGATGATTTGCCTGCTCATTCTTTACACCGAGCTGATCACCTTGTCCATTTACGAGCAATCTTTATGAGGTGTAGGCATTATCGAATTCGGTTGAATCCCCACAAGTGTGTTTTCTGTATAGAAACAGGTCGATTGCTGGGATTTGTTGTTTCCAAAACCGGCATTCGCGTCGATCCCTCGAAAGTCGAGGCTATCATCCAATTGCCTCCTCCTTCGAGTTTGCGCCAACTCCAAAGTTTGCAAGGGAAAGCGAACTTTTTACGCCGATTCATCCCTAACTACGCCGAGGTCACTAAAGGTTTTACACGGTTGTTGAAACAGAACGTACAATTCTTTTGGGACGAGATTGCTCAACAATCTTTTGATGCATTAAAACACGCGTTGACCCATGCACCGTTATTGCATCCTCCCAACTACAACCAGGACTACTTCTTATACCTCGCAGCTTCGCATTCCACCATTGGAATGGTGTTAGTTCAAGAAGATGAATTCAAGGCAGAGCATGTGATATATTACCTTAGCAGAACCTTAAATCCAACTGAGTTAAAATATTCACATGTGGAGAAATTGGCCCTGGCAGCCGTTCAAGCTGTCCAGCGTTTTCGTCACTACATTCTTCTCCGCAAAACTACTGTTATTTCGGATTGCAACCCTATGATTTATATCTTGACAAAACAACTGCTAGGGGGCAAGTACTCTAAATGGATCGTCATCCTGCAAGAGTTCGACTTGGAGTTTGAGAAGTCCAAGTCTAAGAAATCTTTAGTCTTCGCGGAATTAATGTGTGATTTCCCGAGTGCTGACACAGAGACTGTGGCAGAGGAGTCCATTGCGGACGAATCTTTGTTTCTTATTAGCACTGTAGATCCGTGGTATGGGGATATAATCATCTATCTCCAAACCCAAACCTTTCGGCCTGAAGCTTCCAAGGAAAACCGTCGAAAAATTCGGTTTCAATCCCAGCAATACAGAATTATTGGAGATACACTTTATCGCCTGGGGGCAGACTTAGTTTTTCGACGTTGTTTAACTCACGATGAGGCTGAGAGAGTTTTGAATGATTGTCACTCTGGAGCATGTGGCGGTCATATGTCTGGGTATGCCACAGCTCAGAAGGTGTTGCGCGCTGGCTATTTCTGGCCGTCTATGTTTAAAGATTGTATCCTTGCCGTCAGAAAATGCCACAACTGTCAAGTGTTTGATCGCAAGATGCGCGCTCCACCTGCTCCTCTCCACCCTATAATTGCCGCTGGTCCATTCGCCAAATGGGGCATTGACTTTATTACTTGTAACCCTCACTCGGCCGGGGGGCATGCGTATATCATCCTTGCGGTTGATTATTTTACTAAGTGGGCCGAGGCGATGCCTACATTCGACGCAAGCGGCAAGACAGCTGCACTTTTCGTATTCAATCATATCATAACTAGGTTTGGTGTCCCACAAGCAATCATTACGGACCATGGAAGCCATTTTCGAAATGTCATGATGACTGAGCTTACAAGCCAGCTTGGTTTGCGCCACGATAGCTCTACACCTTATTATCCGCAAGCCAACGGTTTGGTTGAGTCAATCAACAAAGTTCTAGTCGTCATGATTCGACGGATCATTGGTATCCATCGAACGAATTGGCATAACATGTTATTTTCGGCGCTATGGGCATATCGAACTTCAGTGAAAAATTCAACAGGTTTCACCCCTTTTCAGCTAGTTTATGGCTTAGAAGCTGTGTTACCTATTGAGTGCGAAATCCCATCACTTCAAATGGCTGTCGAATTACTTCCAGCTACTTCCGAAGAGGAGAAACGGTTGTTATACTTGGCTAAATTAGATGAGACTCGACGTGACGCTACTTTAGCTATCGAGACTCACGCGAAACGAATGAAAGCTCAGTACGATAAAAATGTAACCCCTCGAAGTTTTTCGGAAGGAGACCTAGTACTATTATATGATCAAGCGAACGATAAGCTAGGTGCTGGAAAATTCGTTCCCATGTGGCATGGGCCCTACATTGTAAAGCGAAAGCTAGCAAAAGGGGCTTATGAGTTAGTTGATTTTGATGGGGACTCTTTGGGCAAACCCAGAAATGGACTTTACCTAAAGAGGTATTATGCTTAAAATGATGGATGGAGAAATTTTTAGATAGGTTAGATTTCCTTTCTAGCTAGCAAGTGTGTTAGTTTAGTCAGTGTGCTTAGCTTAGCAAGTGTGGTTTTTCGTCATTATTTTGGCTCATCTTGGTTTTACTCTTGATATTGTAGATGTCGACGCCTCTCCAAACATACATTGGATTTGCTGATGGTGCTTGTCGTAGTACACGGAATATCTCTTCCGCAGCTTGGGTTATCTATTCACCCTCTGACGAGTTAGTTTCTATGCATGGGGTAAGCCTCGGTCAAACAACGAATAACATTGCAGAATACAGTGCAGTGGTTGAATTATTATCCGAATCTATTTCATTTGGAATTCGACGTTTGATAGTGAGGTTAGATTCTGAACTTGTTGTATTACAGCTTAATAGAGTTTATGCCATTAGAAATCCTGTGTTATTAAGGTTGTTTTTGAGAGTGCGTCTCTTGGAACGTGAATTTGATTACATTGAATATCAACATATTCCAAGGTCTTTGAATACATTAGCAGATGCAATTGCTTCTCGAGTGTTGGACAGACATTTATAATAATCATGCAAGTAAATTTAAAGACATTTCATCATACATGTTAAACAAGATAAGCCGGTAATAGTGATATATAGATATAGATAGAAGTGTGTCCAAAAATATATACATCGTCTTCGATCATAGGTTTAACACACCTTATGATCGGCAAAATGATAGTACAAAAAGTCAAAAATGTCACATGTGACTACAAAAGTGACTAGTCAATCACTGGTGGTGCTCTCTGTACGACACCACTGCGCGGGCTACCTTACGCAAAAATCTCCTAAACGGTCCAGGGACCGCGACTACGAAGCGCTGAAGCCTCATAGGAATATCGTCCATAGTAGTCTCAGGTATATCTGCCGTGAGACGCTCTAGATCATGCTCCAAATCAGCTAGTACTTCCGCAGCCGCGTCCTGTGGGGCCGGTGCCGGTGCAGCTGGATGTCGTCTGTCGTAAGGCCGGAGATTGGCTGGACGCTGTGGTCCAACATCTGCATTTTTAAAATTTTACTGTTACTTTGAGACGATATATATGAAAAATAAAAAATACATAATTAGAAAACTTGTGAAAATGAAAGTACCTCTGTCATCCCATTGTTCTCCCTGTGGAAGAACCATGTCCGGATCACCTCTGAAATCCATTCCGGCATATGGAAAGTCTTGTATCACAAAAAGCTGGCCCTCTAGCCAGTCGAAGTAACTGTCCGAGAATCGAACCACTGCAGCACCCTCGTCAGGATGCCGGGCCATCACCGCAACCCATCGAACAAGCTTTGGCTCCCGAGGACCCAAGTCATCAACAGTGAGTTGCTGAGGGATCAGCATAGGAACTCTCTCCAAGGCAAAGCTCACGACTATAGGCCCATATCCAAAAGTTTTTAGTCGTCCGTTCTTTGCCTTGGTTAGTTGGCTCTTCATATGAGCCGACACAGCTTCGCACCAGTTGAAGATGGTGCCTTGGTAACAGTCAACTGCCATCCGCATTTGGGATCCGGAGGCAATGTGCAAGGCGGCCGCGCCACAAATCCTGGTGACCGTAAATGCAATAACTCTAAGTTCCGCCAGAACGATGTGCTTTATCTCCACGCCTTTTTTATGGCGAGTCCCTGGTCTGCACCACTCCTCGCGGAGATCATCAAGGGATTGGCCACCCGGCCTGGTCCCCGCAAGGTTGAGTTGCTCACCTCTGTTTGGCAAGCCAGTGAGAAAGTATACATCCGAGGGCTCTATCTCGAGCTGGTGCCCTCCAATGTAAAAACATTGATCTTGAACGTTCCATCGCTCAACCAGCCATTCCAAAAATCTTACCTGGCCCCTCATGCCCGGTATGGTCCAATATTTGTACAATCCACATGTTCTTAAGGCATCCAGAGAGGGTTGGTGGTTAATCGCAGCTTCATCGTCCTCTACGTGCTCTCTCTCTCTCCAGTCTAACATGTTTTAGGTCCTGCACATCAAAAGAGTCAATTAGAAATTAACTTGAGCAAATTTGGTGGTTTTTTGAGAGAGTTGGGGTTTTGAAATGCGCCCTTTGCGGAAGACGCACCCCGGCTTTGTAGCACAGGGCGTCCGGACGCAGCTCGCCTGAAGGCGGACTGCGTCCCCCGACCTTTTTCCCGTGTGAGAAAAAGTCGGGGGACGCAGGTCACCCGAAGGGCACCTGCGTCCGCCGAGGGGCGCATTTTGAACCCAAAACCCCCCCAAAAAATGAAACAGAGACCAAAAACAAAAAACTAAACGGATAAAAATGAAGAGTGGGATGTGTAAAATACCTCGGTGAAGCGGCGTTCGATTCCGACGGTCAGATTTTCCGCAGCAACCACGGGAAGTTTCTTGTCAAAAGCTCTTTTTTCAACCTCAACAGTGAAACGGTAAAAATGACATGGTAAAAGGTCTTTTTATAGGTTTTTTGGATGAATTAGTTCATTTTTTACCATGAAAAGATGTTTTTGAATGTATTTTTGCCTATTTTAAACAGGTATGAGTAATGTGTCGCTTTTGTGCAGGACAAAGGGATTTCGAGGGAAATTGTAATTTTTCACAAACAAAATTTCAGAGTCATCTTTTAAGCCCTTTTCTGACTCCTAAAACATGAAAAGATCGCCGAGTGTTTCTTTTTCACTCGTTAAAACGGAATTAAAAGACGGTCCCCTTTTAGCTCTTTTCTGACCGCAAAATCAGGAAAAGATTGCCGGGTTTTTGTCATTTCAAACTCGATAAGGAAATAAAACGACGTGTCTTTGATCGCTTTTTACTTTTCAGGTCAACGACACTATTATGAAAGTACTCCTTGGTCGCAAGATCAAGCGGTTCCCCCAGGTATTATTTTATACTTTTTCGGGCTTGAGGGACACAAACTTACGAAAAAGTTCAACGTGGAGTTTCCTTAAGTTTTTCAGACTCTCTAAAAATGAAAAACGCCGAGTTTCTCCTATACTGGGCTCGTTAAACTTTTACAGTAAAGGACCTGTTCAATTACAAACAGGAACGAACCACTCCTTCCTAGGGTTCGAATTTAAACTAGGTTGGACTCGTCCGAAGGATGAGCTTATAACCAAGCATATGTTATCCTCCTCAAGCTTGTTAAAAATAAAGAGGTACTTGCCAGAAATGGTGGGGGAAAAGAGAGAAGAATGAACCTATTTGTCACCTTTTGTCTCAGAAGAAACTTTATTACCGCTCTTGAACACGACACTTTTCATTCACCTGGGTTGGGAAATCTTTTACCTCACAGTTGACCAAATCACTTTGAAAATCTTTAACCTGGTTCAGGGATCAACTTTGAGTTATTCGTCACCAAACCATCTGTCGTGTCGTTATGTGTTCAAGAGGTCTGCAAGCAAAACTTTCATCTGCAAAATACTTGTCATCCATTTGACCATCCCTGAGTCAGTCCTTACAGCAACATTTCTTCAACTTGAACAATGATTTCGTGTTGCGGGCTTGCCTGCAACGGGTCGCTTTCTATCGACATCGACACATTATCTAGAAAGATGACATAGGAATCGACAGTACCTTGAAGTCTGCATGCATCAATGGCAGGTTTCTCGCCTTTGACGTCAGTTTACATCATTGACTTTCGATCAGAGGATTCCGTGAAGTGTTCGACATCAAAACATCTATTCACATTTCACGGGTTGTGCTTGGTACTTTGAGGACCATTGACATTACTGGTGGTTTCTCTCACGCTTGTTAACAGTTTACATCATTGACTGGTAATCAAGTGGTTTCTACCATGTTCGACATCGAATCATTTAATCACATGGCTAGAATCGTACCAATTCGGGAAGTAGAAGTGAAGACCCTGGATCTAGTTTCTACCATCCAGGCTGCAAGGAGTTTTGTATTCATTGTCTATGTAGACTTATCATAAATAGATGGCTGCGTCCATACTGTATCTACAAAAGTCTATAAAAATAATGTACTGCAAGATCATTCCTGTGTCAGAATAGTTAGTCCATTAGTTAAAGTTTTGAATCTGAGTATGGGAATGCCTACCTCAGTGATGATATAATCTTATCCATGTATTTTGTGTTGAAAATTGCAGGTTCCAACCAGACCATCCACAAGGCAATCCTTGAAATGATAAAGCGCTTCACCCTTCCTAGAATTACAAAACCCTATTCTATTCCAGGCTTCGCACTTTAGGGGGCAATCTGTTACACTAAAAAATGTCACCTTGACTACTTACAGTTAGTATGGCTCAAATCAACAGTCATGCTACCCTCTTAGGCAAGTCTCATGCCTCTGTTATCCATCTCAAACTCAAAGAAGAGAGAAAGTCTTGTAAAAACTATGTTTATCTCTGGGGTCGCAGGTTCTCTCTAGCCTTACCTGCGGGGACGCTGACCATATTCACAAAATCTGCGTCTATGGACGCTCTGTATGTTAAGGGACAGGTGCGTCCCTCTGTAAAAGGCAAAATGCGCGAGTTTTATCTTGAAAAAGTTACTTGTGGTTACTTCTAGAACATTCTAGAGGTCGGTTTGATGAAATGGATGCGCCTCCAGTTGGTTCATGTATCTCTATTAAGGGGGAACTTATCCCATCAATAAGGGAGCTATCCCACCCAAAGAGGGGGATGATCCCATTGATAGTGGACCTGAATAACCTCTTTACAGCACTATAAATAAAGGCATTGAGCCAGAAGGAGAAGAGGTTGGAGCTATACATTTTCTTTGGGTAAATGCTGCAGGATTTAGGTCTTCCATTAGAGCCTTTGTGAGGAGAGATTGTCTTCACTTGATTCTACTTGGGAGAGGGTGAGCTTTGTCAAAGTAGAGGAAAACCCTTGATGGACCCTGGGAGGAACTTGCACAACACCAAGGCCAGGTTGTAAGAGTTTCTTTGTTTCGTTATTAATACAAACTGGTTTATTTTTCTCAATAGCTTGTGTTAATGAGTTATTTCATGTGTTCCTTGGTCTGCATGTTGAATATATGTTTTATTATATGAAATGCAAGTGCTTGGTAATTGTTTGATTGTTTGTGGTTGCAGGAATCGACTTGAAGGAGGAGCTCATCCGGATCGTCAAGAACGGACTTCAACAACAGCGTTTTGGAATAAGGTAAGCCTAAACACTTGTAGTTTTCATGTTGTAAAAGGTGTATTTAGAGAAAGATCACTCCATTTTGTCTTGTTTGTCATTAGAACGTCTTAGACTTCTAGGAAGGTCAGTCGTGTCCGCACCCTTGACAGATTCCGTGTGACAGTGCCAAAGGAACATTATGGGAGTTTTGAGGTCTAAAATGGGCCTCCTAAGAAAATTATAAAGTAATAGTGGTGTTATCACCCCAAGAAACTCTCCTAGGTTGTAGCTCGGAGATGCTCAAGAACATTACAAACTCAACTTAATGTTGGAAATGGATGAATGGAAGGAATGATGCTTGTTCAAGCCAGATAACCACTTCTACTTTGCTTGACTCTAGACATGCGTGAACACCCCCAGACTACAAGGCTTTAGACCACCAATTACTCACAGTTTAAGGATTGGGTGAATATGGAGAATACTGACCACACCAGCAGATGCACAAGACCATGTGATGGCCGGACGCAACCAGTAAAGAGGTCCGAAAATCTAAGGATGACAGCTCTCTGTCACTAAGTGAAAAGAAACCTGAATAACACATTCATTGATACATAGAATACTTTAACACAGAGGTAGGATGACAGCTCCTCTAATGCAAAACATCAAGATTTCAAGAAAACTGCATATCAGGCACAACCTAGAATAGAATAGAAATGGAAAGTGAGAAATTAACAGCAAAAGAAGCTTGTATTAGCTGAAAATGAAGACGAGACGCTGCAAGTATCAAAGCAGTTACAGTCTCCAGAAGTTGAACCTTACATCAAAACAACAACCATCAACCTTGATTACATCTATTTTTTGGGTATATATAGAGTTTCATTACAAAGACGTTATGCTATTCTAGGCGTGGAGGGGTCATAATTGACCACCAACCGCTTTAACTGCTTGATGGAGTCTCTGGTGCAATCTGCCTGCTTCAGTGAACGAATTTGATCTTCTCGGGTGCTCTGTTGTACTTCTCGAGCAGGTGGAGTGTCGTATGGATGAAATTCCATAACTGCTAAATGCATTTAACTGCTCGAGGCTTGTCCTTTTCCTTCTCGGCCATCCTTCCTGTTAAATGCGGTTGTTGAGGAGCTACTGTGCCGAGTACTGGATGCTGGCCACCTTCGTCCTTTCGGGAGTATGGAATGGTTATGGACGTGGATAGTCGGGACGGATGGAGGAAGAAGATCGGCCATTAGATTGGGTGGATCGACGGCAGGGAGTGCTTGGTGGGAAGTATCGGGAGGAAACGGGAGCAAAGCGATTATGAGCCGTTGGATCTCGGGTGGGCAGATCCAACGGTCATCGAGCGGAGGACATGCACGGGGGTTAACGAGCGGGGACGGAGGATGGGCGGTAAGCGGTATTGATCGCACGCCGTTGGGGGGGAAGCAGTAAACGTACAACGATAAGCGATCTCAATCATCGTGCGACGCGTGGCGGATGGGGCGGGATGAAACCGCTTTTGATCGCGAGTTATCGCGCGGTCAGTTTGCAGGCGCGGGAGGAGCGAACGACGTTGGATCGCTTGGTAGGTGATCGGACGGCAGGGTTTAAACCGCGCGGTTTCATCGGATGTGACAGGGAAATGTTAAGTCGGGGTTACGGTGAAGGTTTTATGGAGGCGCATGGTCGTGTGGGCACGGGTTTTTATAAGGTTTTGTGTATTGATGCCCGAGGCTTTGAAAAGAGCTTTTTAATATGATTTTCAACATAAGCATGGGAAGTTAAGACAAAAGGAGGGTGAGAGAGGTAGAGGGGAAGGTGAGGGTAACCATTATAAGCCCCCTTTTTGAGCATGACCATGGACAAAGTGGCCCCCAGCTTTAGAAAATCCTGATTATATAGCAGAGCTAACACTGGCTCCTTCTGGGGATGAGATCCTCCCTGTGAGGTCTCAAGAACTTGCAGATCAATGCCTTTCCTGTAAAAACCAATTAGCAAAATTTCCTAGTGGTCCATTGGGCATGGAGTCTAATTGAGCTTACACTAAAACTGATAAAACAACATATTTACAACTTTAAGGCCAAAAGACCTTAAATAACATAAATTTTCAGAAAACGCCCATTAACTGGGCCATCAAAAACTGCTTCTCCTCCCATACTTTTCAGCATGAAGGTATTGTTCCCTTGGATCTGAGAAATAATAAAAGGCCCTGTCTAGAAGGCATCAAACTTCCCATGGTTGCCCTTTTTCTCTTTCAGTACATCCCACTTAAGAACCAAGTCTCCAACCTGAAAATTATCTGATTTTGTCCTCCTGTCAAAGACTTCCTTGATCTTCTTCTGATGTGCTGCAGACTTTTCAACCAGCTATTCCCTGATTTGAAGTACCTCTGCTAAATCAATGATTCTTTTGGCCATGTCTTCTTCCTTGTCCTGCTCTTCTTGTAGGAACTTTGCCACAGGGAGGGTTAATTGAATCAGGAATACAGCTTCAGTGCCATATACCAGCCTAAATGGAAAATTCCCTGTGGATTTCTTGATGGTCTTTCTAGCAGCCCACAGTGCATACTTGAGTTTAGAGTCCCAATTATTTTTGTTGTCTTCCAACAATTTTTTAATTATCCTTATTAGGCTTTTGTTGGAAGATTCTGCTAGACCATTTCCTTGAGGGTAGTATGAGGTGGAATGAACCAGCTTAATGCCCATTGAGTCACACATATCCACCAATTCTTTTGTCCTGAAGGCTGCTACATTGTCTGTGACCAGTTTATGTGGACAACCAAATCTGGTGAAGATATGCTCTGTCAAAAACTTCATGACCACATTATGATCAACCTTTCTGGTAGGGATTGCTTCAATCCACTTAGTGAAGTAATCCGTGGCTACTAATATCCATCTATGCTGGCCACTAGAATGTGGATTGACTTCTCCGATGAAATCCAAGCTCCACTGCTAAAAAGGGCCATTTGCATATATTGGTTTTAGGGGCAGGGACTTCAATTGTTGTTTCCCTTCAAATATTTGGCACCTGTCACATGATTTAACAAATGAGAAGACATCAACAAACAAGGTGGGCCAATAGTACCCAGCTCTGAGGATCTTGTGGGCTGTAGTTTTCCAATAATGGTGTCCTCCACATATGCTGGAATGGAATTGCTGCATGACTTCAATGGATTGTTCTTTGTCCAGACACCTCAAAAGAATTCCAGAGGGGTCCCTCCAGTAGAGCAGATTTTCGTGGATGCAATATTTTTCTGCCCTAAGCTTAATAGTTCTAGCTTGGCTTGAACTAAGGCCTGGAGGAATTTCTAGCTTCAGCAAAAATTGAGCTATTGCAGAGTACCAATCACAAGAAGCTAAATTTTCTACCAATGACTAATTTTTTCCTGGTTCAGCTGTTTCTTCTTCTGTTTGACCCCTTTCTGCATCTGTGCTCATGAGATTTATGTCCAGCGTTCTGCAATTTTCTTCAGCCAATAATTTGGCAAGGCCCTGACCTCTGACCAGTTTGGTGGGCTTCAATTCTATGTTAAATTCAATAAGTTTTGCAATCCATCTAGCCCTTCTTCCATCAGCATCAGGCTGCATTAGAACATCTTCTATTGAAGTGGAGGGTACACATGCAATTATCTTGGAGTGCAGAATGTAAATTCAGAAAGCTTTCAAAGACTTGATAAGAGCATATGCCTGTTTTTCAATGATATCATAGTTCAACTCAGCATCCCTTAATGTTTTGCTGAAAAAGGCCACTGGATGCTCTGAGCCTTCTTCATTTGCCTGCAATAAAACTACTGCAAAGGTGTCTTCAGAGGAAAATGAAAACATATGGAACTCCTTGCTGTAATCTGGACTTCTTAAAGTGGGAGATTCCATAATAGCTTTCTTAATGGACTCAAAGGATCTTCTTGTTGCATCAGTCCATTTTATCTCCGACCCCTTTATCAACATGGAGGTAATGTGCTTTACAAGTTATGCAAAATTTGGGATAAACCTCCTTACAAAATTTATCTTGCCCAGAAAGGACTAAATATCTTTCTTTGATCTTGGAACAGACAAGGTCTGTATTGCTCTTACTCTTTCTGGGTCAATTCGGACACCTGCAACAGAAACAACATGCCCTAACAGCTTGCCCTCCTCTAAAGCAAACTGTGACTTTTTAGGATTGACTGAAATCCCAAACCTTTTGCACTTCAGGAACACCCTTTTAAAACGCTGCAAATGGTCATGATGGTCGCTAGAGTATACTGTTATATCATCAAGGTAGACAAGGACAAATTTATCCTTCTCTCCTACAAATGCTATATCCATAGCTCTCTGAAAGGTGGCTCTAGCATTCTTCAACCCAAAAGGCATCTTGGAATACATAAAAGTGCCCAAAGGAATGGTGAAGGCAGTCTTCTCTTGGTCATCTGGATGAACAGCAACCTGATTATACCTTGAAAATCTGTCCAGGAAAGACATTACTTTGGCTCCTGAGACCTTCTGCAGCAAATGCTCCATCTTGGGTAGAGGATAGTTGTCTTTCTTAGAGCATTTGTTCAAGTTTCTGAAATCAACACAGAGCCTGATTTCTCCACTTTTCTTCCTCACTACTACCAAATTTGCTACCCATTTTGAATATCTGAGAGGAACTATGATTTTGGCAGCCAATAACTTCTTTATTTCTTTTTCAATCAGAGGAAGGAGCAAAGGATTTATGGGTCTCAGCTTCTGCTTAAAAGGGATGGTGTCTTTCTCTAAAGGGATTTTATGCTGGATGATCTTTTTGTCATATGTTTTCAGGTCACTGTATTCCCAGGCAAAGAGATCAGCAAATTACTTCATTAAATCGCAGTATTCAGTACTTTGGGCATCAGACAGATGAGTGGACAAATTTATGCATCTGGGCTGACCTAGACTTCCTATATTATGCCTATAGACTGCAGATTGGTCTTCTTTTTGGGAAACCTTATAAGGCACATCATTTTGGTCAAATAGCCTTTCTAATGGAACCAGACCCTTAGTTATATGATTGTTGGGCAATTGGACAATGCTATCTTTGCCTATTTTGTTTCTAAGCTGGGATTGGGGACTTTCTTCCAAGGCTTCATTCTCTTGGTCAATTTGCATTTCAGAAAATTCATTAATGACTTGCAGAAACTTATTCGCTTCATCATAATCTTCAAAGAATTTCCAATGCTGGACATTATCAGGCAAGGATGGTCTGTATTTCATTTGAACTTCATAAACTAGTCTGGGAGGCATGGGAGGAATGAACATTCTAGCAGACACAACAAGGGAATCAACAAGCTGATTTTTGGCTCTGGGGATATATGAGATACAAAAATTATCAAAAGAATCTTTAAGTCTCCATACCTCATCTTTGTATGCTTTCAGTCTTGGGTGCTTTGCTTGAAACGTTTTATTCACTTGCTGAATGATAAGATCAGCATCTCCAAACACCTTTATGTTCCTAATTCCTCTGTCTTTGGCTGCATTGAGACCCAATATTAGAGCCTCATACTCTACTATATTGTTCGTGACTTGAAAATCCAGCTTAAAAGACAGATGTGTGCTTTCTTGTTTTGGAGATATCAACACCACCCCTGCTCCTGCGGTCTCCCTAGAACATGCTCCATCAAAGAACATCTCCCAAACCTGACTTCTTTGCTATCCCTCAACCTGATTGACTGGTTTCTTGATCTACATTGAGGCCTTCAGGGATTCTTCTATTTATAGAATACATGCTCCAAAATCAGTGTCCACAGCATAGATGGGATGATTAGAAGGATTCCTCTCATCACTGATGATGTAGGCCAACTGTGTTTCTCTGTACAGTCTCCTGCTTTCCCCTCCAAAAACTAGGACAGTGGCATAAGATAAGTCATTCTGTAATGTCCCACCTAGTCTCTTAATCCACCCTCTGGACAACAACATGCCAAACTTGGGAGGGACATCTGCTACGACAATATCCATCATCATACTCTTCATGGGCAGCTGAGTTAGGGTAATAGCTAGATCCTTGATCAATCTTAGGCATTTTACTTTCCTTGAATCAAATGAGAATAAGTCATGATATGGTCTGGTGATATCAAGGCCTAACTCTTCCATGACAGCTTTAGGCATCAAATTGTGGTTGGCCCCTGTGTTTAGCAGGCAATTGTGGAGGATTTTGTCATGAATGGTCAAAGAGACATAAAATGATGGGGAATTATTATCAGCAGGTTCGATCACAGGGCTAAGCACAACTGCGGGTTTATCATCTTGCAAATTGACATAGTCAGTGGAGGTTTGTGTGGCTTTCAGCTCAAGAGCATCAAGGATAGGCTTTCTAAAAACTTCACTCTTTACAAGTTCTAACAGAGGCACAAATATTTTTAACTTCTGGACTTCTGATTCGAAACTGAAAGGGGAAGGGGACTTATCAGGACCTCTTACCTCTTGAGTTGGTGCTTTGAGGATGATTGGATTAGCTACTGGCTTCTTCTGTCTGATATTCTGTTGTTCTATTTGGACAACAGCTCTTTGGGCAGGGATCTCCTTGACATTGTTTGCTTTTGACCTCAAATTGTTCACCAGTCTGCAGAACAGCGCCTCTGTCCCACTCTTGACTGATTTGGTCTTGTAGTAATGATTCTTCATATGCAGTCAATGTCAAAAAGGCAGCACTGCCTTTGTCTTCCATGCAATGAATTTCATCCTCCTCTTCAAACTGTTCCTCCTCCATGACTACATTTTGGAAAGGAGCCTTAACTCTTTGTTCTTCATTTGCTTCTTTACCCCTTTGAATGATTTGTAATTGTTCATTTGCTCTTTTGAATGGATTTGGATTTCTTGGAGCAAATGTGTTTTGAAACCTTGCTTTCCCAGAACTCTGCTCAACTTTCAGCTTAGATATCTCAGCAGCCAATGACTCTATCATTTTAGTCATTTTATCTAGTTTGGGTTCTGAAGATGAAGTAGAGGAAGAAGAAGCCTCACCTCTCTGCCTTCTTCTATCAGCATGACTTTTAAGCTTTTCTGTAGCCATAATATTTGATTCCACCTCTAAAGCTGCATCTTGCATATCAGCTAGAGTGGCGCATCTTCTTTCTCTTAAAAGTAGGCAGAAATCCGAGTCAAAAGCATTAGCATAAGTGAGTTTGGCGGAGGTGGGGGTAGGCTTCACTTCAACTGGTATCTTACTATACATACGGTTAAATATTTTATTAAAATCAGGCAATGATTCCCCATTCTCCCTCTTTAGGTTACGAAACTTAGTATGGTAATAGAGCAGATCCTTTCTATCCCCCCATTGCTTCAAGAATGCATCATCCAATGCTTCAATGTCTGCTACGGACCTATGGGGCAATTCTCTGAACCTCTTCCTAGCCTCTCCATTAAGCTCTGGACAAATACTCTCATCCACACATCATCTTCACTGATATCTAAGTTATCAACATAACTATAAAAAGATTTAAGGTGTTCTTCAGCTGTTACTCCATCCGTACCAGTGAATTTGGGCATATATTTATGATATTCTCCTGCAGGCATGGTATTCAAAGGAACAGGCAAGACCAAGGGTCCATACCTAGTAGCTATAATTATTTCCATCTTCGTGGGAGCTTCCTGACCTGCCATGACTGGGCTAGGTGGAAGGATACTGGCAGAACTGACTAAACAAGGAGCTTTATGAATCTCTGAAGGTATTTTTTCACTAACAATGCTAGGCTCTATATCTTCAAACTTTATATCCTCAGCTGTAATATTTTCTTTCAGAGATGCATAAGTTTTCTTAGGCTTACCTGATCCTGATGCTCCTTTCTGTGAAGTTTTCTTCTGCTTAGCAACCTTCTCAGGGTCAGGCACTGGGTCAGTTGGTGGTTTCTGAGGATTTCTCCGGGTATGGCTCACAAACTAAGCCAGAACTGTAATGTGGAGTCACCACTAGGTTGGTTCTCCAGTAGAGTCGCCAGATAGATGATTACAACCAGAAATGTGTCTAGACCTTTTCTATCATCAAAGCATGGAACTGTGTCGTTCTCCCAGGGAAGTTGAGCTTCAATCTCCTCTCCCCGGCAACGGCGCCATCAATGTTATCACCCCAAGAAACTCTCCTAGGTTGTAGCTCGGAGATGATAGAGAACATTACAAACTTAACTTAATGTTGGAAATGGATGAATGGAAGGAATGATGCTTGTTCAAGCCAGATAACCACTTCTACTTTTCTTGACTCCAGACATGCGTGAACACCCCCAGAATACAAGGCTTTAGACCACTAATTACTCACAATTTAAGGATTGGGTGAATATGGAGAATACTGACCACACCAGCAGATACACAAGACCATGTGATGGTCGGCTGCAACCAGTAAAGAGGTCTGCAAATCTAATTCCCTAGTGCACAGACAGGATGACAACTCTCTGTCACTAAGTGAAAAGAAACCTGAATAACACATTCACTGATACATACAAGACTTTAACAGAGAGGTAGGATGATAGCTCCTCTAATGAAAAACATCAATATTTCAGGAAAACTGCATATCAGGCACAACCTAGAACATAATAGAAATGGAAAGTGAGCAATTAATAGCAAAAGAAGCTTGTATTAGCTGAAAATGAAGACGAGACGCTACAAGTATTAAAGCAGTTACAGTCTCCAGAAGTTGAACCTTACATCAAAACAACAACCATCAACCTTGATTACATCTGTTTTTTGGGTATATATAGAGTTTCATTACAAAGACGTTCTACTATTCTAGGCATGGAGGGGTCATAATTGACCACCAACCGCTTTAACTGCTTGATGGAGTCTCTGGTGCGATCTGCCTGCTTCAGTGAACGAATTTGATCTTCTCGGGTGCTCTGTTGTACTTATCGAGCAGGTGGAGTGTCGTATGGATGAAATTCCATAACTACTAAATGCATTTAACTGCTCGAGGCTTGTCCTTTTCCTTCTCGGCCATCCTTCTTGTTAAATGCGGTTGTTGAGGAGCTACTGCGCTGAGTACTGGATGCTAGCCACCTTCGTCCTTTTGGGAGTATGGAATGGTTATGGACGTGGATAGTCGGGATGGATGGAGGAAGAAGATCGGCTGTTAGATTGGGCGGATCGACAATGGGGAGTGCTTGGCGGGAAGTATCGGGAGGAAACGGGAGCAAAGCGATTGTGAGCCGTTGGATCTTGGGTGGGCAGATCCAACGGTCATCGGGCGGAGGACATGCACGGGGGTTAATGAGCGGGGATGGAGGATGGGCGGTAAGTGGTATTGATCGCACCGCCGTTGGGGGGGAAGCGGTAAATGTACAATGACAAGCGATCTCAATCATCGTGTGACGCGTGGTGGACGGGGCAGGATGAAACCGCTTTTGATCGCGAGTTATCGCGCAGTCAGTTTGCAGGCGCGGGTAGAGCGAACGACGTTGGATCGCTTGGTAGGTGACCGGACCACTCGGTTTAAACCACGTGGTTTCATCGGATGTGACAGGGAAATGTTAAGTCGGGGTTACGGTGAAGGTTTTATGGAGGCGCATGGTCGTGCAGGCGCTAGTTTTTATAAGGTTTTGTGTATTGATGCCCGGGGCTTTGAAAAGAGCTTTTTAATATGATTTTCAACATAAGCACGGGAAGTTAAGACAAAAGGAGGGTGAGAGAGGTAGAGGGGAAGGTGAGGGTAACCATTATAAGCCCCCTTTTTGAGCATGACCATGGACAAAGTGGCCCCCAGCTTTAGAAAATCCTGATTATATAGCAGAGCTAACAAGTGGAAATAATAAAATAAGATTAGATTACATCATCAAATTTTAGAGGGAAAAAAGAAAAACTATTTTTTCAACTCGTATTTTCAACTTATCTCCCTATGACTTTACTCAAATTTCGAGTGGCAACACTCATTGGATGCAGAATTTGATTCCTCATCCAAGGAGTACCCATGTTGCATACTTTTGATGGACCCTGCTACATGAAAAATCAGAAATACATGAAAAAGCATGATTGCAATCACGTTTTTCATGTATTTCTCATTTTTCGTCTAGCAAGGTGCATCGAAACTATGCAACATGGGTACTCCTTGGATGAGGAATTAAATTTTTCACCCAATGAGTACTCCTGCTCAAAATTTGAGTAAAACCTTAGGGAGATAAGTTGAAAATAAGAGTTGAAAAAGTAGTTTTATTATTTGTTTATTTTTTAATCTTTTTACTTTTTTACTCCCAAAATGGTGAATCATCCCCCATGGTTGACATCATCATCTTGAATCCTATTGGTTCTTATAAAGTTTATTTTGGTTGTACATTTTTCTTAGAAGGCCCATTTTAGACATCAAAATTCCCCTAATGCTCCATCAAAATTTACTAGCTCGTAGGCCCCTTTTGAAAGTATGTGTTTGACTATGTATGGACACAACCACATGGGCTCAAGCTTCCCAGTTCCTAACTTGTTGCTTTCTTGGTCATATAGAAGGACCAAGTCACTTTATGAGAAGACATGATCTTTGACATTCTGATTAATTTTTGTGTTTTAATGCATTTTGTATGAGCCTTGTTAGCCATCACGACATGATGACGAGTCTCATCTAGATGTTCTAGATATAAAAAATGTTCCTCCTCGGCAGAGGTAGTAGGAGAAATCTTGCAGACTAGTTTCAGTGATGGGATTTCACATTCAATAGGAAAAACAACTTCCAGACCGTACACTAATTAGAATGGTGTGAATTCGATTGCAAGATGAAAGGAGGTAGGATATGCTCACAAGGCCGAAAAAAGAATGATGTGCTAATTATATTTGTGAATCCCTACCATACATTGAAGCATCATTTTAAAAACTTTATTGATAAATTCTACATAGAAGTTGGGTAGTAGGGAGTTGAGTTGTCACGGTGTAATCCCAACTTGGTAGTCAATTTAGACATCATGTAGTTACAAAAATGTTTTCCATGGTCCATGACAATGTCTTATGGTACACTGAATCTCACAATAACATGGTTGAGCATGAAAATTGCATCAATTTTGTTGTTGTTGTCGAATATAGGCATTTCCTCTGCCCACTTAGTGAAATAATCAACTACAACGATAATATAACCATGCCCCCAAGTTGAGCGAGGGTTACATGTCATAAATTTGATACCCCATTTAGCAAATGGTCCAACAACGACTACTAGTTGTAATGGAATAGGTGGAACATAGGCTTTTCAAGTATAGTTTTGACATGCATGACACTTTTTTACAACCAAGATACAATCTATGAACATGGTAGGAAAAAAGTAACCAACACATAGGATTTTCTATGGGGTAGCATAACCAGACATATGTCCGCAACATGCTCCAACGTGACAATCTTTAAGAGTTTTCTCAACTTCCTCATGTGGGAGACAATGTCAAAAAATTGTGTTGACATTGTGATGATAAAGAGTATCACCTATTATAATATAATGTCGAGCTCGATACCAAATACGACGTCGATCAGAATGAGTTAATTCAGGCTGGAAAGGCTGGGTTTGGAGATAAATTGTTATATCCCTATTGTTGAGAAATCTATGGGTAGTTAGATTAGGTGATTTCTCTTACTTTGATAACTGCTTGTGATGTATTTTTACTTAACTTGATTAGATTCTTCTTCAACTTGATTATTATTATGTTTTATATCATCAAACAACTACCAAATAATAAATATCAATGAGAGAAGAGGACATATAATGTAGGTTGTAAGCCATGGTCAAAACCTCTCCTCTTGAGAGGAAAACCCACAAGAACTCTTCTTTTCCTATAGAACTTCAAATGACTAATTCCAAGACCTATGACCCTTGACAAATATCCCTCCAAGACCAAGTCAAACTTCTCATTCTTGATGAATATTTCCAACAATATTGACCTAGTAGCTTCAAGCAACTTCGACCTAGCAACTTCTATGATGTGTCTATCTAACTTTGACATAACAAGAATTATGTGTCTATATCTCCCTCTCAACTAGGGAGGATATACACATTCCTATAAATTTGAATATTCGCAAGCTCCCTTTTAACAAGGGACTTGCCCAAGCTCCCTCTCAACTAGTAACTTGTTTACAACAACAATTATCTGCTCTTCTGGTGGAGATCATGGTACTATTATTTGCTTGTAGGGATAATCTTTCTGCATCATGTCATGAAATTCATCTTATTCATCATGGATCCTTCTTCATCATTACTTTATCGTATTTTATCGATCATCTTCTCCATCACTTTCTCTTCAAGGAACCATAGTGTTGAACCAATAGTCATGTCATCCTTATCTTCATCGAAAAGTGACCTTCTATTCCACATCTGGCTTTTCTTCATACAACTACCTCTTCCAAGTCATGTTTCTTTTAGAATCTTCGATCCAATCACATGAGTATTAGTTGTAGGTGACTTCTACAACCTTCTTTCAGTATCCCTGTAACAACCCAACTAGGGGTTTTCAAAAATCAAAATGAACATCAAATCAAGGTTACATTTTTATGATGGCCCTTTGTCATGACATCAACTTCTTGCAACATCAACATCCTGCACATGTATGAATCCATATCCAAGACACATATTACCAAGGTTTTCCTTTTCCAACATACCTATCAAGGTCTTCATGGAGATGTCATAGCTAATCCTTCTTGTTCTCATATGTTGACCACTTATCTTATCTTACGTGACTATAGATACATATTTCACGAACTCTTCTTTCACCTTCTCTTCGCATATTGCTTCCAAAATATTGTTTATACATAGTTCCTTCATAATATGAACTATGAGTGCCAACCACCTCATTTTCTCCATGAGGTCATATCACGTTAATATGTATAAGAGTTCAAGGCATATTTACTACATGCCTTCATGTATCTTTCTAAAGGAAGAGTTTCTTCTTCTTTTATCATGCTCATGAGATATAGCATTCTACCCATTCTATCAACAACCATATGATGGCATGAATTTATCTATATACATATATATTCTTTCATGTGGCCATCAAGACTTCCTTCAGACAACTTACTTTCCTTGTTTGAAGATGAAAGTACTTCGACTTGTCATGCTGCACATTTTTGTCATCATGGCATCATCCTTTTAACTTATAGATCCTACATAATGTGAAATGTAGACCATCTGCGAGACACTTTCTTCTTCTAATTAGAGGTGAACCTTCTTATAAAGATTATAGTGGAGGATATTGATGATCCCCATTCTACAAATGCTCCTTTCTAATAATGGCGATGTATGATGACCTCTTTTATCTTTGCTAGATGACATTGTCCAACCACATATACTACTATTTTGGTTGCCTTTTCATACTTCCAATGAAGATACCATGATCTACTTTATGTCTATCATGATGATTGCATTATATAGACTTAAACTTCAACTATATCATACTTCTATAATGATGTAATATTTATCTCAACTCTAATGCATCATATCATACTTGTGATGCTTTCTATTCTGTTTTATAACTGAAAATAACTAAGTGAAGGGGGTTATCTCAGTCATATTATAGATATTTCAATTCCTCCTTCTTTGATTTCTTCTTTCCTGATTCTTCCACTTCTTTGGTAACATGAGATTAATTTATTTCCTTTCTCTTCTTGTTGTCCTTCTTGAGTTTGGGACAATTCTTTTTAAATTTCCCATATTCATTACACTCATAGCATTGTATCTTTGACATATCAGTCTTCTTCTTTTTTCAAGGATCAAACTTTCCTTTTCTCCTGGCCATGGCAACATATGCTTGAACTTGTTTTGTTGATCCAACATCACTTTTTTACTTTAACCTAGTTTCTTTAATATTACATAATGACAAAATTTCAGTGAATGGAGTGGCTTCCTTCTTTCCATAAATACTTGATACAAAGTTGCTTCATTCATCACGTAGTGCATTGAGAATAATAGTGATCATCTCTTTATCAGACATTATTTCTCCTAGTTCTTGTAGTTGATCTCTTCTGTCTAATACCATCATATGGTATGATCCTACCCCTTCTTCCTTTGATACCTTCATCTTGTATTGTTCAGTTCTCAGTGATATAACTTCTTCTACAATGCTTATGGAAAACAATTCTACCAAATTTTCATATATATCTTTCGATTTCTCCAACTTTGCTACATAAGGGTTGAGGGAATCCTTGATTGATTCTATGAGGATTCTTTGAGCCATTAATTCCCCTTTCATATACTTCGATAATGCTTGAGCTTTCTCTTGAGATGGTTTGGAGATTGAACCCCTAACATATTTAATAACTTCATTCTCTATGAGAATCAAATCTATCCTCTTTTTCCATGCAAGGAAATTTGATGACCCAACCAGTTTGTTGTTATCCTTGCTGAATGAAGTCAGGTTGATAGTAGATTCAGGCATAAATATAAATACCCTTACTTGTTAAATGAATATGCTCCTAGATGATGATATCTTCATCTTGATGTCTTCTTGATCATGATGACAATTGAAGATGCCTTCTTGAAGATTATATCTTTCTTGATGATGTCTTCCTTCTTTGAAGACTATTTTCCAGGTGATATGCTTGATATTTGATCCTTTCTTCGAAGAGAGGGATATCACCTTGATTTCTTTGATGATGATGGAAATGCTTCTTCTTTATTTCTTTGGATGTAGAAATTTATAATATGGAGATTTAAAAAATGCTTAAAAAATGTAGTCATTCTTTCTTTGAGTGGAGAAAGGGTCCTTGCGGTCTTCTTCTCCTTGTGATGATGTGATCCTTGAGATGAGTACTCCTCTTTGTTGATTCTTATTCCTCCTTAATTATTTCCTTGAGTTTGGCCCTTATGTATCCTTCTTCAATGATGTGATGTTCAAGCTGCCTCTTCTTCTTGTTGTATTTACCTTAGCTCTGATACCATGTTGAGAAATATAGGGGCAATTAGATTAGGTGGTTTCTCTCACTTTCATAACTGCTTGTGATGTATTTTTACTTAACTTGATTAACTTCTTCTTCAACTTGATTATTATTGTGTTTTCTATCATCAAATAGCTACCAAATAATAAACATAAATGAGACAAGAGGACACAGAATGCAGGTTGTAAGCCAGGGCCAAAACCTCTCCTCTTGAGAGGAAAACCCACAAGAACTCTTCTCTTCTTATAGAAATTCGAATGACTAATTCCAAGACCTATGACCCTTGAAAAACACCTCTCCAAGACTAAGTCAAACTTCTCCTTATTGATGAACCTTTCCAGCAATTCTGACCTAACAACTTTCAACAACTTCGACCTAGCAGATTCCAGCAAATTTGACCTAGCAGTAACTTTGAATTTCTAGAAACTTCGACTTCCAACAACTTCTTCTACAATTTTGACTTCCCCATTAGTTTCTTCTAAAAGTTCGACTTCCCTAGAAATTTTTTTTCTATAACTTCAACTTGTGCAACAATTTCTTCTGCAACTTTGACTTCCCCATAAACTTCTACAATTTTTGTATATCAACTACTTTAAGAACCCTAACAAGAGAGAGAAATAGGTCCAAAACTTTGATCTTTCTTTTCTTCTTCTTTTCCTTTATTTTCGTCCTTTCCATCTTCTTTCTTGAGGAGATCAAACTATTTCTTTCTTGATTGAATTGTGTATCAAAATGAGTTGAGGTTCCCTTATATATAGGCTTCTTAGGAGGTTGAATTGTTGTCCTTGAGGCTGACTTGTTTGACAGGGTCTTGGAGGGTCTTTATGACACTTTTGACTTTACAATTTTTTTCTTTATAAGATATAATATGCCCAAAGGGGTCTTACATGTATGACAATAGCTCTTTTAATTTAATAATTCTATGATAAACCTAGAAGCACTCAATGGGTGTTTGACCTATAAATAATTTTTTCTTGAGCATGAAACCCATGCATCAAGAATAACAATAATAACAATAATAACAATAATAATAATAATAATAATAATAATAATTATTATTATTATTTTATAAAATATAAAAAATCATGATTACAATAGACATTATGAAGACTGAACCTAGTTACACATTTCAACACCCATACCATAGACCAGAAGATCTGAACCGAAACAATGTCTCATCAGGAATAAGATCTTCACTTGTTGTTTCTGCATCAGGGTGGGGAAGTTTCATATCAATTCGACAAAGACTAATGGTTTCTTAGATTTGGATTTGAAAAATTCCAAATTGAAATCTTGGAGGATCACAATCCACTTCAAGTACTTGATCCGAAGCAATTGTCATGATAGTATATAACTCATGGGGTTGCAACCAGAAATAGGAGTAGTCTAGCCAAGCAATATATAATGGAAAAATATTTGAACAACATGTACTGCTGCCAAAGCTAACTTTTCTACATGTGAATACTTGATCTCAATATTTGTCAAATTTCGGATCAAGTAGTAAATTACATGTTCGTCACCCAAGTCGTCCTCTTGTACTAATACCATAGCGATAATATTATCAGATGCACCGAGATATAAGAAGTAATATCGGTGGTAATTAGGGGGATGCAATAATTATGCATGATCTATTGCATTTTTCAAGGCATCAAACACTCTTTGGGAAGCATCATCCCAATGGAAGGGCACCCATTTTTTCAATAGTAAGGTAACCCCCTTAGTAATTTCGGTGTACTTAGGGACGAACCAACATAGAAAGTTTGCTTTCCCTTCTAAACATTGTAGCTAAATGAGGTTTGAAGGAGTAGACAAATTGAGGATTTCCTGAAACTTCAACTAATCAATGTAGGTCCTATGCTTAGACATAATGAAACCTAGGAGTTGACCAGATTTCACATAAATGGCACATTTGTGTAGATTCAAACGTATTTTATAATTTTAACATCACAATAAAATCACTCTATGATGCATAGGGTGATCTTGATGATGTTTAAATTCGGCATGCAGATCATTAAGATATGACTGCACAATGTGCTTAATATAATGAAAAATGTAATTCATGGCTTGATAAAAGTTTCCCCTACATTCTTGAGTTCAAAGGGGAGTTTTCGATCAGTAAGTGGTCGGAAGGGAGTATATTTATTTGATTATGGCCAGAAAATCCCTCCATAAATGAGAAGATTTCACTTCCAACACAATCATCAATAATCTGGTTGATAAAGGGTGTCAGATAATTGTCCTTAAGACAAGCTCGATTAATGTCCCTATAATCAACACATATTCGAATGGTACCCTATTTCTTCATCATTGGGATGATATTTGAAACCCAATTAGTTAATAGAACATGAAATGTAAAACCAACTTCGTTGAAGTTTTTGAACTTCTACTTTGATTGTGATAACTTTCCTTGAGTGTACTAGACGTAATCGTTGTCTAACAGGTTTTGCATCCAGGTACGTCTTGATTTCATGTACCACAATTTTTCGAGTCGATGCCTGGCATCTCTTCATAGGTCCAAGAAAATATAACATGAAATTCTTGAAATAGGGCCTTATAAATTTGAATCTCATCAAGAGAACAAGAGGCTCCTATGTGAACATTTTCAACAATATCGAGATTCATCGAGATGTCAAGATGATTAGTTTGATTGATATTCCCTAAATTCTTTTCGAAATGACTTCATATATGGAAATCATATTTTGAGGATGCTCGGTAATCTCAAGTGAAAATAATTCATCGAAACTATTCTCAAGGATTTCCAACTTATGTAAAAATGAGGAATGATGATGGTTATCATCCCATAGTTTCTCATTCGAAGACACGATTTTGATGATGCTCTTGTCAGTAGGAAATACATAGTCAAAAGGGTTAGAATGTGAAACATAAATTAATCCTGAATCCTGAGAATGTTCGTCAACCATGTTCACTTAGTTGTTTGTTTGAGTGATTGTCGGGCATGCTAGGTGAATAGCTCCATAGGCTAATTCAATAGGGCTGAGTGGCATGTGGTCCCTGACGGAATTGATATTAGAGTTTTCAGGTGCTATCCACGGATAATATGGTTGTTGAAATGAGAGAGTACTAGATGTGATCATGTTGATAGGGGTG
Organism: Pinus tabuliformis; assembly: GCA_031772625.1. Lineage (NCBI taxonomy): Eukaryota > Viridiplantae > Streptophyta > Pinopsida > Pinales > Pinaceae > Pinus > Pinus tabuliformis. The sequence continues at coordinate 1,880,119,736 of CM062819.1, read as the reverse complement.
ACCATAGTAGGAACATCAGGAGGCAGAAGCACAAAAGTTCCCATTAAAGATGAATCTTTTAATAAACCTACCCCAATGGTATTGTAAGGAAGTGACATTTTATCCATAAGCGGAATATTGTCAGTGGTATGGGAATCAACAACGTAAAAGGCGAGTTGGTCAACAATCACGATCTGTCCTTGTTGAGGGAAGAGGATTATTCAAAAATATGACGAGGGCACAGATTGTTAGAAAATCAGAAAGACAGAAATATTTTCTTATTCTTGATAATTAATTGTGATGTTTCTTATTATTTCAAGTCTTTATATATTCTTTCCTTTAGTTCATCAAGAAATTACCAAAGCAACAACACATAAAACAATAGACAACATATGTAGGCACTATGCCAAGGAAAAACCCCCAGTGAGGGGAAAACCCAGTTAAGAAATTCTTCCTTTCAATAGTATTCTTTGAGACTCTTCACCATATAACAAGACAAAACCTTTCCTCCACACCAAGTCAACCTCCTAGAATTTCGACCCCTTTCCAGCAACTTTGACTAGGTAGCAGATTCCGACAACTGGAATCTTTCGACAACAGAAAAACTTGGAAGTCTTCGATCTCCCAATCTAGAGCACGAAACAGAGAGAGAGAGAGGCACCAAAATTTTGATTTTTCCTTTCTCCTTAGACTTCCCCAAACTCGCATTCACTTCAGCTTCCCAACAACAAACTTTGCACCTTTTCCCAGCTACAAGAGAATTTCACACTTTTTCCCAGCTAAAAGAGATATCGAACTTATGCTTGAGAATGATGCTCCAAATGAACTCGACGAGCTTGTATTTATAGGCTCCATGTGAAGCCAAATAGGGTCCTTATGCCAACTTGATCTTCTTCTAGGCCAATATGATGTGGAGGTTACATAAATCATATTTGACTCAACAGTTAACCTTTTTACATGATTCAAAAACCCAAGAAGGGTCTCTTTAAAAGTACAATGACTTTATTGAATTAGAATAAATCCTATAAGTCCTCAATGGGTACTTTGACCTAAAATATGGGGACCCAAGCATGAAAACCATGCTTTAATAAGTCACAATAATAATAAAAAAAATATTTTCTTTATTCTTTTGACATGTACATTACATGAAGACTCAATTACATTAATGAAGACCGAACATAGTTACTTTTCCAACACATATGCCATATCATAAGTCTAATTATGGCACAATAGGATGTTATAATCTAATGGTCCATCAACGACTTCTACCTCTGCTGACACTATTTTACTTGCTAATTCAATGGGTAAATATTTAAGGATTCCATAAGTCTTGAATCCTATCTCACTAATGGCTTTGAGGTTCGTTGGGGACAAATTGATTAGTGGAGATCCCAAGACTTTCCAACACGATAACGACATGATAGAAGTGGAGGCACCTTTGTCCAAGATTGTTCAAAACAAATTATTGCCTTTGTTAACAACTTGAATCATGAACAAAAGTTGATGTGGAAGTCAGGGCATATAATTTTCTAAATTAAAAACAATCAGGCATGAATCTGAAGGATACACCCCTCCAATTGCCGCTAATAATGATTTCCCCTGTGCAGGACAATTTTGCTAGACTTCAAGGGCCGACATAGCCAAAGGAACCTGGGACAAATATTTAACTATTTTGTAGTTCTTGGCAGCTCTCACATGAGGATTAAACAACAAATTACGAATAACTCCTTTAGGAGGAGGTTTAATTGTCATTTCAATAATTGGTCTCTCAATCTATAGAGGACCAGAACTAGGTGGAGTAGAAGTGGAAGTTTGATTAGAATCCTTTCCATTAGGGGGATTCAAGGAACCATAATCCTTATTGTGGGTAGCCACCAAGGCATCATCCTAACACATCATTATGTTGGAATAATTTTGGGAAGAGGAGGACGAACCTTGTGCAACCATTTTGGTCTCCTGATTCAGGAATGGATTTGTCAACACAATAGGTTCAGTAGACGCAACCTTTGAGAATCGATTGATTTCTACACGATGTGTACATTCCTTGGTGAAATGATCCTTGTTTCAAATGAGACAAGGATAACATGGTTTGTGTTTCTTGTCAAGACACTGAGTTATTTATTTGTCGTGTGGAGGAGTTTCCTTTTTTGCTTTTCCTTTACCCTTCTATTTACTTCCTGGTTGCTGAAAATTTCCTTTAGTAGCTTGAACGACGTTAATCTAAGAAGTATTCACATGCGTGGGGGGAGAGGGGCTTTGAGTGGTCACAGGAGCATGCTTCAAATTGGATTTACCGGAGGGCTTATTTGTTGGTTGTTGATCAACGAAACCAAACATGCCATCAACAACATGTGATTTTGTTAAAGGAGTGGGTGGAAATATTTGAGATGGTCGCGGGGCGTTAGGTATTTTATAGTAGAGTGTTCCCGATTAGGTATAAACTAGGTCTAAATACTAACTATGAGCAATAACTTTCTCTTCGGTAATGACTCCTCCCTTGGAAACATCCTCAATTATATCAAGTAGCAATGATTTAACAAACCATTCTGCTAATAACTGATTTGGGATATAGGTTTTAACCAAACGAAAACGATGTCTCCACTCATGTATATGATCAAATATGTGAGTAGAGTTAGATTGTTTTAGAGAGATCAAAAGCTCTGTACCAATTTCATAAGGGATCAATAATTGAAAATGGGCCATAAACATTGTTTCTAATGCGTTGAAGTTATTAAATGAAGCTCTTGGTAATTCGACATACCATTTTGTTGTCAGACTAGTAAGAGTTCATTAGAAAAGATTAAAATGAATAGAATAATCATTTAAGGAGTTTGAAGAACACCATAAATGATAAGTCATAACATGGTTTGACGGGTCTTCCCTAGGTTGTCATTGAAATTGGGAATATCACTCGACAATTTAGCTGGAATAGCCAACCACCAAGGAGAATGATAAATTGGATCATTGGTAAGCCGGGAGAGGTCTGGTAACTCTAACATTGTGATAAATGGAAACTACCTGTTAAAGCCCGATTGAGGGGGATGGTAACCTTGTGAATAAATATTAACTATTGGCAGAGGATATACTAGGTAAGGTGGAATGGGTTGGGGCATCGAGATTTGCATTCCACCAGGTTAAGTAGTGGTTTGAAAACCAATATAGCTCTGACCAAGCTACCCTGTTCTAGGAAGGCCTTGATAAGGTGGAAAAGGTAGGCCTTTGATGTATTGACCTTGATGAGGTGCCTACATTATAGTCATCAGTTATGCAATGGGGACATATGGTATATCTTGAAAAGGTTGTTCAAATGGAATTTGTGGTATTCCTTGAATAGGTTGACTAACTTGTACCCGAGACACAATTTCACCAAGTTGACCATATGGGGTTTGTGGTATACCCTGAATAGGATGGATAGATGAGATTTGAGGTATTCCCTCTACCATCTGACTTGTTTGTACCAGAGATATGGCCTGAACAAGTTGATTGGTTTGTACTTGAGGTATAACCTTGATAGGTTGACTAGTAGAAACTTGAGTTGAAAACTGACCAAGTTGACAAGAAGCAACAAAAGAAACATTCCAAGGAGTTTTATCCATTCCTGGAAACGAGGAGCCAGTAGAAAGAGGACTCGTAAAATGTAGAGCACCGACTTGTAATATTTGTACAAGAGATGGGAACATACCAACTACAGGCTGCTCCTCAGCTGGAGGATAAGAGTTATAATAAGGCCATTGTCCCCCAACAGGAGGATACCCAAGGTAAGACAAAATGGTCCTATTCCACTAATAAAAAAACCATATTGTTGATCGAAAGGATTTTGAGGTACAATATATCGAACAGGTTATGGGGTGCTCGATGAAGATGAACTAGATGGTGTTCCAGATGACGAAGGTAGTTGAGAAGTCCAAAGACTACTCAAAACTCTGGAAAATGTTCCTGAAAATGATTGATATCTAGTTGGTACTAATGGACCAATGTAAAGATAAATCTCTGGTGAGGTGGAAGTCGACGCAACTTTAGTTGATTCACTCATAATGATAAATATAGGTTGGGTGGTTGTTGCTGACTCTATCATGGTTGGATTTTCTGGATGAGTGTGTGTGTGAATATGCCTAGGAGAATTTAGGAGAGAATTACATCCAGGATTCTAATGTAATGGAGGATTCTGACGTAATAGAGTATGAGGAGTATAACTAGGAAAATCCTAATATAAAGGAGGAAAATCCTAACACAAAGGTATTCGAATAGGAGATCGATGACTATGAAAGTCTTCTTTATTAATGTCCTCTATACTCAATAAGCTAGGTGGAATTACTTTTTTTTCATTACTCAAAGATGGAAGTGGCTGATGAGATAAAGGCAGAAGGGTAGAAGGATAAATTTCTGAAGTTACTTACTCAGTAACTCGGGGCTCTTTTGGTTGAATTATTTCAGGTTCCAAGTTTCTGACTATGATTTTAGGTTCTACAACTTCATGCCCTATTGTTTCAAATGTAACTTCACGGGTTTCAACAGATTATTGTTAAATAGTTTCGACTACCCTAGAATCTAACTCACTAGTTTCAAAAGATGTAACTTCGAGTTCAATAACAATAAGAAGTGATGATTCAGGTTGGGTAATTTCTGATATAGTTTCAGATGGAGTAGATTCTGATGTACTGGATGTGTTAGATTTCAATTTCTTAAGTTTACGACATGTTGATTTACAGGGTGTTACCTTAGGGGGCGTTGAAGAAAGTGTAACTAGGTTCGGTCTTCATAATGACATTATCTTTGTATTTGATGTAATAAAAGGAAATAATTTATTTTTGTAATCTTGCTACATGGGTTTCATGAGCAAGAAAGTAATTAGGTCAAAGACTTCTTGATGTCTTTAGGATTTTATTGTTATATCAAAGAGTCATGTCATGTATGGAGAAGCTCTTTAAGAGCCTATGTGAAATGTATTGGTGTCAATCAACCCTCCAAGACCAAGAAGAATCCTCCAAGAGAAAGCTCACCAAAATCTACAAGCAAAACAACAAAGGAGTATTATGTTGGCTCCAAAATGAATATATTAAATAAATGGAAGTCATGTCGGCTTGGAAAAAGTCATGATAGTTCACACTCTCATGTCGACTCAATTTGGGAGCACTCACTACTATATATACCTGCTTAGGGTCAGCTCAAAAGATAAGAGATCTTCGCAATTCCTCTATGAGATTTCGTATAAGTATTGGGGTGAAGGCATATGCAGTGAAGGAGCAACAAAACTCACATGAAGAGTAGCCACAGTGTTTAAGGGTATTCGCAGGGGTAGCCGCAGTGGCAGCCGCAATAGACTCATCGATAGCCACAATGAAGAGGAGTCGTAGGAAGCCGAATGTAGCTGCAACAAGGAGGAGGCGTAGGGAGCCACAGATGGCCACAGTCAAGGTAAATGATGCCATAGTCTAGGTATCACTGTAGGCATTCAAGATATCAGATGGATGATAAGTCGCAATCTTGATGATAGTGAGGAAATCTTCATATAATAAACTCAATATTAGATCAGCTTGTGCACATGTGTCTTGGTGCTACTACAGTCTCGAAATACCTATGAAAGGAGAGTTATTATCTCAACATGTATATACAGTACTTGGGATAATCACGATGATGATTGTGTCTACTTCATGAAAGTTGTCTCGCATATTCTCAACAAAACCTCAATGCAAAATGAGCTTGGTTTCAATCTCGGTAAGGGTGAAAACAGTATTCTGGTTTCACACTAAGTTAATCTCAGAGAGAGAAGAAGTAGTATCATGGTCTGATGATGAGGAGTAGGATGATAAGATTGTAGTGCAATAGTGCAGTGTTGTGGCCAGCAACAACCCCCCTTCTTATTTAGTGTTATTACTAATACTAAATAAGTGGAGACCCTTAGTCAAAAAAAATTTAAAAAATCAATTAATGCTTGAATTTCCTTTTTCAATAAAACTTACCTTCATAAACTTAGGAGAATACCCTTGAAAAATCTAAAAAGCTTAAGTTTCATGATGAGGTAGGATAAAATCACTCCTTAAGAAATATCGCATCGCAAAAAGGATAATGGATACCTCCTTACAAACACAATTCTAAGGTTGCGAGATCGCGATGCGAAACTTCATCGCATCGCATGCATCAAATATCACTTATGCTGAAAAACCTCAAACTACCGATATGTGATGGCGCATATCGCAAATCGCATTTCGTGGAAAACACATTAACGGATGATTTTCATATGCTACGCTCCAACGATATTGCAATATTGCGATGTTGTGATGTTGCGATATTGCAATAAAGCGATAAAGCGATAGAGCGATATTGCGATGTTGCAATCTGCGATATTGCGAAGCAAATCACAAAATCGCTTCATTGCAAATATTTCGGGCTTGTTGTTCAAAAAAGTATTTTCCATAAACCGAGACCTAGTTATGCGCTTTAATTCTAATTAATGAGTTAGTTGCCAATCATTAATGAAATAGGGTTTCATGCTTATCGAAGAGCCATTTCACGTAAGGTGGTATATTTTATATGTCTTTGACATTTAAAGCTTTCCCGTCACCTTTTCCTTATCATGATTCTCACCTTATTTGTAAACTGCAGGAACAAAGAATAGAGAATTATACAAAGTAGTATTCAGGAAATTATGGGAAAGAAAGACAAAGCTCCGAGTTTTGAAGATCAAGAAATTACGCCCTTGTATACAGACACCGCCTATAACAGAGACGCTGGTATTACTACTTGGGAGGGCATGTATAGTCTACTTGAGGAAGAAAATCCCAAAATGATGGAGGTTACAGCTACTGCAGGCTCACACAGGTCTTCTGAGGCGTCTATTACAGAGCTAGCTTGCTCATTCTTACACTGAATAGCGGCGAGGCCCAAAATTCTTCCATACACAGACATGGTTAAATGGGTACTGGACAGCGCTGACATCACAAACAGACAATTTAAGACTCAGTGTCAGCAACTTACAGAATCATTATTTTCACAAAATTTAAGCTTTATATCCACTAACAAAAAGCGCACAAGAGGCAAAAAATCGCACTAGGGAAGCCCAGATCAAGAAACGGAGGCAGTTTCCGATGTGCGATTAGCACCTAGCACTAATCGCACATCGCTGAGCAAAACCTCTTGAAAGGGAAAACCTCTAATTGCCAAGTCACCTGTAAGCCCAGAAATTTGTGAGAAAGTAACGCTAGAGGTGAAAAAGTAAAACTTGAATCCTAAAACCAGTGGTATTTGTCAGAAATATCTTCAAAATGGTATGTATATATGCACAGCAACTGCAGACAGGCTGGAGACAAAAGGCTCAAGAAAAGGCAGAATCAATCAAAAGATTAACTAAGTTGAATTGGGATTCTTACTGGGCACATTTGGTAAAACCACACAGCCAGTGCATGACTCTCAAATGTATCATCAATTCTGCCGAGAAGATGGCGCCAGCTCTTGCCAATGCCGTTTTCACAGGACAGTTAAAGTCGAAATTCGGCCAGCTGACTCTTCTCAAACAAATGCTGAATGCTTGCGATTTCAAGGAACACATACAGAAATAGCTAGTTGTTAGTTTTAATTTTAGTTTTAATTTTGCTTTATTTTTGCCTGAAATGAGGATGGTCATTTAAACCGTATCCTACATTTTTGTAATAAGTTATTTTTAGATTTAGTTAGTAGTATTTAAACCCTTCTCATGCATTTAGAGAAGGGTCCTGAAATTTGTCAAAAACTTGTTCTCAGAACATGCACTTTTGCACCCTCCGAGGAGGTTTTGATGAATGAATGGAACAGGATTTATTGATATCTTCATTTAATATCTACTACTGATGTTGCACTTCTGTACTCTTAGTGGATGTTGGATTAAGAAGAGATAAATCATTATCGCTTGAAGCTCATGAGTAGAACTACTTATAAATGGTACTTCTATCTCTTAACTCTTTCTGCCTTTGTGTTAAAGTGATATTTATATTTAGTTGTTTATATATTGATGCATGAATGCTTGAGTTATCATTTGGCACTTCTGTATGGTGATAGCTATTTATTTATGCTTAATGTATGAGTAGCTTATTATGCGATATGTTTTTCACAACTGTTTCGTCTAACTTTTTATATGAAGTGGTTTATCTCTATTGAATTCTCTTCTTATAACAGTTGAATGATATTTATTACAAATTGTTATTTGAAATCATTTTAGATCGCATAAATTGGGAAACTGGTCCCATATCCCCATTGGACCCACTATACCAAACGGAAAAGGAGCTGCTAACCAAGGTCCGGATCGGGTGGGTATCCCCCTTGTTGTAGACCCGATTTTCGGGGCTTCAACATATTTGGCGCTAGAAGGAGGGCCCCGAATTGTGAATGGTAAGTAAGTCTAAATCTAAATACCATTCTGAGAGTAAATCACCCTCACCATCTCCCCCGACTTCTCCATCGCACTTAGAATCTTTAAATCTAGAGCCAGAAGTCGAAAGAACAACAACCGCTACTACAAACCCTGACATTTCAGAACAATCTACTATTGAACCTCCTAAAGTTGAATCTTTGATCCATAAACTTCAGCGATTTTCTATATCACCTCAGAGATTTGATAAATCTCAAGGCAGCATGACTTTGCAATATAACCCTGCTCATCCTCTTACCAGATTAAAGAGTGAAAAGTTTGGTGTTCAGCCAACCGAGTTACCTCTACCTACATGAAAGAGAGTAAGGAAATCACTTAAAGGGTCTGATAGCGAGACTCTTTCATCATCATCATCCATCTCCACCTCTCCACCGTGAAGTCAACCATCCACTCCTCCACTTCAGATTATTGTCCACTAGTCCACAGGAACTTCCACACCTTTTTCTCAATCATCTGGAGTCGTAATATCCTCATCTTCTCAATCGTAGGGATCATCTTCTGCACTTTCCTCTGTTAGTAGTTCAACGATGGCCTAATATCCATGGAATAACCCAGGGGCAGTCTTAATCCTTGCACCCTTGAGTCAGTTACTGGCCCATCCTGAAAAATCGCTGCCTAAGTTTAATCCTGAAGCAGGCATGCTAGCGGAAGAACATATAAATAACTTTATGTTATCCATAAATCTCAATGGAGTTACCAACGAAGATGCTGTCGTCCGAATTTTCCCTTATACTTTGCAAGGAGCAGCAGGATCATGGTATTTCTCATTACCATCTGGATCTATCACTAGTTGGGATATCTTCCAAGAACAATTCCTGACTAAGTTTGGTGATGACAGGTCTACGGAAAAACTGATCAACGACCTATCTAACCTTAGGGCTGAGTCAAAGGAACCTATCAAAGATTTTAATTCACGTTTCAATAAAATGTTAAATAAAATTCCTACTCCTTCCAAGCCTAGCGAAGAAGTGCGAAGTAAGTGGTACATCTCTGCTTTACCGTCAAACATAGTGTTAGCGCTTGAAATTTCACCTCAGGCTGAGAAAGGTAAACTTCAAGGCAACAACAAACCACTTAGCCTCGTAGCTAGCCCTACGGGGCAGGAGAGGGCTCTCTCCGGTCTATCTCGGTAAAGATCTTCAACGGGCGAGATAACTGATGAGCCCCAATTTTTGGTACAATTTGGGCTCATTTGGCCTACTTGCTCTGCTCAAACCATTCATTTTTTATTGCTTATGCATTCATTTCTTGGTTTATTCGTTTTGTTTGTAGGAAGAAGGGTAGACATTCTATCTACGTGACTAATGCATGATGCTTTCAAGTTTTTGGCATTAAAAGGGAGAAAAGACAACGAGAAAGGAGACAAGGAGACAATGAGGTGGCACTGCTGGTTTTTAGGAGAGCATGTCCACGGTCTTGAGGACCTTCCTCGTGATTCCCACCATAGCTCCGAGCTCCAATCCATCTCCCCACCGAGCTTAGAAGCAGCCAGCTGTTCTACAGGAACAACAGTTATAACTGTTCTACAGGAACAGTAGTTATGACTGTCCTACAGGATCAGCAGTTAAACTTCAGTTGGACAGCCGAGCTCCTAAAATCAAGGACACCTGTTGGATGATCATTTTTGCATAAATACTGAGGCCGTAGCCTTGGATAGAAGCTTTTTGAACCTTGGTATTATTCTTGTAATTTGGAAGTACGAGCTACAGCTCGGTTTTGTAAGCCATTTTGGCATGTCATCAGACTTTCGTTTATGAATAAAGGCAGTCAGATTTTGGTTTCGTTCTGAGTTTCTAAGGGAGCTATAGCTCTCAGGTTAGGGCCCAACCTGAGAGCAATAGATCTCCTCAATGTTGTAATGTGTTTGCATTTCGTTCCAGCACTTTCAGTTTGTTTACTTTTACATGCAATTCGAATTTCCAGTTTGTTAATCTAGTCTTTTTCATGAGCTTAGATAGGATTAGTTTATGGTGATTTGCTTTCAGTTGCTTAAGTTCGATAGGAGGATAGATATAATCTCTTGGAGCTCCAGCAAAAAGGTTGTAAAGGCTCACTGCCATCTCTGTTAGGGATTGGGGTGCAGCCCATCACCAACCACCAAAAAGAAAAGCAGTCCTTCTCATTTCCATGCAAGCTGCAACATAAACATTTTCATTGAAGATCCATCCATGCATTTTTGACATCGAACCATACTTCTACATTTCACTTCCACGCATAAGTTTCATTTCTTGTTTTCCATTTCTGTTCATAGGTTTCATGGCACAGTTATCATAGGTTAATGAATTTCTCGTTTTGGTGCATAAGTCATTTGTTTCATTTACGCTGCTCCTTATCACTCCACCTTCTTCTTCTTCTTCTTGATCTATCCTCAAGCCCTACTCAGCCTCTGACCAACGCATTTACCCTCCAACTCATCCATTATTCGCTTAGCTCCATTTACTTACACTTTCGTTGATCCCATCCTTCCAATCATCAAACCTCTGCATGCACTTTTCCTCCATCTGATTTCTCTGCTCCTGAGCCATCACCAGCTCCATCTCCATCTCACCTATCCTTCCACACCACTCCAACACTCCACCATCTCCCAAAACCTCCACGGCCAATCATCCTATAGAATTGCACAAACTTCCTGTAGAAACCCCTGAGTTTCCTGTAGGATCCCCTGCAGACTTCCTGTAGAAACCTACAAACTCGGTTGCTGAGCATCCGAACGTGGTAGGCTTCTGTGGACTGATGCTGGAGACCCTCTGGGACCTCCCTTAGCCATCCTGACCTTGCCCATGCTTTCCTTCCATTCCAACCGCTCCTGCACAACCAAACCCTAATCAAAAGCATCATCACAATAAATCCAACCACTTAATGAAAAAGTACAAAAACATGATTTTTCAGATGCAAGTAGCTTAGATGCATGTATTTCAGTTCACTGCAAGTAATGGCATTATTGGTAGTTGTTTCATTCACAGTTTTGCATAGTTAGGGTCTAGCTAGTCAAATTAGGGTTTCCTAGGGTTTCCATGCTTTATTGGTTTTCAGTTTCCTTCTGCAATTAGACTAGTCTCCTTTGAGTTAGCTTTCGTCCATCATTGATAAAGCTTCTTCTGTGAGCCTATAGAAGTTGGCTTGAGCCCTAGCGGACTTGTGCCAGTTGACCAAGTGACAGCTGTGACAAGAGCTAGTACTTGTGCATACAGCACCGTCGCTTCCAAGTTTGTACGAACTACCGGGTTGATAAAATTAAGAGACAGGAAGCTCCAGGAGTTGTAGCATTATTGCTACAATACTGGAGCCCACCATCTTTTTGGCGCCGTTGTCGGGGAAGCGTCAGAGTATTAGTCATTGTTGCTTTTCTTCTATTTCCTTACTCTTGCCTTCTGCTGAGTAGTTTACTTCATTTCCATTCTGCAAACGTAGCATAGACATTTCCTGCTTTCATAGATTAGCATTTCCTGCTTTCATAGATTAGCATTTCCTTTCTGCAAGCGTAGACTAGCATTTCCTTTCTGCAATTTCATTTGAGCAAAGTAGATTAGTTCTTTCCTGCTTTCAGTTAATTTTGCATCTTTCATAGTTAGTTGTAGATCAATCTGTCTCAGTTTTGCAGGTACCAAAAGAAAAGCAAAGCAAAAGCAATCAAAAAGAAAAAGAAAGTCTTTTCCATTTCATGCCTCGTAGGAACCGAGATAGATCAGGCAAATTCCTACCAAACACCCCCACCACATCACTGAGTCACCCTTCTCTCTTCTTTGGTGACAGTGACCCAGAAGAACCTATAGGTGAACAACCTGAGATATCCAAAGACCCTATAGTAGAAGAAGAGTTAGAGACCAATCCATCTGAAGCTATGGCTGACAATAGAAGAGAAGATGAGAGAATAGAAGGTGCCTTCCCCATCCGAGAGACCAATGGAGAGATGAAAATGAAGAACATTAGCCCCTCTGCCTTACCTCACTTCCATGGACTGACCACTGAAGATCCAGACACCTTCCTGTTTGAGTTTGCTATCCTTTGTAGAACCTATGACTATACTGAAGATGAGCAAAAGTTGAAACTTTTCCCTTCCACCCTCAAGGATGCAGCACTACGCTGGTTCATGGGCTTACCTGGGAATAGTATCACCACTTGGGCTCAGATGCAGCAAGCTTTCAACACCAAGTACCGGGATTACTGTAGGTCCAAGGAAACAAAGGGGGAAATCTTTCGGATGTCCATGGGAAATGATGAGTCCTTAGAGGATTATGAGGAGAGGTTCCAACTAAGCTATAAGCGGGCCAGGTGCACACTTGACCCTGAATCCCTCAAGTTGGTCCTGCTCCGAGGAGTCCCTGAAGACCTGTTAGATACCCTTCACATGTTAGCTGGGGGGGACATTTACCAACTGCCTTATGAGGACATCAAGACAGTGTTTAGAAACCACTCCAGGTCAGCTCGGAAACGAGTTAGAGGAAACCACCTCTCAACTAGTGTCCCTTTCTCCAAACATGAGCTTGCAAATCAATTAGAAGATCTTAAGAGTGAGGTGAGACAAACCATTGCCATGCAACTTGACACATTTAGGATCTAGCAAAAGAAAGAAGAGGTTGAGAGAGCCTTGGCTGTCTTCTGCCCTAGGTGCACAAGGAGGCACCCTAAGAACGAATGTCCATTGCATTCGGTTGAAGTGTGTTTCGTTTGTGAGGAGGACCATCCTACAAATCAGTGTCCAACCTTACCTGGGTTTAAAGCCATGTACCAAGGGACAGAAGCTCCCACAGAGCCTCTCTACTACCTCAACCAAAGGAGGCCACAGGGATCTAGACCTTATCAGCAGGGGATGCAAGGGGCATCTCAAGCTTATTACAGCCCCAACCAGTCGGCCCCTATGCCTTCCTGGGGTCCCCCTGCTCATCCTTCATGGTCCATGCCTCCTCCATGGTCTTATCCACCTCAGTACCCCACTCAACCTACTTCTCATTCATATCACTCACATACCCAGCCTCAGCCTCAATGGAATGCACCTCAGTCGGGGTGGAGGCCCCAGTACAACACTCCTCCTGCCATCTTGCCTCCACCACCAGTTCAACCTCAGCCATTACCTCCTGCTCCTCCAAGGCAGCCTCAAATGCCTGCTCAACCGAACCCGAACCCCAACAATAGACAGGCCCAGCAGGTATACACTGGGGAAACCTCATGCCCTACCTATGCTGTGGAGATCCAGGAGATCAATCTTCGATCTGGAAAGACTCTACCAGATCGCCAACCTCCTCCCCCAGAGGATGAGGAAGATAAACAGGAAAGTGAACCAAAGGCTATTCCACCCTTTCCTGAGAGACTAACAGCCACCACACAACCCAACCCAGAGGAGGATGAGCTTCTTGGTGAGCTCAAGCAGTTGTGTGTAAAAATACCACTTCTCCAAGCCATCAAGGATGTGCCAATATATAATAAGCTGGTTAAGGAGAAGTGTTTCAAACACCCAGGCAGACGGAAGAAAGATGCCTCAACTATCAATGTCATAGGACAACTGTCTGACCTTATGCTAGGATAAGTCATCTGCCCAAAGTATCTAGATCCTGGAAGTCCTGTAGTAGATGTTCACATCAATGGCACTATTATACCTCACACCTTGATTGATCTGGGGGCTGCCATTAATGTGATGACCAGGGATACCATGCTTAAGCTTAATCTTCAGGGTTCCTTGAGGAAGACCTCGACGGTACTGCAATTAGCAGATCGCTCCACCGTGACTCCCGAAGGGATTGTGGAGGATGTCTTGGTCTCTATTGACTCTTGGGAATACCCTGCAGACTTCCTGGTTCTGCAACCAAAGGCCAAACTCACTGGATATCCTCTCATTTTGGGAAGGCCTTGGTTAGCTACTGCAGATGCTTACATCAGTTGTCGTGCAGGTAACATGACCATCAAAAATGGTCCCATGTCCAAGCAGCTAGTCCTATACCCTCCTGCCCAACCCTCCTTGGAGCATGACTTACCACTCTGGTTGGAAGAAGGAGAGGAAGATGAGGTGTACTCAGCACCTCTGTGCACCTTAGATACCACTAGAAAAGACCCCCCAACCGAGGATGACTTGATCGAGACCTTGATCCAGAATCCACCTTCTAGTGCACTACCTTTAGAGAAATTGGTGGAGGATGCCCAAGCTAGCACCTTAGTGGATCTTTGTACAACCAACCCTGTTACTCCCAGAGTCAAGAATGTGGAGTTTGGCCCTGAGAAAGCATTGAAGATCAGCTCCTCCCTATCTCCTTCCCAGGAAAAGGAGCTGTGTAGTCTGTTGGCCAACCACCTTGATGCTTTCGCTTGGAGCTATAAGGAAATGAAAGGAGTCCATGCTTCGGTCTGTACCCATCATATATACATCAAAGAGGATTGTAAACCGGTTAGGCAACCTCAGAGGAGAATGAATCTAGCCCTTAAGGACATTGTTAAGGAAGAATTGCAAAAACTGTTGGATGCCGGATTCATTTACCCCATCTCAGATAGTGAATGGGTGTCCCCTCTAGTGTTGGTTCCCAAGAAAAATGGGAAATGGAGGATCTGTGTGGACTACCGAGAACTGAACGAAGCTACCAAGAAGGACCATTTCCCTCTACCTTTCATAGATCAAGTGTTGGATGGACTGGCAGGAAAGAAGTTCTTCTCTTTCCTGGATGGGTTTAGCGGGTACAATCAAATCCAAATCAGCCCGGAAGACCAAGATAAGACCACCTTCACTTGTCCTTGGGGTACCTTTGCCTATCGAGTCCTTCCCTTTGGGCTATGCAATGCTCCTGCTACCTTTCAGAGAGCTGTCTTGAGCATCTTCTCGGAGCTGGTCCATGATGCAGTAGAAATCTATATGGATGACTTTACTCCTTATGGGGCCAACTTCCAGGAAGCATTGTCCAACCTGGGAAAAGTCCTCACCAAATGCACCGAGATGAACTTGTCCCTTAGTCATGAGAAATGTGAATTCCTAATGACTGAAGGGACCGTGCTAGGCCATACCATTTCTTGCCAAGGATTGCAGGTGGATCCTAACAAAATTGCTCTCATCAAAAGGGCTCCACCTCCTCAAAAGGTCAGGGATGTCCGGAGTTTCTTGGGATTAGCAGGATACTACCGGAGGTTCATTAAAGATTTCAGCAAGCTAGCCTCGCCATTGTTTGGCCTGTTGGCAAAAGATGTGGAGTTTAATTGGACTGACGATTGTCAGAGGGCTTTAAATGAATTAAAAGACAAGTTGGTGTCAGCCCCAATCCTGAGAGGTCCAAACTGGGCCCTACCTTTCCACATCCACACTGATGCCTCGAACAAAGCCATAGGTGCAGCTTTAGGACAAGTTGAGCAGAAACTTCCATATGCCATTTACTTTGTTAGCAAAAACTTGTCCAAAGCTGAGCTGAATTACACTGTAACCGAGAAAGAATTCTTGGCTGTGGTCCATGCATTGAACAAGTTCCGACATTATATTACTGGTTACCAGACCTTTGTACATACTGACCATGCTACTATTAGATATTTAATGAATAAACCAGATGTGAATGCTCGTATTATTAGATGGTTACTTTTATTGTAGCAGTTTGATTTGACCATTGTTGATAAACCAGGTAGAGAAAATGTAGTTGCTGACTTTTTATCTAGATTGGATTTGTCTGCAGATGAGGATGGAACAGTGGACGATCAGATGCCTGATGAACATCTGTTTGCTATTTCAGCACTCTCTCCATGGTTTGCTGATATAGCAAACTATCTTGTTTCAGCACAGTTCCCTCCACACTTATCTTCCAGAGAGAAGAACAGAATCATCATAAAAAGTGCCTCATTCACTTGGATCGGGGGCAATCTGTTCAAGCTTGGCCCCGATCAGATCTTAAGGCGTTGTGTAAGGGAGGAGGAAGTCTTTGATATCCTCCTCACTTGTCATGATGGGCCTTGTGGAGGGCATTTTGCAGCAAAGAGAACTGCCTTCAAGATCCTGCAGGTAGGCTACTATTGGCCCACACTTCATCAAGATGTCAGAAAGTATGTCAGTCGGTGTGACCAATGCCAAAGAATGGGGAAACCGACCCAAAGGGATGAGATGCCTCTCCAACCTCAAGTGACTCTTGAGCCATTTGAGAAGTGGGGCATGGACTTTGTGGGCCCAATCAACCCCTCTTCGAGGCAAAGGACTTACATCATTGTGTGTACTGACTATTTGACAAAGTGGGCAGAGACCAAAGCAATCAAAGCAGCAACAGAAGAAAAGGTGGCCGAGTTCCTAAGAGAGAACATCTTCTATAAGTTTGGCTATCCAAGAGACCTGGTCACCGATCAAGGGAGCCAGTTCACCTCCAATCTGGTTGAAGATCTCCTAGCTCATCACAAGATCAAGCATAAGACTTCCACCCCTTATCACCCTCAAGCAAATGGGCAGGTGGAAGTCACCAATAGAGCATTAGAGGGGATCTTGACTAAAGTGGTGAGCAACAGCAGAAAGGACTGGGCAGATCGCCTGGTTGAAGCCACATGGGCTTACAACACCACTTGGAAGACCACCACTGGCTTCACACCGTATGATCTGGTCTATGGGAAGAAAGCTTTGCTGTCCATTGAGTTTGAATACAACAATTTGAGGATGGTAGCTCAGCTGGATCTAGATCTCAGCCATGCACAACAAGAAAGGATGCTGCAGCTAAATGGCCTGGATGAGCACCGCATGCAGGCCCTCCTTCACTCAGAAGTGGTTCAACTTCAGAGAAAGGTGTGGCATGACCAACATCTCCATGACAAGCAATTTCAGCCGGGAGATTGGGCTTTGTTGTATGATTCCAGATACAAAGATTTCAAGGGGAAGCTGAGAACCAGATGGCTAGGACCATATACAGTGGAGAAATGCCATGATAATGGATCTGTCCTCATTCGAACCATTGATGAGGAAGCCATTCCCATGCTTGTCAATGGGCATCGATTGAAGATCTACAGGAGACCTCTCTCAAGACAAGAGTTTATCAAAACTATGGAGAAATATGTATTGGTCATAGAGAAGGGTTCTGCCTCTGCCTCTGGCACACCCTGAGAAAAAATATCTGAAAAGAAAAAAAAAAAAAAAAAAAAAAAAAAAAAAAAGAAAAAAAAAATAATAAATAAAGATCCTTGGGTGAAAACCTCTCTGAGGCGCCCAAGGCAGGTAGTAGGGGTGAAAACCTCATTGAGGCGCCCCTATTGTCATTCAAAAAATTAGAGGAAATATGAAAAGATCCTTGAGTGAAAACCTCTCTGAGGCACTCAGGGCAGATGGCATGGGTGAAAACCTCTTTGAGGCGCCCCTGTCATCTTTCAAAAAAAAAAAAGGAAAAAGAAGAAAAAAAACAATAAGCAAGATATGGTAAAGTTGCATGCAGGTTGCAGATGCTCTATGGAGAAGAGGAAGCCCTTCAACTCACAGCCAGGGGTCCTTATCATACTGTCAAGGAACCTCACCAGCACCTCCTCCAAGAGTACCCATGTTTTTTCAAGGTATGTGCAATTTTATCAAGGTTTGAATCTTCTACAGGAAGATACTGTCTTTCTACAGGAAGATGCTGTCTTTCTACAGGAAGGCGCAGTCCTTCTACAGGAAGGCGCGGATTTTCTACAGGAAAGTGCAGACTTTCTACAGGAAGGCCGAACTTTCTACAGGAAGCTCTGTGTTCTACAGGAAACTTCCTGTAGGAGTTTTGGATGGCCAGAATTCATCTTAAAAAGAGATTTCGCGACTATGGATTGGTGTGGATGCATGCAAGCCTCTGTTAGCATCCTTGCACATTGCTGTCACCTTGCTCCACCATCCTTGTCGACATGCGACCAAGTTCCCTGCACAAACAAAGAAGATCGATGAGTTCTCGCGGGAAAGCAATTTTCACAGTCAAACAAAGGCTGGATCTCATACCGCAGGCATCGAAAAGCTCCGGGAACGTGATGGAAAGGCCAGAACCGCCATCGTGCAGCATGCACCCAAGGAGAAAGGACTGTTACGAGACCCCTCGCGGGGATCCTGTAACAGTTCAACCTGCTCGAGTGGATACCAGTCACAGCACCGCCATCTGAAATGAAACGCGGGTGCATGCAAGTAAAACATCCACTCCATCATCGGCAGCCTGTAACCACGAGCCTCTGGGTCTGTGTAAGTCGCATGCAGCAGGTAGATCCGCTCACCATCGTCCAGGAACTGAAAAATCGTGTGCAGCCACGCAGGTAAGTGTCTCAACCCTTCCTTCCATCAAATCGCATGAATCTTACTTTGAAATTGTTTGCATGGCATAAAATTGAATGGTTGAGTGGCCGTATGGCCAGTCGACTGGCCACGTTGGCTAGTTAAAGTGTAATTGGATGTGTGGGTGGCGGCCACGACAAAGAGAATGAACTGCACGCACGTGAGAACACTCTCGTCGAAGCATGAGTTTAACAGGAAAAGGCGGCGGCAAATCTGTGGGAATGAATGCGGCAGCAAGCGAATACGAAGGCGGATGATGGATGACGTCGCCCAACGGTCCGGCGGGGACAGCTCATCCCCCGCGCCACGGATTGCGCCGATTCAAAATCTAATCGGCTAGATCATGCGCATACATTTATAATCCAACACTTCAAACTCGGGTGGCTATTATGATCTCCTCTGCACTTTGATACGCCGAGCTGTTGGCTACCAGAACGCCGGTAAAGCACACCTCGAGCGCGGCCAACTACAGTCCTCCCCGAGAATTGCGCACGGCTTCTACAGGAACGCAGTTCTACAGGAGCGCAGTTCTACAGGAATGCAGTCTACAGGAACACAGTCATCCACAGGAAAGCGGGTGCCTCACGAAAAAAGGTGGCCAATTAAAGAGGTAACCCTGAACTCTTAATATGAATGGTTAGTAGAAGTGGCAAGACCATCGTCCACAGTCGGGTCATAAAGAGATTGGTGGAATTGTTGTTTGCTGTGCCTATGCTATTGCTCTACAGGATGTTGGTATAAGTAGACTGTGTTGAAATTTTGTATGTGCATGCTCTGTCTTCATAGACCAAATCTCTGTTGCATTTTCCACCTTTAATTTAAAACGACCGTGTTCATCATGCCGGGTGGGTTTATAAGGCGGGAGCCCACCGATTCAACTAAACTAAGGAGAAACCTGGCAGTGGTAGAGCTCTTCACCAGAGCACAATGGATGCCTTTTTGTGATAAGCTGCAGGGTTACGATGATGAAGTCGCCGAAGAATTCTTGCAGGCTCTGAAGCCTAAATCTCATACACTGGCCACGGTAAACTTCAGAGGTCTAAGCCTCAAACTCACCCCAGAACATATCAGTCGGATCACAGAACTTCCTATGGGTCTGCCGTGGGATAAAGAGGAGAGAAAGCTGAGTCAGCAGGCAAAGAAGGAATTCTTCCCACCTGAGGAAGAATTCTCGGAGGACAAAAACGGGGTACGAAGAACGAGCCTGTCACCACCTTGGAACGAAGTCAGTTTGCAAATCATGAAATATATTACTTGTGAAGGTCGTTTCAGCATCGTATATGCATATCACTTTCGGCTGCTCACTGAGTTGAGGCACCGAATTGACCTTCCTGTAGAACAAAAACTGAGCATTCCCTATTACCTCCTGCAGTCTCTAATGGAGTGTGCTACAAAGCTGAAAGAGGGAATACCAGATCAGATAGCCCATCATGGGCTGATCAAGCTGCTTGTGGAAGATGCATTGCACTCATATAAGGTCCCCCTCTCATGGGAATCCTTCCGGAATTTAACAAAAGATGGGGATATTAAAATGTTGATTGAAGAAACGGGTTCCTCCAGCAGTGAGGAACACGAAGCAGTGGCCGAGGAACAGAGAGAAGAAGGCCAAGAAACCCCAACAACAGTACAGAAGGAAGAACAGAGGAAGAAGCATGAGGGAAAGGAGGACAAAGAAAAGGGTGGCACACCTATCCTGTCAGCAAGGGAAAAGAGGATGAAGAGCAGAATGGACAAAGCAGAGGTGGTCCACGTCAGCCCAAGTACCTCAACAGCACCTGCACCCAAAGCAAAAAGCAAAACTCAAGCAGGCAAGCAAGCGGAAGTGGAGACACCTGTGTCTACAGGAAAGCAAAAACAGGCTTCTACAGGAAGCCCGAAAACACAAACACAGGCTTCTACAGGAAGCCCAAAAATCAGTGAAAAACAGGCTTCTACAGGAAGCCCAAAAACAAAAACAAAGGCTTCTACAGGAAGCCCGAAGATCAGTGAGAAGCAGGCTTCTACAGGAAGCCCAAAAGCAAAGACCAAGGCTTCTACAGGAAGCCCGAAAATCGTTGGAGAACAGGCTTCTACAGGAAGCCCAAAAACGGAGACAAAGGCTTCTACAGGAAGCCCGAAAGTGCAAACACAGGCTTCTACAGGAAGCCCGAAGACAGAGACAAGGGCTTCTACAGGAAGCCCGAAATTGGAAAAAGGGGCTTCTACAAGAGGCCCGAAAGTCATTGAGAAACAACCTCCTACAGAGAGTCTGAAGACAGAGAAAGAATCTTCTACAGGAGGCCCGGAAGTGGGCAAAGCAGGGTCTTCCACAGGAAGCCCGAAATCTGAAAAGGAGGGGCCCTCTACAAGGAGCTCTGAGAGAGCAAAACGCAAGAAAGAGAAGGCTGGCATTCTCGAAAAGGAGGCAGCAGCGGCGCTGGCTGCCCTCAGTACACCTCCAAAACCGAAGGAGAAAAGGGAGAGGGAGACCCCTCTACCATCTGAAGCCAGGAGAAGCAAGAGGATGACCACGGGCAAGCCACAGCCTCCACCCAGCAGCCAAACCATTTCAGGGGATGTCCCTACTTCACCCAGTGCAAGAACCCCCTCTAAAACATCAGCCACCCCCGAAAAGGGGAGCCCAAAAATAACTTCCTGGACACGAAAAATAGGCCAGTCGCCTTCCGAAGCCCGGCTCAAGGAAATAGGAAAGGGGGAGGAAGCATCACCTTCGTCACCACCAGGGGCAGCAAAGGCAGGGCCGCCAAAAACGGGAAAGGAAGAAGCGCCACCCTCGGCAGAAAAGGCAGAACCACCAAAAACAGGGAAGGAAAAGCATGCTCCGGGCTCTAGTTCTCGGCCAAAGACGAGGAGCCAGGGCAAGGTTGCTCAAGGATGAGCAAATAGTTTAGCTGGGGGGTGATGATGAGCCCCAATTTTTGGTACAATTTGGGCTCATTTGGCCTACTTGCTCTGCTCAAACCATTCATTTTTTATTGCTTATGCATTCATTTCTTGGTTTATTCGTGTTGTTTGTAGGAAGAAGGGTAGACATTCTATCTACGTGACTAATGCATGATGCTTTCAGGTTTTTGGCATTAAAAGGGAGAAAAGACAACGAGAAAGGAGACAAGGAGACAATGAGGTGGCACTGCTGGTTTTTAGGAGAGGATGTCCACGGTCTTGAGGACCTTCCTCGTGATTCCCACCATAGCTCCGAGCTCCAATCCATCTCCCCACCGAGCTTAGAAGCAGCCAGCTGTTCTACAGGAACAAAAGTTATAACTGTTCTACAGGAACAGTAGTTATGACTGTCCTACAGGATTAGCAATTAAACTTCAGTTGGACAGCCGAGCTCCTAAAATCAAGGACACCTGTTGGATGATCGTTTTTGCATAAATACTGAGGTCGTAGCCTTGGATAGAAGCTTTTTGAACCTTGGTATTATTCTTGTAATTTGGAAGTACGAGCTACAGCTCGGTTTTGTAAGCCATTTTGGCATGTCATCAGACTTTCATTTATGAATAAAGGCAGTCAGATTTTGGTTTCGTTCTGAGTTTCTAAGGGAGCTATAGCTCTCAGGTTAGGGCCCAACCTGAGAGCAATAGATCTCCTCAGTGTTGTAATGTGTTTGCATTTCGTTCCAGCACTTTGAGTTTGTTTACTTTTACATGCAATTCGAATTTCCAGTTTGTTAATTTAGTCTTTTTCATGAGCTTAGATAGGATTAGTTTATGGTGATTTGCTTTCAGTTGCTTAAGTTCGATAGGAGGATAGATATAATCTCTTGGAGCTCCAGCAAAAAGGTTGTAAAGGCTCACTGCCATCTCTGTTAGGGATTGGGGTGCAGCCCATCACCAACCACCAAAAAGAAAAGCAGTTCTTCTCATTTCCATGCAAGCTGCAACATAAACATTTTCATTGAAGATCCATCCATGCATTTTTGACATCGAACCATACTTCTACATTTCACTTCCACGCATAAGTTTCATTTCTTGTTTTCCTTTTCTGTTCATAGGTTTCATGGCACAGTTATCATAGGATGATGAATTTCTCGTTTTGGTGCATAAGTCATTTATTTCATTTACGCTGCTCCTTATCGCTCCACCTTCTTCTTCTTCTTCTTGATCTATCCTCAAGCCCTATTCAGCCTCTGACCAATGCATTTGCCCTCCAACTCATCCATTATTCGCTTAGCTCCATTTACTTACACTTTCGTTGATCCCATCCTTCCAATCATCAAACCTCTGCATGCACTTTTCCTCCATCTGATTTCTCTGCTCCTGAGCCATCACCAGCTCCATCTCCATCTCACCTATCCTTCCACACCACTCCAACACTCCACCATCTCCCAAAACCTCCACGGCCAATCATCCTGTAGAATTGCACAGACTTCCTGTAGAAACCCCTGAGTTTCCTGTAGGATCCCCTGCAGACTTCCTGTAGAAACCTGCAAACTCGGTTGCTGAGCATCCGAACGTGGTAGGCTTCTGTGGACTGATGCTGGAGACCCTCTGGGACCTCCCTTAGCCATCCTGACCTTGCCCATGCTTTCCTTCCATTCCAACCGCTCCTGCACAACCAAACCCTAATCAAAAGCATCATCACAATAAATCCAACCACTTAATGAAAAAGTACAAAAACATGATTTTTCAGATGCAAGTAGCTTAGATGCATGTATTTTATTTCACTGCAAGTAATGGCATTATTGGTAGTTGTTTCATTCACAGTTTTGCATAGTTAGGGTCTAGCTAGTCAAATTAGGGTTTCCTAGGGTTTCCATGCTTTATTGGTTTTCAGTTTCCTTCTGCAATTAGACTAGTCTCCTTTGAGTTAGCTTTCATCCATCATTGATAAAGCTTCTTCTGTGAGCCTATAGAAGTTGGCTTGAGCCCTAGCGGACTTGTGCCAGCTGACCAAGTGACAGCTGCGACAAGAGCTAGTACTTGTGCATACAGCAGCGTCGCTTCCAAGTTTGTACGAACTACCGGGTTGATAAAATTAAGAGACAGGAAGCTCCAGGAGTTGTAGCATTATTGCTACAATACTGGAGCCCACCAATAACCAATGAGGAAACACTGATTTTAGGCTAGTAAACTGATAAAAGGTTTGATTTGAGATTTTTAGGATTTCGGTGGAAAATCGGGGAAAGGCAATTTTGGGTGCGGGGATTGGACACAGTTTTTGCAGGGGGTTCTTTGGGGCAAGATAGGAGACTGTATTGATGCCTTTGAAAGATTTGGATGGATGAGAATGACTGGTGAGGAGCTAAGGAGAGCAAGCAATTCACCTTGAGTTCTCCTTAAACAGATGAAAACATTGATATTAAGCAAACTTAAAAGCAGAGCATGGCAATCTTGAATTCTACTTTAACACTTCATTTGCCTAATTTGCAGAAGGAAAAGTAAGAATATGATTCACATAAAAAAATTACAAGTACAAAGAGAAACACACCATCAATACATGTAACCACAGGAATCCCAAAAAGGATTGCAAAACCCTGGTCTTTCTTCCTTTGCCAAAATTGCAGAGATACAATGAGTAATACAATAGAAGCTTTCTCCCTTAAGAGTCCAACCATGAAAATGACCAAGAAACTACATAATATAGGCAATATAACATCTTTCCTTGCCTCTAGGGGTCGAGCTCACTATCCTAGGAGCTGTTTCAACCAATTCTAAACTGAGCACTGAAAACTAGGCAGTCAAAACAACTTGCCTCTATAAGCTAGGAAACCAATTCATTCATTAAATTTTTGCCTATCTCATGAATGAATCTTCTAGAAGAGATAAATAAGTGTCAAAATATCATAAAATTACATCATTTACAACAAGGAGGATCAAAATCCACTCCAAAAAGTCAAATCCAGTCAAAACTGCGTTTTGCTGAGCCGTAGATGCATTTCTGTGAAAATTGCCCAACGCGTAGCGCGCCTTTGGAGCAACTTTTGAGGCACTTCCAGGTGTTCAAATGAGTCAAACGTGGGCTTATTGGAAAGGTCTGGATGTCTACTTTCCAGCCCAAGTGGAATTTCTGAATTTGGTGTCCATTTGCCCCTCCAAAATTGCAATCTCCCAAGACTGCTTCCTGTGTGTCAAAAAAGTGGCAGAAAGTCATTTTTTGCTTTTTTTTTGACCTTCTACAGGCTCAAAACTTGATGAAATCTCTTGGTAATTTCTGAGCAGGTGTATTTTTGCATGAAAAATCCAAAAATGCTGAGTTTTCCTGAAATGGAGTTGCCCATCTAAAGGGTCGCGCGCGGCGCGCTACGCGTTGGTGAAGAAAACCTGCTTTTAGCCCAAAAATTCACAAGTGACCAAAAATGCTCATTTTTTTTTGAAATTTGTGCTGGAGTTGAGTCATTTAGCACCATGCTCCTTCAAGGAAGCCTCAACCAAGATGTGGAGGGGATCAGGCCCTTTTCTTCGTTTTAGTGCCTTGGCCAACCGTCTTTTGAGCACCTTCATTCTCGCCTTGCATACGTGCATTCGGGCCCAATAGTGGTTCTTCATGTTCCGGAGCAGGTCCTTATCTTTGTTGGCCTTGGCCAGCAGCCTCTCCAAATGAGCATTGACCTGGAGGAGCATAGCCTCTCGCTCAACGGGTACCAAATCACCAGGTCTCTTGCGCGCCAAGTTGCGGTCTTCATGGATCCTCCGCAACTCATCAAGAGTGTGCTCATCTTCCAATTGCTTGTTGCGCTACTCTAAGTAGGTGATTGTCCAATTTTCCATTTCCAACCTTTGTTGCAACGAGTCATTTTCAGCCCTCAGTTGCTGGATGATCTCCTTTGGCTCTAAGCTAGGAGAACTGATATCGAGGTCAACAATATCTATGCCTCGATCACCTGATGGCCCCACATCAATTTTGGGCTGCTTGCCTCTCTCTTGTACCTGTGCTGCTGTCAAAAATGAGGCCCCTTCCACCTAGTGTGGAGATAACACTCGCGGTGCTGATGAAGAAGGCGAGACCCCTTCCACCTGATGTAGAGAAAATACTCGCCGAGCTGATGCAAATAAGGCCCTGTGGCCTTTTTGATATGTGACCAATGGAGGGGAGTTGACATGTCTGGCCTCGGGGATATCATGTTGTTGTGAAGGTCCTCCCTCCTCATGAACAACCTCAGGAGGTGGTGGTGCTGTGAAAAAATCTCGAGACATAAAATCCTCCCATGGGATACCCTGCTGAGCCAACTGATGCATGACCACAAGCTTGATCAAACCATAATGAAATATGCTCTAGTGTTGCTGTGCTGGGCTCTTTCTCTGCACCAAGGGCACCATCCTCTCAATATTCCGGCACATGAAAAATGGTATGTTCATCATCCGTACCCGTGTGAAATGCATCAACAAGCGGATATGGTACGAATACAAACGTGAAAATCTGCCCTCACAGGTGAAATAGCGAATGATGAGCCTCATCAAGGGAGCATACTCATCCCTCAAAAATCTGAAAGGAAATACACCAGTCATGTACCTCATGTACACAGGTTTAATGTAGGGCTCATACTGAAATTTGTCCAATAGTTTGCGCTTGTTCCACTCTTCTCCAACATTGTGTATCCCTGTTGCTTGAGCAACAATCTCAGGTGACAATATAAAATCCACCCCTGCAAGATTTACATGCCCGTCATGCAAATGCAAAACAAACAAGCGGACCAATTCCCTATGGTGCTGAATTTGAGAAATCCTCTCGCAAAATTCATAACATGACTGATGGCGGAAACATGTGACTGCAAGTGGACAAGCCTGCAAATAGGTCAAAGAGGTGGGCTCCTCTCTCACATGGTGACCACCCTTACCACCCCTGTGAGGCCTCCTTTGTACCTCAACCTCTGGTGTTGACTCACGGTCATCACTTTGCTCATAGTCGGTTTCGGTTTCTGACATGGTTTCAAGAGCAAAGTGGCTGAAATGTACTGCTGCTTCTGCTCAAGTGACCTACTGTTTTTACTGTTGAAATGCTGCTTCAAGGGGACAAATAACACAAGGGAGATGTTAGGGAAGGGAGACTTTTAAGGGGAATTAGGGAAAATATATGAAAAAGGGAATTAAGGGAAGGAATCATGACATATACAACATGATACAATTATAATTTGCCAGGGTTTTATGGGAAGTAGGGTTTAGGGTTATGTTATTGAATTTTAGGGATAGGGGTAGGGTTTTGGGCCTTTGATATTTTTGGTAGGGAGATTAGGTAAAAATGATAAGGGAGGTGGCTGGGATGTGGGGAAAAAATGGGAGTGAAAGAGATGACCTTGAGAGCAGCAAAACAAAACCCTAGCTTTACTTGCACTTTGACATTTTTAAGCAAATACACATGAACTTCTCATTTCAAATTGATGGCATTAAAACACATTTCCCATGCTCATTTTTCTTTATCAAGCAAAATACTTTGAAGATCAGAGGCCTACCTGCAACCTTGAAGAAATTTGGGGTCGTTTGAAGCTTGTAGGCAAATTTTTTGTGTGTTATACCCCAACGTGTAGCGCACGGGTCCTGACGCGTAGCGCGCGCCCAATGCGTAGCGCCCGTGTCTTTTTCCCACTATGCTGACCGCCCGATGCGTAGCGCCTGCCCAACGCGTAGCTTGCAGGTCCTGATGCGTAGCGCGCGGGCTTTGTCCACCAACTTGCACAGTTTTCACACTAAATCGCCTTTTGCTCTTGCTTTTGGAGTCTTCGAAGCAAATAATGATAAAATGAAGGGAGGGGAGCTTTTATAAACTTGATTTGAATTAATTTCCCCTCAAACCCACTTTCTAATGTTTATAAAATGACACTTTTCAAAATTTAAATGCTGCTGACTTATGGTTTCCTTTTTGTCCTGAAATTGGTTGAAATGATGCTTTTTTTTGAAAATTTTTGCAGAGGTAGCTTCTGAAGAGTCTTGCCAAAGGAGACCAGGGCTGCATGCCAACTTCTGGAGAGTTTGAATTTTTACAAATTTTTACAAAACATGAGAAAATGACCTTGCCTTCAAAAACAGGGTTTTTGAACTCAAGGTAGAAAAAATAGCTGTACAATATGAAATCCTTTGAAGTGATGCTTAGATAGACATCCCTCTGGCCTGCTGGGCATTTATTGACCTTTAAAGACATGACCTCAAAGACAAATTGGACCTAAACCCTAGACCTAGGACCTTGACTTAAAAACAAGACCAATGACCCTATAAAGAATTTTATTGACTGAAACAACTTGAACCAGCAGTGCCAAGAGGGGAACATAAAGACACAAGCTCCTCCATCAGGGTTATGGCATGCCTAATGGAATGAAATAAGATGACACTGATGAGACACCTACTAATGAAATGCAAAGAGCTTTGATTGCTGATGGAGGGCTACTAGACCGACTCTAACATTGGCTCCAATGGGGATGGTAGCTCCTTGGAGGTGCCAAGAATGACAGATATCTGGAAGAGCTAGACAGTGCCTTCATCCATTGGGCAATGGAGTCAAAAACTCAAACTAAAATGCATGACTGAAAACCGACGACTTGACAACACAAATTCACTCTCACTCAACTAAAAACTGACTCAATACTTAAACACAACCGACAAACTGGAAATGATGCTCAAAGGGGAGCTTATTCATCACAACCTACTCTAACAGTTTCATTCATCACCTGATCAAGTGAAATGAAACAACCAGTGCAACCAAGTAAGTATCCTGTTTGCTGTTCGAATTCTCCGCAAGTGCTCACTTATGACCAACAAGAGAGAACTACTGAAAGGAAACTCCCATGACAACTTAGAAACAAATCCGTTGAATGATATGAATTCTCTATCCTCCTCCAAAAACACTGCATAAGGATATTGAAGTTCATGCACACTGGGACTTAGCTCATCCAATGGATTACTTCTCGTTTCCTCATACCATGAATGCAAACTTTGATCTGAGCCTTGTGACGAGACCTCTGCTAAAAATGAGAAAGAAACCGGCTGCCAGATCAAATTCATATCAGCACATGTTTCAAGCTCACATGTAGTCAATGGAGAAAGACTTTGACTGCAAACCTCATCCAAAGCATCAGCTATTGGATCATGAAAAACTTGAAAAGACTGTTGTAATGTATCCATTGAAAATGTATGACATCCTTCTAGCTGTTCATCTTTTTCTTGAGAGATTTTACGAAGAATCTACCTTATAAACTGAAATTCTTCGAAACAAAAGGGTATAGAATCTTCCTGCATCATCAAATCATGTATTTCATCTTCCACAGCTTCATCTGTAATCTGCCCTTCAATTTCATTTGGTGGCTGCAAATTTGATGATACAGGCTGCTCAAGAATTTTGTTATCTGTCTCATCCTCAACATTAACACTGAGAGATTGCTGATTTGTGATAGGTTGTTCATTTGAAGATTTACTATGCAATCTACCCTTCAAAAACTGAAATGATTTAAAACAGAATGGTACGGAGTCACCTTGAATCATTAAATCATGTGTGTGCACTTCCAAGTCTTCATCTGCAACTTGACAATCAATGGCTTTCGGGGGTTGCAAATCTGAATATGAGAAGTCTTGAACAAAATTTTCATTGCTTTCAAGATGCTTCAAATCAAGACTTGTTGACATTTGATTTCTGATTGCATGGTAGTTATCTCTGATGAACTGAAACGAATCAAAACAAAAAGGAAAATATCCTTCACTTACTTCAAAATTTGCTGCACTTTCCTCATCATTGTCATAGCTGGTATGCATCATTTGATCATTGTACTCGAGCTGCTGTAAGTGAACTTCCTCCTCCCACAAACTAGCTGCTGATTTGTCTGCAAGATTAGCTTCTGTTTGGAGAACATAATCATCATCATACTGATCAAACTGAGGTAAATCATCAGTATAAGAGACATCATCAAGCATGCAGGTCATATCAACAGTTCTTTCTTCTTCACAAGGATCTATAAAACAATCACTATGACAACTGGGATAAGAAACAAAATGTTTTGGATCAGCAACTTGTTCTTCTTCAATCAGCGAGCCATGAGCTTGAGCATCATAAGCATTTCTTGCGGTGACCTTCTCCATCATCTTTTCCACTGTACTTACCAAAATTTCAAGCTTTACCTCTAGAGATGTTGATTTTTCCGGATCTATGTTTTTCATCTCTTCTTCCTTCAACCTTGCCCGTCGGATCAGCAGATGCGCCTCTACATTTACTGCACTGTTTTGCATCTCGTGAAGTGTTGTAATATCCCTTTCTCTCAGCTGAAACTCCATCTCCGGATCAAAGGCACCCGGATAGTGCAAGAGAGCAGATCTAGGAGTAGGCCTTATATCAACTGGCATTGAATAATAAACTTGATTAAATCTGGCCGAAAACTGTTGTACTGTCTCCCCTGGAAATCTTTTCAGCTGGTTATACTCTTCTACAATCAAGAAAAGGTTCTGCCCGATCATCCACCTATCGAGAAAAACTTTGACGAACTGCTGGAAATCTGAAATGCTTGCATCAGGCAGGGCTTTGAACCAACTCTTCACTTTGGCTTGCAAAGAAAGAGCAAAAAGCCTTATACTAACATCTTCATCATCAACTTCAAAAAGATCTAAAAAAGTCTCAACATTCTGCACATGTTGCTCGGCATTGACATTCTTACATTCACCTTCAAACCTCGGCAAGTATAGATCA
This sequence comes from Pinus tabuliformis, assembly GCA_031772625.1. Lineage (NCBI taxonomy): Eukaryota > Viridiplantae > Streptophyta > Pinopsida > Pinales > Pinaceae > Pinus > Pinus tabuliformis. The sequence goes on along the minus strand of CM062819.1, from coordinate 1,880,089,539 downwards.
TAGTTTTTGGGGAAAGCATGAAGAACAGAAGGTAAAACAAGAGGTTTATACCGATCTGGAATTTTACAAGGTGTAGGGGTATGTACAACAAGTATAGAATCAGACTTGGTCTCTTGAGGCTCATCAATTTGAATATGGTCATCACAAAATTCGGAAAAAGGATCTTGATCAAGCTCAAAGGCATGCAAATCTTTGGTATTCACAATCTTCAAAGGGAAAGAATCAACTGTAGGCCGAGGATCTCTTCTCAAGCATAGTATACTTTGCAAAGCCTTCTTGACATTCTTGGGAAAAGAGAAGAAATAATTTATGACAAAGAACAAAATGTCTTGGATGAAATTCCAACTTGAATACCTGATATGTCCATATTGTCCTTTCATGTTTTTGCTGGTCGGGATCATCCTCCAATGGAGTCTTTGGATTTGATCTCAAAAACTAATTTAGAGTCACCAAGTGAATGATTTCAGCCTTTCAAGTGTCTGATCGTTGTCCACCATCAAAAATCAGATCTGAACTTGATACATGTACTGGGGCAATTAACAAGTTAGATGTCACGATTACAAGCTAGACCGGAGATTGACTGAAGCAGCGTTTATCTACTTCCGCTAATGCAAAGCAAAAGCGTTTCGAAGGCTACCTGGCATAACTTCAGGCTCCGTCTGTAGCTTATAAAACAAATGACATCAACAAGAAAACCATTTGTTCTTCCCCAGTATGGTCGCCAGTATGTTAGCGCTTGAAATTTCACCTCATGCTGAGAAAGGTAAACTTCAAGGCAACATCAAACCACTTAGCCTCGTAGCTAGCCCTACGGGGCAGGAGAGGGCTCTCTCCGGTCTATCTCGGTAAATATCTTCAACGGGCGAGATAACCAATGAGGAAACACTGATTTTAGGCTAGTAAACTGATAAAAGGTTTCATTTGAGATTTTTAGGATTTCTGTGGAAAATCGGGGAAAGGCAATTTTGGGTGCGGGGATTGGACACAGTTTTTGCAGGGGGTTCTTTGGGGAAAGATAGGAGACTGTATTGATGCCTTTGAAAGATTTGGATGGATGAGAATGACTGGTGAGGAGCTAAGGAGAGCAAGCAATTCACCTTGAGTTCTCCTTAAACAGATGAAAACATTGAAATTAAGCAAACTTAAAAGCAGAGCATGGCAATCATGAATTCTACTTTAACACTTCATTTGCCTAATTTGCAGAAGGAAAAGTAAGAAGATGATTCACATAACAAACTTACAAGTACAAAGAGAAACACACCATCAATACATGTAACCACAGGAATCCCAAAAAGGACTGCAAAACCCTGGTCTTTCTTCCTTTGCCAAAATTGCAGAGATACAATGAGTAATACAATAAAAGCTTTCTCCCTCAAGAGTCCAACCATGAAAATGACCAAGAAACTACATAATATAGGCAATCTAACATCTTTCCTTGCCTCTAGGGGTCAAGCTCACTATCCTAGGAGCTGTTTCAACCAATTCTAAACTGAGCACTGAAAACTAGGCAGTCAAAACAACTTGCCTCTATAAGCTAGGAAACCAATTCATTCATTAAATTTTTGCCTATCTCATGAATGAATATTCTAGAAGAGATAAATAAGTGTCAAAATATCATAAAATTACATCATTTACAACAAGGAGGATCAAAATCCACTCCAAAAAGTCAAATCCAGTCAAAACTGCGTTTTGCTGAGCTGTAGATGCATTTCTGTGAAAATTGCCCAACGCGTAGCGCCCTGATTCTGAACACGTGTCACGCCTTTGGAGCAACTTTTGAGTCACTTCTAGGTGTCCAAATGAGGCCAAAGTGGGCTTGTTGGAAAGGTAAGGATGCCTACTTTCTAGCCCAAGTGGAATTTCGGAATTTGGTGTCCATTTGCCCCTCCAAAAGTGCAATCTCCCAAGACTGCTTCCTGTGTGTCAAAAAAGTGGTAGAAAGTCATTTTTTGCTTGTTTTTTTGACCTTCTGGAGGCTCAAAACTTGATGAAATCTCTTGGTAATTGCTGAGTAGGTGTATTTTTGCATGAAAAATCCAAAAATGCTGAGTTTTCCTGAAATGGAGTTGCCCATCTAAAGGGTCGCACGCGGCGCGCTACGCGTTGGTGAAGAAAACCTGTTTTTAGCCCAAAAATTCACAAGTGACCAAAAATGCTCAAATTTTTTTGAAATTTGTGCTGGAGTTGAGTCATTTAGCACCATGCTCCTTCAAGGAAGCCTCAGCCAAGATGTTGAGGGGATCGGGCCCTTTTCTTCGTTTTAGTGCCTTGGCCAACCATCTTTTGAGCACCTTCATTCTCGCCTTGCATACGTGCATTCGGGCCCAATAGTGGTTCTTCATGTTCCGGAGCAGGTCCTTATCTTTGTTGGCCTTGGCCAGCAGCCTCTCCAAATGAGCATTGACCTGGAGGACCATAGCCTCTCGCTCAACGGGTACCAAATCACCGGGTCTCTTGCGCACCAAGTTGCGGTCTTCATGGATCCTCCGCAACTCATCAAGAGTGTGCTCATCTTCCAATTGCTTGTTGCGCTGCTCTAAGTAGGTGATTGTCCAATTTTCCATTTCCAACCTTTGTTGCAACGAGTCATTTTCAGCCCTCAGTTGCTGGATGATCTCCTTTAGCTCTAAGCTAGGAGAACTGATATCGAGGTCAACAACATCTATGCCTGGATCACCTGATGGCCCCACATCAATTTTGGGCTGCTTGCCTCTCTCTTGTACCTGTGCTACTGTCGAAAATGAGGCCCCTTCCACCTGGTGTGGAGATAACACTCACGGTGCTGATGAAGAAGGCGAGACCCCTTCCACTTGATGTGGAGAAAATACTCGCCAAGCTGATGCAAATAAGGCCCTGTGGCCTTTCTGATATGTGACCAATGGAGGGGAGCTGACATGTCTGGCCTCGGGCATATCATGCTATTGTGAAGGTCCTCCCTCCTCATGAACAACCTCAGGAGGTGGTGGTGCTGTGAAAAAATCTCGAGAGATAAAATCCTCCCATGGGATACCTTGCTGAGCCAACTGATGCATGACCACAAGCTTGATCAAACCATAATGAAAGATGCTCCGGTGTTGCTGTGCTGGGCTCTTTCTCTGCACCAAGGGCACCATCCTCTCAATATTCTGGCACATGAAAAATGGTATGTTCATCATCCGTACTCGTGTGAAATGCATCAAAAAGCGGATATGGTACGAATACAAACGTGAAAATCTGCCCTCACAGGTGAAATAGAGAATGATGAGCCTCATCAAGGGAGCATACTCATCCCTCAAAAATCTGAAAGGAAATACACCAGTCATGTACCTCATGTACACAGGTTTAATGTAGGGCTCATACTGAAATTTGTCCAATAGTTTGCGCTTGTTCCACTCTTCTCCAACATTGGGTATCCCTGTTTCTTGAGCAACAATCTCAGGTGACAATATAAAATCCACCCCTGCAAGATTTACATGCCCGTCATGCAAATGCAAAACAAACAAGCGGACCAATTCCCTATGATGCTGAATTTGAGAAATCCTCTCGCAAAATTCATAACATGACTGATGGCGGAAACATGTGACTGCAAGTGGACAAGCCTGCAAATAGGTCAAAGAGGTGGGCTCCTCTCTCACATGGTGACCACCCTTACCACCCCTGTGAGGCCTCCTTTGTACCTCAACCTCTGGTGTTGACTCACGGTCATCACTTTGCTCATAGTCGGTTTCGGTTTTTGACATGGTTTCAAGAGCAAAGTGGCTGAAATGTACTGCTGCTTCTGCTCAAATGACCTGCTGTTTTTACTGTTGAAATGCTGCTTCAAGGGGACAAATAACACAAGGGAGATGTTAGGGAAGGGAGACTTTTAAGGGGAATTAGGGAAAATATATGAAAAAGGGAATTAAGGGAAGGAATCATGACATATACAACATGATACAATTATAATTTGCCAGGGTTTTATGGGAAGTAGGGTTTAGGGTTATGTTATTGAATTTTAGGGATAGGGGTAGGGTTTTGGGCCTTTGATATTTTTGGTAGGGAGATTAGGTAAAAATGATAAGGGAGGTGGCTGGGATGTGGGGAAAAAATGGGAGTGAAAGAGATGACTTTGAGAGCAGCAAAACAAAACCCTAGCTTTACTTGCACTTTGACATTTTTAAGCAAATACACATGAACTTCTCGTTTCAAATTGATGGCATTAAAACACATTTCCCATGCTCATTTTTCTTTATCAAGCAAAATACTTTGATGATCAGAGGCCTACCTGCAACCTTGAAGAAATTTGGGGTCGTTTGAAGCTTGTAGGCAAATTTTTTGTGTGTTATACCCCAACGCGTAGTGCCTATGTCTTTTTCCCACTGTGTTGACCGCCCCGGCACGTAGCGCCTGCCCAACGCGTAGCGTACAGGTCCTGATGCGTAGCGCGCGGGCTCTGTCCACCAACTTGCACAGTTTTCACACTAAATCGCCTTTTGCTCTTGCTTTTGGAGTCTTCGAAGCAAATAATGATAAAATGAAGGGAGGGGAGCTTTTATAAACTTGATTTGAATTAATTTCCCCTCAAACCCACTTTCTAATGTTTATAAAATGACACTTTTCAAAATTTAAATGCTGTTGACTTATGGTTTCCTTTTTGTCCTGAAATTGGTTGAAATGATGCTTTTTCTTGAAAATTTTTGCAGAGGTAGCTTCTGAAGAGTCTTGCCAAAGGAGACCAGGGCTGCATGCCAACTTCTGGAGAGTTTGAATTTTTACAAATTTTTACAAAACATGAGAAAATGACCTTGCCTTCAAAAACAGGGTTTTTGAACTCAAGGTAGAAAAAATAGCTGTACAATATGAAATCCTTTGAAGTGATGCTTAGATAGACATCCCTCTGGCCTGCTGGGCATTTATTGACCTTTAAAGACATGACCTCAAAGACAAATTGGACCTAAACCCTAGACCTAGGACCTTGACTTAAAAACAAGACCAATGACCCTATAAAGAATTTTATTGACTGAAACAACTTGAACCAGCAGTGCCAAGAGGGGAACATAAAGACACAAGCTCCTCCATCAGGGTTATGGCATGCCTAATGCAATGCAATAAGATGACACTGATGAGACACCTACTAATGAAATGCAAAGAGCTTTGATCGCTGATGGAGGGCTACTAGACCGACTCTAACATTGGCTCCAATGGGGATGGTAGCTCCTTGGAGGTGCCAAGAACGACAGATCTCTGGAAGAGCTAGACAGTGCCTTCATCCATTGGGCAATGGAGTCAAAAACTCAAACTAAAATGCATGACTGAAAACCGACGACTTGACAACACAAATTGACTCTCACTCAACTAAAATCTGACTCAATACTTAAACACAACGGACAAACTGGAAATGATGCTCAAAGGGGAGCTTATTCATCACAACCTACTCTAACAGTTTCATTCATCACCTGATCAAGTGAAATGAAACAACCAGTGCAACCAAGTCAGTATCCCATTTGCTGTTCGAATTCTCCGCAAGTGCTCACTTATGACCAACAAGAGAGAACTACTGAAAGGCAACTCCCATGACAACTTAGAAACAGATCTGTTGAATGATATGAATTCTCTATCCTCCTCCAAAAACACTGCATAAGGATCTTGAAGTTCATGCACACTGAGACTTAGCTCATCCAATGGATTACTTCTCGTTTCCTCATACCATGAATGCAAACTTTGATCTAAGCCTTGTGACGAGACCTCTGCTAAAAATGAGAAAGAAACCGGCTGCCGGATCAAATTCATATTAGCACATGTTTCAAGCTCACATGTAGTCAATGGAGAAAGACTTTGACTGCAAACCTCATCCAAAGCATCAGCTATTGGATCATGAAAAACTTGAAAAGACTACTGTAATGTATCCATTGAAAATGTATGACATCCTTCTAGCTGTTCATCTTTTTCTTGAGAGATTTTACGAAGATTCTACCTTATAAACTGAAATGCTTCGAAACAAAAGGGTATAGAATCTTCCTGCATCATCAAATCATGTATTTCATCTTCCACAGCTTCATCTGTAATCTGCCCTTCAATTTCATTTGGTGGCTGCAAATCTGATGATACAGGCTGCTCAAGAATTTTGTTATTTGTCTCATCCTCAACATTAACACTGAGAGATTGTTGATTTGTGATAGGCTGTTCATTTGAAGATTTACTATGCAATCTACCCTTCAAAAACTGAAATGATTCAAAACAGAATGGTACGGAGTCACCTTGAATCATTAAATCATGTGTGTGCACTTCCAAGTCTTCATCTGCAACTTGACAATCAATGGCTTTTGGGGGTTGCAAATCTGAATATGAGAAGTCTTGAACAAAATTTTCATTGCTTTCAAGATGCTTCAAATCAAGACTTGTTGACATTTGATTTCTGATTGCATGGTAGTTATCTCTGATGAACTGAAACGAATCAAAACAAAAAGGCAAATATCCTTCACTTACTTCAAAATTTGCTGCACTTTCCTCATCATTGTCATAGCTGGTATGCATCATTTGATCATTGTACTCGAGCTGCTGTAAGTGAACTTCCTCCTCCCACAAACTAGCTGCTGATTTGTCTGCAAGATTAGCTTTTGTTTGGAGAACATAATCATCATCATACTGATCAAACTGAGGTAAATCATCAGTATAAGAGACATCATCAAGAATGCAGGTCATATCAACAGTTCTTTCTTCTTCACAAGGATCTATAAAACAATCACTATGACAACTGGAATAAGAAACAAAATGTTTTGGATCAGCAACTTGTTCTTCTTCAATCAGCGAGCCATGAGCTTGAGCATCATAAGCATTTCTTGCGGTGACCTTCTCCATCATCTTTTCCACTGTACTTACCAAAATGTCAAGCTTTACCTCTAGAGATGTTGATTTTTCTGGATCTATGTTTTTCATCTCTTCTTCCTTCAACCTTGCCCGTCGGATCAACAGATGCGCCTCTACATTTACTGCACTGTTTTGCATCTCGTGAAGTGTTGTAATATCCCTTTCTCTCAGCTGAAACTCCATCTCCGGATCAAAGGCACCCAGATAGTGCAAGAGAGCAGATCTAGGAGTAGGCCTTATATCAACTGGCATTGAATAATAAACTTGATTAAATCTGGCCGAAAACTGTTGTACTGTCTCCCCTGGCAATCTTTTCAGCTGGTTATACTCTTCTACAATCAAGAAAAGGTTCTGCCCGATCATCCACCTATCGAGAAAAACTTTGACGAACTGCTGGAAATCTGAAATGCTTGCATCAGGCAGGGCTTTGAACCAACTCTTCACTTTGGCTTGCAAAGAAAGAGCAAAAAGCCTTATACTAACATCTTCATCATCAACTTCAAAAAGATCTAAAAAAGTCTCAACATTCTGCACATGTTGCTCGGCATTGACATTCTTACATTCACCGTCAAACCTCGGCAAGTATAGATCATAGTTTTTGGGGAAAGCATGAAGAACATAAGGTAAAACAAGAGGTTTATACCAATCTGGAATTTTACAAGGTGTAGGGGTATGTACAGCAAGTATAGAATCAGACTTGGTCTCTTGAGGCTCATCAATTTGAATATGGTCATCACAAAATTCGGAAAAAGGATCTTGATCAAGCTCAAAGTCATGCAAATCTTTGGTATTCACAATCTTCAAAGGGAAAGAATCAACTGCAGGTTGAGGATCTCTTCTCAAGCATAGTATACTTTGCAAAGCCTTCTTGACATTCTTGGGAAAAGAGAAGAAATAATTTATGACAAAGAACAAAATGTCTTGGATGAAATTCCAACTTGAATACCTGATATGTCCATATTGTCCTTTCATGTTTTTGCTGGTCGGGATCATCCTCCAGTGGAGTCTTTGGATCTGATCTCAAAAACTAATTTAGAGTCGCCAAGTGAATGATTTCAGCCTTTCAAGTGTCTGATCGTTGTCCACCATCAACAATCAGATCTGAACTTGATACATGTACTGGGGCAATTAACAAGTTAGATGTCACGATTACAAGCTAGACCGGAGATTGACTGAAGCACTTGTAGACTCGAATTCGATTGCACCAATAATACCGCAGAATCTGATGCTTTAGTCCAAGAATTATACAAAGAAATCAGATTAGACATCAACTATCTTCAAGTTTTCGGAGATTCTGAAATTGTAATCAGACAGGTACGCAATACTATACATTTTTTATCAAGTCATTTAAAGCATTACCAATCTTTAGTTCAAGATCTACTGAACACTTTAAAGCATTTAATATTTCATCAATTCCTAGACTCCAGAATGCTAGTGCAGACCTCCTAGCTAACGTAGCTTCCAAGCTCATTCCTTCAGAAGACTATAGCCCTGATCGATTTTCAATCAAATTAATCTTTAGACCCTCAATTCCTAATAACATTACCAATTGGAGGATTTTTAACGATGATCCTGATATTGTGAGCTTTCTCACATCTGAAGGATCTTACACCAATTAGATAATTGATGAGGACCAACATAATAGACAATTGCAACAAGATAGAACTAATAATGCTATGCCAAAATCAGTAGTCAAGTTAGAAGACCTTTATGATTTGAAAGATCGATTCAAAAGATCTACCAATTCAAAACTGCAAAGTTCAACTTTGAACTATGAATTAGTAAATCTAGGAACTGATGCCAAACTGCAGAATATCAACCTAGGCCTTGGCCTAGCTCCTGAAGAAAAATTAGTGTATATTCGTCTCTTGAGACAATACAAAAGTGTCTTTGCTTGGAACTACGATGAACTCAAAACTTATGACAATTCTATCATCCAACATACTATCCCAATGCTAAACGATGAAAAACCTGTCCAGCAAAAGCTGAGAAAGATCCATCCCAATCTAGAAAACCAGATCAAATCTAAACTCAATAAGTTATTGAAAGCCAAAATAATTTTTCCCGTTCAACATTCCAAATGGGTTTCCAATATGGTTCCCGTTAGAAAAACGGAGACATTAGAATTTGTATTGACTTTCGAAACCTTAACAAAGCCTATCAAAAGGATAATTTTCCTTTACCTCCCATGGAGAAAATACTGCAGGATCAGAATTAATGTCTTTCTTGGATGGATTCTTAGGATACAACCAAGTGTTGGTTCATCCCGATGATCAATTAAAAACCACATTCAAAACCAAATGGGGCACTTACGCATATCAAAAGATGCCCTTTGGTCTGATCAACGTTGGTGCCACATTTCAGCGAGCCATGGACATCACATTCAAGGGATTAGTTAACAAATCAGTGGTAATCTACTTGGATGATATAACTGTATATTCCAAGAAATGAGGCAATCATCTTAGAGATTTAAAACAAATCTTCCAATGTTGTCAAAGGTATGGAATTTCACTTAACCTGAAAAAAATCCTTTTTCGCATTAAGTGAAGGAAAACTTCTTGGATTCATAGTGTCAAAATTTGGAATTCATATTGATCCTGACAGAATCAAGGAGATTTTCGAAATACCCCTACCTCACAACAAGAAAGCTATGCAATCTTTCCTTGGCCAGATTAATTTTGTAAAGAGATTTGTTCCATATTTTTCAAGAATCGTGTCTCCTTTACAAGCAATGATTAAAAAGAACTCAAACTTCAAATGGGGCAAAGACAAATATGAGGCATTCAATCTAATCGAACAAGCAATTGTTAATGCTCCATCTTTAGCAACTCCAAATTTTTGCGATCCTTTTATTTTATATACATTTGCCTCTAATAGATCATATGCTGCGATACTCACTCAAGCAAATCAAGACAAGGCATAAGCTCCAATTGCCTTTTTCAGTTCAAATTTACAGGGTGCTGAGTTAAATTATTTAGATGTAGAGAAACAAGCTTATGTTGTTTTCAAAGCAATTAAATATTTCAGACCCTTTCTACTTAAAACCCATACAAAAATCATAGTACCGTTTCCAGCGGTAAGGAATCTCTTAGTACAGAAAGATGTGGGTGAGAAAAGAGCCAATTGGGTTACTGCCTTACAGGAATATGACGTAGAAATCAAACCAGCAAGTACTGTAAAAGGTCAAGGCTTTTACAAAATACTGGTTGGAGCATCGCTTATTTCCGAAATACCATCTATAGAGATACAAATGTATGAGGTAAGCCTAAACGACGTTGAATCATTTTACGTTGATATCATATTTTATCTAAAGAATGGATATGCTCCTTCAAACCTTGATCATACCAAGAAAAGAACTCTAAGGTTGAAGGCTAAACAATATCAGCTCGTGAACGATGTTCTTTTTAGAATAAATTATGATTCTATTCTCCTTAGATGTCTTGAGAAATCTAAAGCTGAAAAAGTCTTGCAGGAACTCCACGATGGGCCAGCCGGGGGACACTATGCTGGAGACGCTACTGCACATAAAATCTTATGCACAGGCTATTACTGGCCCACATTATTCAAAGACTCACATAACTACGTAAGGAAATGTCAAGTTTGTCAAACCGCTGCTGGGAGACAAAAGAAACCATCATTTCCGCTGCAATCGGTCAACATTGAGCAGCCTTTTGATCAATGGGGATTGGACATAATAGGTGAGATCGTTCCTCACTCCTCTAAACAGCATAGATATATCCTTACAGCAACAGATTACTTCACTAAATGGGTAGAAGCAGTCCCTCTCAAGACGGCTAATGCCAAACACATCATCGAGTTCATAGATCAGTTCATAATCACCAGGTTTGGGTTGCCTTCTGCTTTAATGTTTGATAATGCATCATATTTTTCTCGTAATGCGATGATTGAATTTGCACTCAAAAGGGGTTTCAAACTTAAATACTCTGCCAATTATTACCCACAAGGGAATGGGTTAGATGAATCTACAAATAAAAACTTAATCAGAATCATTAAGCGAACCATTGATCAAAATCACAAAAATTGGCACAAGTCCTTAATATATGCTTTATGGGCAGATCGAATAACGCAGAAAGCCTCCATTGGCACTTCTCCCTTTAATTTAGTTTATGGGAAAGAAGTGGTTCTTCCAACTCATTTAGCAATTCCCTCTTTGGCCTTAGTTCAATATATTGATGAAGCACCAACTTCTTCCTTACAACTAAGGCAACTGGAAATAATTAAGTTAGAAGAGAAATGAGAACAGGCCAAAATAACTCATGCTCATCACCAAGCATTAGTAAAAGCTTCTTTTGATTCAAACATAATATCCAGAAAGGACTTTCAGATGGGAGATCTAGTTCTAAAATGGGACAAGGCTCATGAGGAAAAAGGGAAACATACGAAATTTCAACGAATGTGGCTTGGCCCTTTTCAAATCGCAGAAGTCATAGGTCCGTCTACTTTTATGTTATAGGATTTAATAGGAAAAAGAGAATCTTTACCTGTTAACGGACAGATCCTCAAAAAATATTTTCCATAGGAGATCATTCTTCTATCTTGTAGATTAGTTTCTTTATTTTAATTTTTATTTTCATAATAAAACCAGTTGTAAATGGTTACATTTGGAATTCACGAAAAAGACACAAATTCTCTTTTAGATTTTGTTTTTTCACTTGTATAAATAGAATTATTTTAGAAAACTGATCGTTATCATTGAAAGATACAGTTAAAGGCTCTAGGCCTAGAAATGATACTAGTTTCAACCTTGTAAATTTTGATGAAAAGCGACCTTTAGTGAGAAATTGTTTTATATCAGTCTAATGAAAGGTATCAATAACAAAACGAAGATTCTCTGTAGAAAATCTCTTTCCAAAAACTCTACCATTATCGTCCAGAGCTATCTTAAGGAAACAATGACTTCCTCCCCACCTAGGAAATTACAACGTTCAAGGAATAATCCAATGATACACTTTAACTTAAAGAGTAAGAGGTCTCATCACGAGCCGATTTATCATGATCATAGATATTATAACTTGCTGACTTTGCCAATACTGCATACCACAACAGGGAAATGACTCAAAGATTGTTGCAATCAAAAGACAAGGGGTCTCATCACGAGCTAGCTTGTTCAGCAAAGTTATAAATCAAGTGAATGACACTGTCATAAATTGGCTACCAAACCAAGACATTGTTCTTTAAGGTTAAAAAAAAAATGAAAGCAATAAGTGTGAATATGGATTTCTCTTTGAAAATTGTATATTTCTCTAAGTGGGATACATGATCATTGTTGGGTTATAGGTAACCCTGTCGAGGCTATAAATGCCTGCTGGCAGCAGAGGCTCTACCTACGATAAATGAGCATATTTAAAACTGATTTATAGAGAAGGCTTTGTTTTTATCTTTATAAACCAAGTAGTGACTGATGTAGATACAAGGACTAGCTTGAGGGAGTAAATAATCAAAATTAAAAATAGAAGAAATGAAATATCATTGATAGGAAAAAGCATAATGTACTTTGTCTTTCTATAATAAAGTTTGATTTTCTGGAAAATTTTCTGTTTTGGAAGTTTAGAAAATTCAAAAGAAAAGCAGAGATAACTGGTTCTTCCAAGTGAATCGCCAATTGTTGTGGCCAGCAACAACCCCCCTTCTTATTTAGTGTTATTACTAATACTAAATAAGTGGGGACCCTTAGTCAAAAAATTAAAAAAAATCAATTAGTGCTTGAATTTCCTTTTTCAATAAAACTTACCTTCATAAACTTAGGAGAATACCCTTGAAAAATATAAAAAGCTTGAGTTTCATGATGAGGTAGGATAAAATCACTCCTTAAGAAATATCGCATCGCAAAAAATATAATGGATACCTCCTTACAAACACAATTCTAAGGCTGCGAGATCGCGATGCGAAACTTCATCGCATCGCATGCATCAAATATCACTTAGGCTGAAAAACCTTAAACTGCCGATATGCGATGGCACATATCGCAAATCACAGTTCGCGGAAAACACATTAACGGATGATTGTCATATGCTACGCTCCAGCGATATTGCGATAAAGTGATAAAGCAATAGAGCGATATTGCGATGTTGCGATCTGCGATATTGCAAAGCAAATCGAAAAATCGCTTCATCGCAAATCTTTCAGGCTTGTTGTTCAAAAAAGTATTTTCCATAAATCGAGACCTGGTTATACGCTTTAATGCTAATTAATGAGTTAGTTGCCAATCATTAATGAAATAGGGTTTCGTGCTTATCGAAGAGCCATTTCACATAAGGTGGTATATTTTATATGTATTCGGCATTTAAAGTTTTCCCGCCACCTTTTCCTTATAATGATTCTCACCTTATTTGTAAACTGCAGGAACAAAGAACAGAGAATTATACAAAGTAGTATTCAGGAAACTATGGGGAAAGAAAGGCAAAGCTCTGAGTTCTGAAGATCAAGAAATGACGCCCTTGTATATAGACACCGCCTGTAACAGAGACGCTGGTATTACTACTTGGGAGGGCATGTATAGTCTACTTGAGGAAGAAAATCCCAAAATGATGGAGGTTACAGCTACTGCAGGCTCACACGGGTCTTCTGAGGCGTCTATTACAAAGCTAGATTGCTCATTCTTACATCGAATAGTGGCGAGGCCCAAAATTCTTCCATACACAGACATGGTTAAATGGGTACTGGACAGCGCTGACATCACAAATAGACAATTTAAGACTCAGTGTCAGCAACTTGCAAAATCATTATTTTCACAAAATTTAAGCTCTATATCCGCTAACAAAAAGCGCGCAAGAGGCAAAAAATCGCACCAAGGAAGCCTAGATCAAGAAACGGAGGCAGTTTCCGATGCGCGATTCGCTGAGCAAAACCTCTTGAAAGGGAAAACCTCTAATTTCCAAGTCACCTGTAAGCCTAGAAATTTGTAAGAAAGCAACGCTAGAGGTAAAAAAGTAAAACTTGAATCCTAAAACCAGTGGTATTTGTCAGAAATATCCTCAAAATGGTATGTATATATGCACAACAACTGCAGACAGGTTGGAGACAAAAGGCTCAAGAAAAGGCAAAATCAATCAAAAGATTAACTAAGTTGAATTGGGATTCTTACTAGGCACATTTAGTAAAACCACACAGCTAGTGTATGACTCTCAAATGTATCATCAATTCTGCTGAGAAGATGGCGCCAACTCTTGCTGATGCCGTTTTCGCAGGACAGTTAAAGTTAGAAGTCAGCGAGCCGACTCTTCTCAAACAAATGCTGAACGCTTGCGATTTCAAGGAACAGATACAAAAATAGTTAGTTGTTAGTTTTAATTTTAGATTCAATGTTAGTATTAATTTTGCTTTATTTTTTCCTGAAATGGGGACGGTCATTTAAACCGTATCCTACATTTTTGTAATAAGTTATTTTTAGATTTATTTAGTAGTATTTAAACCCTTCTCATGCATTTAGAGAAGGTTCCTGAAATTTGTCAAAAACTTGTTCTCAGAACATGCACTTTTGCACCCTCCGAGGAGGTTTTGATGAATGAATGGAATAGAATTTATTGATATCTGCATTTAATATCTACTACCGATGTTTCACTTTTGTACTCTTAGTGGATGTTGGATTAAGAAGAGATAAATCATTATCGCTTGAAGCTCATGAGTAGAACTAGTTATAAATGGTACTTCTATCTCTTAACTCTTTCTGCCTTTGTGTTAAAGTGATATTTATATTCAGTTGTTTATATATTGATGTGTGAATGCTTGAGTTATCATTTGGCACTTCTGTATGGTGATAGCTATTTATTTATGCTTGATGTATGAGTAGCTTATTATGCGATATTTTTTTCACAATTGTTTCGTCTAACTTTTTATATGAAGTGGTTTATCTCTATTGAATTCTCTTCTTATAACAGTTGAATGATATTTATTACCAGTTGTTATTTGAAATCATTTTAGATCGCATAACGGAAAGATTACACCTCGGGTTAGTGTAGAATTAGATATTTCTGTTTATTAGAATACAATTGCATGTTATTAGATTAGATTTAAAGAAAAAGCATTTCACTTAGGAACTTTGTGAAAGGAAATACCAAATCTCAACACACACACATAAATCGGGAAACTGGTCCCATATCCCCAGTCGGACGCACTATACCAAACGGAAAAGGAGCTGCTAACCAAGGTCCGGACTGGGTGGGTATCCCCCTTGTTGTAGACCCGATTTTCGGGGCTTCAACATGCAGTAAGGTGCAAGGATCATCTCAATCTCAAGGAGCAGATCATAGTGTTACAACAGTAACAAAGAACATTGTGTTGCAGCAGCAATGAAGATCACCATGGTGATGATCTCTCTGGTGCAGCGAAAATATTGATCTCAGTAGTGATACAAAGAGGATTGATGTCTTGGTCTTGGAGAGGCAGAGTGTGTCAAGGGTTGGTTGGAAATAATACTGAGAGGGGGGGTGAATCAATATTAGTCAAATCAATAACTTTTTCTTTTCATACTCAAATTTATATACGCTACTTCAATGAAGGTAACTCGCATGTACACGTAACTCTATTTAAGGCAACCAGCATATATCCAGCAAACTTATGATTCAATTAAATCATCATATGTTTATCTTTAATTAGTACATCAATACTTCATTAACCATACTAAACAGTAACCATGTATGGTAATAACAGAACAAACCATCACACATAAGAAACACACATGAACAACAAAACATAGAGCAGAACCCAGAACTCTGCAACAACCACTAGAACCAACTGCAGATTCAAATATCATATTTCATAATGTATATGCTACTCTGATGAGCCGAACCAGTGTGTATACGTGCTTTTACCAAAGTGAACCAGCATACAGATATGCAAATACTAACTTAAAAACTTCACAACTATTCCAGAATCCAGTCATACCCAAATAATAACATTTGCAGAATAAAACATGCGTTAGGATTCAGATCTAGACTATCCATGATCAAACCACATAATGATAATACATTTCAGTTCTTATGATCCCGATCCATCATCCATCATCAACCACATAGGTGCATCCTTAGTTCAGATCAAGCAAAGTATCAGAAACCCATAACCTGCATACTTAATCTCACACTTCATTAGATATTCAATGCTTGCACACCTGGCCTAATGATCTTCTCCTCCTTATATACTCTTAGGCCTTTCTCAATACCTTGGACCAAAATTACTTAGTACCAATACCATGGACCAAATACCTAGGGTCAATACCTTGGACCAAATACCTCAAACCAAATACCTTGGATCAATACCTTGGATCAAAATACCTTGGAACAAATACCTTGGACCAAAAACTTGGTTTTCCAACATGTACATGCTTTTCCTCCAGTGAAAGTGCATGTTTACGTTATACGCTCCTTTTGTTCTGTTAACCCACGTGTATACGCTTCTTGGACAAAGTGAACCTGCATATACCTCTCTTTCTTCATTCTTTGGAGTCTAATCTGTAATCCTTTGCTGTTGTACTATGAACTGTCATCTGAGTGAGTTTCCATCAAGGACAACACCTGTATCATAATGCCAACAATCCCCCTCTTTGGACTTGATGGCAACAACAACACCAAGACACTCTCCCCTTTGACATCAAGGGCAAAGGGTAGACCAAGATATCCTCCCCCTTTGATATACATTATGTTGTCCATGCTCCCCTTGAGTACATGCTGAATTCTCTGATTGAGCTCCTGCTGTTATAGACATTTTTGTGCCTTACTGCATGAAGCATGAAATGTCCATAATCTAAGGGATCCAAAGTCCCTAATCATGTTGTTCCTACCCCTAGAGGAACAAGGTCAGCAAACCACAGCACTGAATATCAGTTCTCCACCTGAAAACACTCAAAAACAAGGCAATTCTGGATCATGTCAACTGCTCCACTGAGCATCTGCGCTGAATGTCAACTGCTCCACTGTCTACCTACGCTGAAAGTCAACTGCAAAGAAGGCTACCTGCGCTGGGCGAGTTGGGACATGTGGCACAGTCATTCCTCAAGGTGTCAATGCCCAGGAAGCTTCCAAAATGACACTTGGATCAGGGAATTCGACTGGTGATGAGTAAGAGGGTCTAGATCTCCAAGTGGAAGCAAGAACCTCCAAGTGGACTCAAGAACTGAAGAATAACTGAAGTGAGAGAGGACACTAGTCAGCTTCATGCCAGCCTCAAGCTGACTCATCCTTTCTCCAAAACTCCTATATATAGAGCTCTCTCATGAGGTCTAGGGAGGCTGGAATCTTGTGAATGTAAGGAAGTGCTGTTGGTTTGAGTTTAGAACTATTGGGTGATTTTCTTTGAAGGAGGTGAAGAGGAGATTTCTTTCTGCTGGGAGGTGATGCTGGATTGGGCCTCTTATGGTTGTATTACTTCCTGAACTTTACTTCTTCCATTAATAAAGCATTTGAGATTCTTCTATATACATGTGTCTCAATGATGTATTTTTATACTTGTGTATTTGATTTATTCTAATCCTTGAATCAATTATGAATGTATGCTTCTTGTAGTTTCCCTTTCTTGCCATTTTGCAGGATCTTGTTGTAGCTAGGCCAGTGAAAGAGCAAGGAGCTGGGAGCAAGCAGCAAAGAGAGAATATTGGATCAATCATTAGCGAAAGACATCGGTTAGTGGATCTCTTTCTCCCCTCTTTTACATCTCATAAAGAAGTAATCTCAAATAGCTTTGCTTTGATTGTTGCTGAGGTACTATCACCCTTAGAGTGGGATAGGGTCATTCCGTATTGGATACTTTTCCCAACAACAAATTGGCGACTCCGCTGGGGATCGTATCTTGTTGGTTGTTTGTGTTTTTTCCATTCATTTCCTAAACAAAGAGAGTACCGAATCGAACTGCATTTGGATCTTTCAAATGCAAAGTAGAGGGCAGCTACTCTGGCTTAGTTTCTGGGCATGTTTATGATTTGAAGAGCTGATCCACAAGGACTCTGAATAGCTCTTAGTGATAGCTTTTCATCCTCCTTTTCATCCTTTAGTGTGTACTTGATTGATAGCTTTTGATTTGGCCAAAAACTGTGAATTTTTGAGCAATCTGTAACCCGAAAACTGAGAAAAACGAAAGTTTATCTCTTCATTGCAGGCACTGTGAAGGCAGTCTGCATTTCATCGCAGGTCCTGAAGGGGATACCTGCGCTGAATGTCAAACTGACAGTGTACTACCTGCGCTGAACCAGTTTTGCCTTGTGCAACTGGGGTTCCCTGCTGTTTATTGCCCTGTTTTCATCCTTGTTTTTGCAGCCTGTTATCAGTCAATGTGCCTATCTGAAACCAACTTTCCTTGTCACTATTCCGCCTCGGTTGTATAAAGAAACTGTATTTGTTCTTTGTGTATTTCTTATATCATTTGCGGTTTCCCATAACGAAAGTGAACTAGTCTTGCTGTGGCCTCTTAGATCTAGACATGTGATAAGTGTCATTTTGATCTTAAGAGTTAGTTTGTTTGCTGTTCATAGCTGATTGAGCTTTTGCTTTCGTCATATGGTTTGAATTTATGTATTTCTAGTGTCGAAACAAGTAAATCTTAAGGTGTCTTTTGATTTTGGACAAAGCTTGTTTGCTTTCACTTGAAATTGAATTCAAAATTATACAACAGCTTTCTTTTTGTAATACATCAACATTAAGAAAGAGAAAAGAAATACCTGCATTGTGCATGTGCATTTTGACAGCTTGTATGTTGATTTAGGAAAAAGTGCATTAGCGTGTGCTCTATGATCTGTGTGAAAAGATGATGTCTTTCTTTTCCCTCAGTAGTTAAGATTTTCAAAGTTGAAAGATTGAAAAGCTTGCTTATCATCTTAGACTGCATTTAGGAAGTTGTATTATACATCTCGTGGTGATCCATAAAGGAAAACTGCTAAACAAGATCAACCTTAAAATAAATTGAATTTACATAACAACGCATTGAAACATAACGCAAACACATAGAGGTCTAAGCTAGAGACGTGTTCCGGCGTCGTTAAACGTGATATCTTAGCATTGAGTGGTTGGGTGATTCCTCCACGGTGAAGCGATAAGTATCAATACGGACTTGTGCTCCCACGTACCGTCGCGTATATATTGGGAGACCCCTATAGGAATAAAGCCTTTATCCATAGGAAGCCGTGTTGACCGCCCTACTGATCGCAATGCAGTGAACACAGCATTCACGAAGATTGACCACTCGTACCGTAAAACGTATTCTGTGGTTTTGCAAAAAGTTTGGCACACCCTCTGCCTAGAACTCCAGAGTAGTTTCTTTTGGCCTTTTTCAAACTCTATAACTGAAAAAGTCCATCCGAGCATTTGTCACTTCGGGCTCGTTAAAACATCGAAGGAGACTAGAGTCATCTTTAGCTTTTTCTCGACTCTTAAAAAGTGAAAAAGCAAGTTGTGTCCAAAACGTCGTTATAAAATTTATTTTAAACGGAACATAATCACCTCCTATTCCTGCGTTGATCTGTAAGTTGAGAACATGGAACGCCCCAACCAAGGAATTCAACATGATGGAAATCTTAGTCCTTTCTCCTCTTGGGGAGAAGTTGGTGCGCCCCACATGGCCACATTGTCGCTTCCAGGACTGAAAATTGGCCTGCCAATTTGGCTATTCTCAACCAATGTAGTTCAGAACACCATAGTTCCTGAACAGTCAAGTCAACAGTTAGATCAGTCTAGAGCTGCCCACCAGCCTTCCACTTCTTATAACTCTTCCTCCAATCCTTCATCTTCGCAAGGTAGAGCCGGCAAAAGCCAAGCTCCCATGGAGAAGAAGGAGAAGAAGAAGAGAGAGAAGAAGAAGAAGGATCCTAAGGCGACTGGGGGCAAGCAAAAGACATCTGACAAAAATCCACACACAGCACAGACCGGGCCTAAATCGCCATGTGTCATATGTAGAGGAGACCACTTCCATAGAGATTGTCCCTGTATTCCCCGGATACTAAGGGACTGGTCCCCTCGTTTGCACAATTCGAGAGCATCAACCTCTGATAGCCATGTTGAATGCTTACCGTCAACCAGCGAAAGTGAAGGTTCAAGACAAAAGGGGGGAGCAAGATCCCCCTGCAGACTGTGTGAAGGCGATCACGCCATCCACCGTTGTCCCTTCTTAGACGAAGCGAAGAGAGTTTTGGAAGATCGTCCGGTTTCACTGTTGAGACTTCCTCCTGGATACAAAAAACTCGTGCCAAGTCCTTCGTTGGTTGAGAATACAGCTGGCCCGCTCAAGTGGTCAGCTGAAGCGTCAGTCATTGAAAATGAACCTACTGAATCTAGACCGGACGAAAGTCCAAAGGTCGAAACGGCAGTTGACCCGGTTCCGCCTTCAGAGGTTTCATCTTCAAATGACACCGTCATTGAAGATTCATCTTCAAATGACACCCTCACTGAAGAGAATAAGGATGACACCATCCAGATTCTTTTCATCAGCACAGACTCTGACGAGCATCAGGGCAATGCGCCCATTCCTTTATCGCAGGAAGGAACATCATCAGGGTCATATCCGGCCGTATATTCGGTCCCACCACCAAGCAACCTGGTTGTTTCCTTTGATTGGAACCAACTGGGCAGACCCCGGTTACTAGCCAGTATACCATTCAGAATCATAGTCCAAATTTACAGAATGGTAATGGCTAGAACTATCATTGATGAAGGGGCATCTGTGAGTATCCTTTCCTCTATTGCTTGGAAAGCACTGGGTTCCCCGGCGCTTTTGCCTGAGATAAGAAATCTCTCAGGTTTCGATAAAGGAACCAGTCGACCATTAGGGATCCTCCCCAATGTGCCTGTTACATTGAAAGGGAAGACCGTTCAAATGAACGCGATGGTCGTTCAAGGACCCTTGGATTATAACCTACTCCTTGGACGAGACTATATATATTGCATGGGAGCAGTAGTCTCCTCACTCTTTAGAGTAATGTGTTTTCCACACGAAGGAAGAATGGTCAAGCTCGTAGACCAACTTTCATTTCCGGGATCACGCATCGCAAATAGTCACATACCAACCCTGAATGGTCTATTCAATCAAGAAATGTCTCCACCCCCAGTCCTCCTTCCCGATGAGTGTGAGTGATTCGGAAAGATGGGACTGGAACCCAGGGGGCATGCATCCTGGTCTGCTTCGGGCAGAAAAAACCCTGGGTATAAGGTAGAATTTCCGCGAGAGAATATGACTAGTCCGTACCCCGTCCGTGGATGGAAGAGGGGTTGTTCTGGAATAGGATTCTTTTGTCAAAGTTACGTGTTTGACAAAGGTCATTCACCCTTGTCTATTTCGGTAGACATTGCCGAGGAAATGTTTTGTTTGAAAGATTAACGAGACAATCTTTGGGTAACCAGAAAGGGGCAAGCCTCCCTTAATAACATTAATGTTTTGTCTTTGAGTAGTGTTCTTCTCTTGTCGCAAGTAGCTGTTCTCTTGCGATCTTGGAAAAGATCTGTTAAAAGTTGGGCTGACGAGAAGACAAGTACCGCGTAAGACCCGTTAAAAATAACGAGAAGACAAGTATCGTTAACATTAGACTGGCAAGACGAAAAGTAGCTGTGAACACCCAAAGAAAAGCAGAGGTGGGAAGGAGGAGGGGCAGCCTTGAAATTGTATTTTATACCTGGGGGCATGCAAACCTTTTGGAGTGCAAGCTAGGAGCGGTTATTTATCTATTTTTTGGATTAACCGTTTCCGAACTTGCATAAAGAAAGGATGAGAGGGAGCATAGCTTTGGTAAGGCGCAAGCTCTATAAAAAATGGGATCTTTCAGGAGACATTCTTATCTTATGACTGGTATAATCGAGCAGTTTTAGCATAAAGTTCATGCTCGTTAAAAAATAAACGCAAGATCCGAGCAGTTTTAACGCGGTCTTCATGCTCGTTAAAAAATAAATAAAAGCAGTGAGCAATGTTTCCCCCAGAGTTTAAGCTCATTTTTAAATAAAAAATGAACCTATTCCGGTAAATAACCTCTGTGATCGTAAATTTATCAGCCATAAAAAGCCTTGGTCGTGTTTGCACCTGCCACCTCCACCGTCATTTGGCCGATCGTTCACCTCCATATGATTGTTTACCCATTTTGAGGAACAGTTGCGAAGAGTGATTTCACCTAGCCATCCTTGTGACACTGCCGTGATTGGAAAATTCCAACCTGTACCTGGAATCTGCTGCTATCCCTGTTTATCACTCGTTCCTCAAAAGACGAGTCTTCTTTGAGCTCTTTTCATCTGACTCGTAAAATATGAAAAGTTTGCCGAGTTTTGGCCTTCCAGCTCGTTAAAGTGACCGGAAGAGCTATCCCTCCTCTAGATTTTAATCTTTTTGGACCTGAGGGATTATTGCACAAAAAGGTCGAGCGCTTGTTTTATTCGGCTCGTTAAAGTTATCAAAAACTCATCCCTTTTGTATTGTTTTATACTTTTTCGGACTTAAGGGATTAGATGACGAAAAAGGAATTTTGGAGTTAACTTTCTGTACCTTTTCAGACTCTCTAAAAATGAAAAGGACCGAGTTTTCCTTGTCGTTAGACTCGTTAAAATGATTAAATAGCGACAAACTTGTCTTTAGACGAGAACAAGTTTCCCTATCGCTAGGCTCGTTAAAACATAGCGATGGGCTTGCCCGAAGGGCAGGTTATAGAACAAGCATATGTTATCCTCCTCAAGCTTGACAAAAATAAAGAGGTACTGGTCAGAAATGACTGGGGAAAAATTGGGAGAACCTCAAAGCTGTAATGGTAGCAAGTCGCTCTTGAACATGACACTTTTCCTCCGTATCACATCGGGTTAGGTTGTTTCATTCACCGGTCTCATCACCATGGTCTCGCCAAACCATCCGCATTTGGGGTAATGCTACCGATCCATCGCATCAGTGTCGTTATATGTTCAAGAGATGTTGTTCAGAAAGAGTCAACCGTGTCCCATCCACTGCCATACATTATCCTTCATCCATTCATGACCGCCACCCTGAATCATATGTCACAGATTGTTTTCACCTCCATTAAAATCATTAGCTCCGTTCCGTGTCACTGATGTGGGATTCATTAAGGCCCTCCTTTGACGGATCACTCCTTGTCGACATCAGCTCATTATCCAAGGAGTTGATCTAGGAACACCCCCCTCAGTACTTTGAAGCTTGCATGCCTCAATGGCAAGTTTCTCACTTCCGGCGACAGGTATACATCAATGACCTTCGACCGAAAGATTTTGCGTGGTGTTCGACGCCAAGTCCTTTATTCACACCACGTGAATTGTACGGCAGTACCTTGAGGGTCATTATCATTATCGGTGATTCCTCTCGCGCTTGTTAACGGTTTACATCATTGACCGGTAATCAAGCGATGTCTTTCCATGTTCGACTTCAGCGCAATTCTCACATGGATCGACTTGTACTTAGAGTGAAGATCGAACGAGTTTTGAAGACCCCGGATCTAGTTTCATCCATCCGGGCTGCGATATATATTCAGGAAATATAAAGACATTTGACATGTACATCATTGCAGCAGATGATCATCCTACTCAAAGGATGATAATTTCAGCAGAGAATTATCAGTCTACCATCAGACGATCGTCTGTTCTATGTACCAAAATGAATTTATAAATCTGAGCATGGGAATGCCCGCCTCAGCCAGATCATGAAAGCAGAATGAAAAATAATGTATTGTATTGTATTTATTACAGGTCACCTCTCAGCGATTGAATGAACTTCGGATCCTCCTAATAAAGCATTTCACCCGATAAACGACCTCATACTTTAGGGGGCAACTGTTATAGACATTTTTGTGCCTTACAGCATGAAGCATGAAATGTCCATAATCTAAGGGATCCAAAGTCCCTAAACATGTTGTTCCTACCCCTAGAGGAACAAGGTCAGCAAACCACAGCACTGAATATCAGTTCTCCACCTGAAAACACTCAAAAACAAGGCAATTCTGGATCATGTCAACTGCTCCACTGAGCATCTGCGCTGAATGTCAACTGCTCCATTGTCTACCTGCGCTGAATGTCAACTGCAAAGAAGGCTACCTGCGTTGGGTGAGTTGGGACATGTGGCACAGTCATTCCTCAAGGTGTCAATGCCCAGGAAGCTTCCAAAATGACACTTGGATCAGGGAATTCGACTGGTGATGAGTAAGAGGGTCTAGATCTCCAAGTGGAAGCAAGAACCTCCAAGTGGACTCAAGAACTGAAGAATAACTGAAGTGAGAGAGGACACTATTCAGCTTCATGCCAGCCTCAAGCTGACTCATCCTTTCTCCAAAACTCCTATATATAGAGCTCTCTCATGAGGTCTAGGGAGGCTGGAATCTTGTGAATGTAAGGAAGTGTTGTTGGTTTGAGTTTAGAACTATTGGGTGATTTGCTTTGAAGGAGGTGAAGAGGAGATTTCTTTCTGCTGGGAGGTGATGCTGGATTGGGCCTCTTATGGTTGTATCACTTCCTGAACTTTACTTCTTCCATTAATAAAGCATTTGAGGTTCTTCTATATACATGTGTCTCAATGATGTATTGTTATACTTGTGTATTTGATTTATTCTAATCCTTGAATCAATTATGAATGTATGCTTCTTGTAGTTTCCCTTTCTTGCCATTTTGCAGGATCTTGTTGTAGCTGGGCCAGTGAAAGAGCAAGGAGCTGGGAGTAAGCAGCAAAGAGAGAAGATTGGATCAATCATTAGCGAAAGACATCGGTTAGTGGATCTCTTTCTCCCCTCTTTTACATCTCATAAAGAAGTAATCTCAAATAGCTTTGCTTTGATTGTTGCTGAGGTACTATCACCCTTAGAGTGGGATAGGGTCATTCCGTATTGGATACTTTTCCCAACAACACCTGCTGAGTTGCACTGAAACTGTCCATGCTCCCCCTGAGCACATGCAGAGTCTGAAAAAATATTCTCTAAAAGAATAACATGACTCTATAACTCAACTAAGTGACTTTGACCTTCCTATCACCAATGACTCATACATATATCAATCTCCCAACCAAGTGGGGATATACCGAATTTGACTCATCCTCCCAACCAAGTGGGGATATACCAATTGTTTATACATGACAGAAATATAATTACATCATCCATCCCATGCAAAGTGGGGATACAAATTACATCATATGACCAAAAAGGACTCATCAAAAGACAGAGACAAATTATTACATCATGGGTCTTTATATGACCTTTACATCGAATGATATACATGACATTTATAACAAAGACCAAATATCTAAACAAGACCATGATAGTCATCAACAACTATCATACACCATGTATGATCTGCACCATAAGCATCTGTCAACAACATCCAGACCTGTAACCTGTATATGTCCATCATTAGTTCCAAAGATATGACAAAGTAAATATCATCAACCTGTGACTAAGTATGCCGTATATAGATATCAACTCATCCTCTTGATCTCATCAAGATCAACTTGCTTCGTTTCCTTAGTAGAAAGAGCCTTATCATAACCTTCCATGAATCAACTAAGCATATGTCATATCTCCAAGCAGTAACACAAAATCATTCACATCATATCATATGTGAAAACACCATAGTCATCACATCATCATCAAGAACTGCATGATCTTTCACAAGAACCCTTAATATATCAACCATGTATCATCACTAGGGAACATCCTACATCTGACAAGGATCAACCATGATAATCAACATATGTGAGTATCAACCTATCATCATAAGGTAAGAACTCATCATCATTGATTAGGTACCAAAGACTTCTAAACATAATGCCAACAATGCTTTATTAGAAGCATAGCATGTTCTCCCCTTGAACCTGTTCCACCTATTCACTGTTAGATCTGATCATTGAATATATCAGTGAGAAGTATCAAAGCATCATCATCAATCAAATATACATCAAGTTATCAAAAACTTGTGATGATCAAAAGTACTTCTAAATAACATCCACAGACTGTAGTCATCATCAATCAGAGCAAAACAAATATTTGATAATTGACTGAACCATATTAGACCCCTTTTTCTAAGTCTGTTCCACTGCTTTTTCCTTAAAACCCCATATACGCAATTTTGCAGCTTCAAACTCGCATATATACGCAACTTGTCTTCATGCTAACTGCGTATGAGAATTGAAATTATGAGGTTTCACACTTTCAGCTCCCTCTGAGTCTGTTATGTTTGTATACTATGCTATGCCACATCTTTCTGACTGTACTTCCTTTTTCTTCCATATCTTCGAGTGTGATGATGTTTTCTCCCTTTTGTATGGTGGCTGAAATTTGCTCATGTATTCCTTTGCTATATGTCCAAACTTGTTACAAACATAACATCTTACATGTTTCATATTCCTTCTATAGCAGTCAATGGCTTTGTGACCAAACATATTGCAAGAAAAACAATATCCCTTAAAGTACCTGGAAGTTGATGATCTTTCTGTGTGACAGTATTGAACCATTCTACTTTTGCATCACTACAACATGTCCAAAATTATGACATATAAAACATTCAACATTATTAATCGAAGGAAATAACCGACTATCACTTCCACAGTTAGGAGTAAAAGATTTTCTTTGAAGACTTTCTTTCCTTGGTTTTTGATGGGGTTGACCTCTCATCTCCTTGTTGAGCATTTCAGATTTTGCATTAGAGTTCCTTGCCTCACCTTGTGAGCTAGATTCTCCTTCAACAGATTCATGAAAACCAAGACCAGTTTTGATGGTAGGGGACCTTTGACTACTAAGATTATCCAAAATCTTAGTACTATCTTGAAATCGTAACAGTTTATCCTTTTCTTCTAATTTACCTTTTAAGATATTTACCTCAACCTGATATTGCTCTTCCTTTTCCAGATATTGCTTCTTCAAGATTTCTTCAGCCTTTCTTCCTTCTTCCACTTGTTGCCTTAATTTGAGAATCTCATTTTCTTGTTCTTCATCTGCTTGAGGTAGTTCTTCATTCTGCTTATTTTCTAGATCTTCTTTTAGAGAGAGGATCTTAGCTTCAAGACTTACATAGTAACTAGATCTATCTTTAAGTCTCTTGATTGTTATACTCTGATCATTTATTTCATTTCTTAATGATGTCACTTCATCCTGCAGCTTTTGACATTGATCTTCCTTTTCCTTGTACTGCTTCCTTACTTTGTTTCCTTCCTCTAGCTGAGCTTTTAATCTGGTAACTTCTTCTTTGAAGGCACACTCCCTTTTGTTAAATAGATCTTGTTGATCTTTGATTTTATCTACGAGTCTTTTAACTTCTGTCTCTATGTTTCTTTCACGATCACTTCCAATATCTCCAATATTGCATGAACAAAGAAAAGTATCACTAGAAGACCAAAAATTTGTACCTGATGCTTCATTTGCTTGTCCATCTTCAATCTGAGGTGATTCAGAATCTAAATACTTGCTTCCACCTAACGGCCAATTGTCTCTCCTGCTGTCACTGTTCCTTTGAGCTGTCTTCTTCTTCTGAGGCACTTTCTTCTTTAGCTTCTTTCCCATTGTTCTACGGATCTCCTTCAAGCCATCAAGCTTCTACCGAAGGACCTACTCTGATACCAATTGTTGGAAATAATACTGAGGGGGGGGGGTGAATCAGTATTAGTCAAATCAATAACTTTTTCTTTTCATACTCAAATTTATATATGCTACTTCAATGAAGGTAACTCGTTTGTACGCGCAACTGTATTTAAGGCAACCAACGTATATCCACCAAATTTATGATTCAGTTAATTCATCATATGTTGATCTTTAATCAGTACATCAATACTTCATTAACCATAATAAACAATAACCATGTGCAGTAATAATAGAACAAACCATCACACATAAGAAACACACATGAACACCAAAACACAGAGCAGAACCCAGAACTCTGCAACAACCACTAGAACCAAATGAAAATTCAAATATCATATTTCATAATGTATACGCTACTCTGATGAGCCGAACCAGCGTGTATACGTGCTTTTACCAAAGCGAACCAGTGTACAGATCTGAAAATACTAACTTAAAAACTTCACAACTATTTCAGAATCCAGTCATACCCAGATCATAACATTTGCAGAATAAAACATGCGTCAGTATTCAGATCTAGAGTATCCATGATCAAACCACATAATGATAATACATTTCAGTTCTTATGATCCCGATCCATCATCCATCATTAACCACATAGGTGCATCCTTAGTTCAGATCAAGCAAAGCATTAGAAACCCATAACCTACATACATGATCTCACACTTCATTAGATATTCAATGCTTGCACACCTGGCCTAATGATCTTCTCCTCCTTATATACTCTTAGGCCTTTCTCAATACCTTGGACCAAAATTACTTAGGACCAATACCTTGGACCAAATACCTCGAACCAAATACCTTGGACCAATACCTTGGATCAAAATACCTTGGACCAAATACCTTGGACCAAAAACTTGGGTTTCCAACATGTACGCGGTTTTCCTCCTATGAAAGTGTGTGTATATGTTATACGCTCCTTTTGTTCTGTTAACTCGCGTGTATATGATTCTTGGACAAAGTGAACCTGCGTAAACCTCTCTTTCTTCATTCTTTGGAGTCTGATTTGTAATCCCTTGCTACTGTACTATGAACTGTCATCTGAGTGAGTTGCCATCAAGAAAAACACCTGTATCATAATGCCAAAAGGGTCATGGTCTTGGTATTCGTTAATGGAATCTATATAAGAAGAATTTACGCATGGGTTTTCCTCTCCAAGAGGGAGAGGTTTTGGCCTTGACATAGAGCCAATCATTTGTGTTCTTGTCTCTTTTGTTTTGATCGCAATTTGATGAAGTTAACAATCACATGCTAATAATGAAGTAACCATCAAGCTAATATAATTTGTTTAAATGCTTCAAAAATTGTTATCATGTAACGAAGAATCATCTTAATTATGCATGCCCTAGATTCTTCAACAGGGGGTAAACATTACATTCAATGTGAATGACGAGAATGCCATTCCATGGTTAGTTAATTAATTGAACATTAAAAATAAAGAATAAAGGGGAAACTAGGCATAAAAGGATTACCAGGTCACTGTGAACTACAATATAATGTTATTTATGTGCACACAATCTCCCTTAATGCTGTGTTCAGTGTATCACAGATGACAAGGCGACCGACTCGATTACTTAGGGCTAGTTTGCAACCTAATGGGGACTTCTAATATATCTCGACAGTATGTGGAAGCCTAGGTTGTGGTAGTGTTGTCTAATTCATAACCGTATGATGGGAGAGTTCCTATATACTCATTGTATGTGGAGCACCTTCCTATATACCTAAAGTTACATGGAAGAATGATCCTATATACTTTCAAGTACGTGAAAAATATGTCATCCCTGAAATGTAATGCAGATGATTAACAACAACTCCTACATTTAGAGACACTGAAACACGTCTTCTAGCCTAGACAAACTATATGTGTTTTTACTATTTCAAATTCTCCTTAGATTCATTGGTAAATTTTAAATGTTTCTCTTGATTAAGGTTTTTGTTTGACCGTAAAAGCGAATCATTCACCAGAATTCTTAAAATGCAGCTAATATGAGAGAACTATTTTCAATTTGATGAAGATCTAACTAGAGGAAAGGAAGAGGTTTCAATTCAACAATGCAAAAAACAAATCTTCCAAACAAGACCTTCAAAGACACTATTCCAATTTCACAATTTCAAAGCCCTAATGCACAAGAAAATCAAAATTTTTCCTTTTTTCCTTTTAATATAAAGAGAATTGAAACTATGACTAGATTATTGAGACAAAAGCAATTCGATCAAGTAACTATTGTAACTAATGAATCAATAATCAAGCCATATGCAAAAAGATTTAATGAACAAGAAGAAAAAAAATTCCTATCAAGGAGAAATCAAACTCAAATTTCACACAAATTGTTGGCTTTACAGAGAATAAGACAAACTAGAGACTCAGAAAACCATAGAAAACAAGACAAGTAAGCATTAATTTTAACATTTTCCAAGAATCAACACAGATAATATATAGAAAAAATTGCGATAGGTTGCACTTACTGAACCGAAAAGCTACAATGTAGTGCATTCTCACAAAAAAGAAAGTGCAATGGGTTTTATTTGCACAAAAAGCGAGGAAAAAACCTTGATCAAGCTCGAAATTCAGTTTTCTAAAGTCAAAGTACAATATGAACAAGATGAAAAGGGTTGATTACAAAGGTATTAAAGGGCCATTGCAAATAAAGCCACCAAAGAATAATGGTTTCCCTAGTATGATCACCAAGTTATTTTCTGGATAAATCCCTTCAACAGACAAAAGTGATCTCCCTAGGTTCAGTGGCTTAATCTAGAAACAACCAAATAGACTACACTATCTCTCCCTAGAGATATTTGAAATATAAGAAGAAGACCTACCTAGTTTTCAGTGCAAGATTTCTTCTTCTCTTCACTTGTTAACTCTAGTGGCAACTTTAGCTCTTGAAAGTAGAGCCTGCGAATTAGCCAATACAAGCAAAGAGATCAATATATACAACATAGTATATTCAAATAGCTCT